>OZ038463.1:15509068-15854068 GCA_964036295.1 Plumapathes pennacea
AACTATGATATCGAAGAATTGCAACTGTTTAGGCTGGCATGTTTTTTTTCTAGACTGCAAGCAGTTCCTCCTTTTCCTCCGAGATCGTATTGCGAGAGCCCAGTCGCTAGGGCTGAAGAGTATGGCGCGCGGGGAGTAAGGGATGTTCACAGTCTAGTTTTTCTCTCCATGTAAGGGTCACGTACTCTGGGAAACTCTGATGCCGGCTAATTTGGGATACATGGCAGCCTTGTTGTACAATCAAAACAACTGCACCATGGAAGCTTCGCCGGTCACAACAAAGTACGAATTGAAGGTTGGATCAGGCCTGTGCGAGATGCTGGGTTTTGAGAAAGGGAAAAGCATGGGTCATTTGGTCGCCGGTGGATCGATCGCCAACATCGAAGCGATTTGGGTCGCGCGCAATCTTAAGTACTATGCGCTTGGTCTTCAAGAAGCCGTGGCCAAGGAACCTAAACTGAAAGATGCACAAAGCTACCAAGTGGCCATTCCTCATCAGAAAACGGTCCCTCTCTCTACATCAACTCCATGGCAACTTCTCAACCTCAACATCGATACCATCATTAAAATGCCAGAAGGTGTCCTAGATTGGGTTAATGCGAAACACGAAACAAAAATTTCGAAAGCAGAATTCGAGAAGATGGTGAACAAATACGCTTATGAGACCTTGGGCGCTCAGGAATTTTGCCACCGACACAAAATAAAACCCGCTTGCTTCATCGTACCAAGTACGTACCACGTGTCTCTTGTTAAAGCAGCAACAATCCTAGGACTTGGTAAAGACAACATGGTGATTGTTCCTGTCGATGAGTGCGCCAGGATGAAATCCGACGGTAAAGTTTGAGACTAAGAATTTTTGTAAATTAATCCCTTCATAATATTATAGCATGGTGAACATCCTGCTTTCATTATTATCCACACCATATCATCATTATCATCAATTCATCATAATCATATCTTCTTTGATCATCATTATTATAATCATAATCATCATCATCAGTATAATAATCATTATCCTCGTCACCCCATTACCATTCTTATTACGACTAAGTTTGTTGCTACACAGTGTTTTCGATTCACCCTTATCTCTACTTTTGCAGAGCTACAAGCAATTCTGCAAGTTAAACTTGCAGAAAACATCCCTGTGATCTGCGTCGTTCCAGTGATGGGAACAACTGAAGAAAGCGCAATTGATCCGTTGACCAAAGTTTTGGAAATCAGGGATGTCATGCGCGAAAAGGTAAGCACGTGTAGGAAACAAGGAAGTTGAGATCACAGAAACCTGCGACAGACAGACAGATATTTTGACTGCTGCGTGCTTTGCGCCATCGAAAAAATATTTTAAAAGTACCCCCATCTCAAAAATAAAACGTTACTTATTGTTCCACGTTGGTCGTGCTTTGTATTTAGAGAGACTAAAAGTGTAATAACGTGTGTACAAATTGTGAAAATTCTTTAACCTCCTTTTGTACTAAAGTCTGAGTTGAATTTCCACTCAGAATTAATCTTACAAACCTCACTAATTGCTCGCGGGGGCCTGGGGCCCAAGCGAGCTTAAAAATGGACATTTTTATTCATTTTTTTCCTTTTTGTGGGTCGAGAATCAGCACACGGTGATTGGTTCATATTATCACGTGCTGGGCGATGACGTAATTGACTTCGCTAAACAACTCGAGATGTGGCCAGTGAATTGCTCGTTACTTGTGTGTAAAAGTTAACTGCATCCCATCCAAACTCAACACCATTTGGCTCTGTGGAATATGCACGGATAAACTGGATTTTCGGGAACGATTTTGGCTCGCGTTCACCGCGGAAGCTTTGAGAATAGCCGTAAACAAATATTTGATGGATACCACCCCGACGAAACTTTCTGTAGCGACACGAAATACTTTTGGGAAGATAACAGGGCGAAAACAGAAACCAAAGCTACGCTGAGCTTTAGCCGTAAAACAATGACGCTTTATGCTTTACTCTGTACATGACATCTGTTGCCTCATAAAATTCTTCTGCGTATCGTACATTGCCTGTTGAAGTGTTTCTTTCATTCGATCATGTAGCCTTTGTTTCGCAATGGTCATTGAATACCAGAAATGAAAAATACACCGAAATAATTCTGAGGATTGAGTTTGCAGTCACAAATGGACTGAACACACTGTGAACAAAACCGCAATGATAATTATTGTAAACATCTCTCGTGTGACATTCTTCACTTTCAATTTTATATTTGTTACAGAGCACGAATACTCGAAAGCCTGATAGAAAAAACGTATTGAGTTAATAAAAGAAAACACATAAGTAGTGAAGCGAAAAAGTTAACTGCATCCCATTCAAACTCGACGCCATTTGGCTCTGTGGAATACGCACGGATATAAACTGGATTTTAGGAAAAGATTTTGGCTCGCGTTCACCGCACAAGCTTTGAGAATAGCCGTAAACAAATGTTTGATGGATACCGCTAGGGTTTTGCAAATATCTCTGTCGCCGATAAGTATTTAGTCCCGACGAAACTTTCTGTGGCGACACGAAATACTTTTGGGAAGATAACAGGGCGAAAACAGAAACCAAAGCTACGCTGAGCTTTAGCCGTAAAACAATGACGCTTTATGCTTTACTCTGTACATGACATCTGTTGCCTCATAAAATTCTTCTGCGTATCGTACATTGCCTGTTGAAGTGTTTCTTTCATTCGATCATGTAGCCTTTGTTTCGCAATGTTCATTAAATACCAGAAATGAAAAATACACCGAAATAATTCTGAGAGGATTGTGTTTGCAGTCACAAATGGACTGAACACACTGTGAACAAAAGCGCAATAATATTGTAAACATCTCTCGTGTGACATTCCTCGCTTTCAATTTTATATTTGTTACAGAGCACGAATACTCGAAAGCCTGATAGAAGAAACGTATTGAGTTAATAAAAGAAAACACATAAGTAGTGAAGCGAAGGCTGGATTAATCGTGGCCTCTGATTAGAAATATGAGTCAAGGTCAAACTGTCATAATCGATTGTGCATAAAAAGATATGTCACGCATTCTCAAGATGCAGGGCCGCTCAACCTTTAAGAAGCAAGTGTATGAGTGTTGTAATAATAATTTTTAGTTTAATCAAGGTGTCAAAAGCCAAGTTCTCTATACTGTGTGATATTTTTATGGTGAGAAATTGGAAGTCTCTCTTGGGAGTTCCGCTCTTGTCCCCTACTTTCCATTCTATATTCTGGTCTCGACCCAACTCACGCCGCGAGCTCACTGGCAAGGCCAGTCTAGTTTTAAAATAGTTTACCATACTAACATGATCATAGTTAGGCCAAGATTGAACGTTTTGCTACCACTGTCCGTAAATCACGCATTTTCTCTTCATCTGTCAAGGGTCTCAACTTTTCGATTCACGCCGACGGAGCGTGGGGTGGGTACTTTGCCAGCATGCTGAAGGAGCCAATTTTAGGCTGTGTGGACACTGATCTGAAAGAGCCACCCAAGGACCGTGTGGGCCACACTGATCCCACCTTTGTTCCCAAATTGGCGCTGAGTAAATACGTTAAGAAACAGATAGAAGCATTTCGTCACTGCGATACAATCACTATTGATCCTCACAAGTCTGGCTTCTGTCCCTATCCTGCGGGCGGCATCTGCTACAGGGACAAGAAAATGAACGACTTCCTGAACGTCACAGAGAATGGCAAATTCTACTATCATGGAAACGATAACCTGGGAGATGTGGGACTGGAAGGATCCAAGCCTGGCGCAGCAGCAGCGGGAGTGATGTTAGCACACAGAGTAAGGTCACATCCTAGCTTAGACAGATCACAAAAAAATATCGACTTACTAATCGAAAGCTTGGGTTAATTTTTAATTAGTCGCGCTTTTATGTCCAAATAAATAAAGTGAGCATTAAGGAAACAGAAGTAATAGATATAATGCTAATCAAGTGCCAATTGAGTGCGTTTACAAAACAATCCCTCTTTGATTTTTCGAAGGTGGTTGGCCTTAACAAGAATGGCTACGGTCGTATACTGGCGGAGTGTACGTTTACGGCCAAGATTCTGTACTGTGCATGGGTGACACTGGCTCAACAATCAGACAAGTTTAAACTTGTTCCCCTGCATCCACTACCACGCAAAGATACCGACCTGATCAAGAAGAAAATGATCGAAATTCTTCACATGACCAACGAGGAGTTAGCACAGGTAGTTTACACGAATAACACTATTAGTAGACCTACATTTTTTCGTCTTACTTTCTCACAGTTTGCTTACGGCATAGAAGCTAAAATAGTTTTAGTAATAGGATTATTTGCATATTAGCACCATATATCATCCCCGAGCTCTGCGAGGGTAATAATCACGACGCTGATGCTGTAGTATCGAGCTTTTTGGAGACACTAAGCGCGTGTCGTCATCTCGAAACCTAGGGCGCTTTCCATTTGAACTTCCGTCATTCCACAATTTCCAAAAATGTCTTACCGAAAACTTGCGGTTCTAGTTGATTTTTCCAGGAATTTCCGTTTTTTTTTTTTTTTTTTTTTTTTGGTTGAATGGAAAGCGCCCCTAATGTTCGTCAGTCTGCAATCAGGCGTACGACCTCCAGGCAAGGTTACTAAGCAGTGTGAAGGTGAGAATCCATAGAGCACGGAAGTGATTTTATACAACGCTTAGTTCTTAGCCGTACAAAGATGCCAAGTAATTCGACCGATGGCTGTAAACAACCCGAATATTTTGCCATTGCATGGGAGGCAATGCTTGCTAGCCGTAGAAGGAGTGGCCAGGAGCCGTAAAAGTAGAAGGAGCCGTAAAATTCGGTGTCGAAGATCGACCTTCCTGAAAGTGCAAAGTTGATTGAGACACGATTCTAATTGCGCTTTTCTTGGCTTGCTAGACAGTCTCGGATGTATTCTGTAGTTGTGTGCATGAAGTTGTCTCAGCGAATTTTGGAGTTTACATTGTCCACGAAAACTTGAAAATGCATCACTGTGCACGTTGTCCGAACTAAACCAGACTTGCTGTGCGACAAACATGATTTTAGCGGCCGACTAGAGACGTCGCTATAAAACCATGATTTAAACTTCAATAATCAATAATCCAAGCGGAAATTATACAAGGATTCCGCTTCCCGAAAACCTAGTGCAGGGCAAGGGGAAATCTGCGATTATCGTATTTGCAGTAACTTTATAGTCTAGAAAACAGTAATAACCTCGAAAAGATGGTGGACTTTACTTAAAGGAGCCAGTGAAAATGTTTTAAGAACTTGGCCGTTTGAACTTATCCGCTTTCAAGTCCAAAGCCTTTTGATAGTGATTCTCCTAACCACTTCTAATTAAAGCATATGTGTTAGTGACGAGGAGATAATTCACCAATTCATCAGCGCAAGCAAATATTAGACTAACTATAAGAATAAATGATTAATTTATATAGCGCAAATTCCATGTGAAATATGTGCCAATGTGCTTTACAATGTTTAAGCAGTGATTTTATATCTGGTATAGAGGATAGATCACAGCACCGGGGAGATTCTCCTTGTCTTTTCGAGAAGTATGTTAGTTCTTTAAAGTCCCTTGCATTGGGTTAGCAACGGTTGAGAGACTAGGTCAACAGCGCTTCACAGCCTCACCCAAGGAGTGAGGGTAGCTCATACATGCAGGAACTATAAAATTAATCCTTCTCACTTACAGTCAGGAATCAAACCCGGGACCATTGGTGCCTGCCGTGTTTACCACTCAGCTACCATGACATAATAGTCTACATACCCACAGACATATTCTTGAAGAACAGTAAGAAAACAAAATAAAACAAACGTTGTTTAGAGGAATCGCTTTGAAATGAGGCAGTTGTAGGCTTTGGACGTAGAAAGTAGCAGCTTGAAAGCGAGGCGTTCGTTAATCCTCACTGTCTATTTCAGGACGAGGACTCCATGGAGTTTCTTCGGGAGATCGGTCCAGATACCTTGATGCCTTGCTTCGCTGTCAATCTCGAAGGCAACACAAGTGTGGAAACATGTAACGAAATCAACGAGGCCATCTTCGAGAATCTGAGTCACAAGACTGACGAGGTCACAGCAAAGCGAATCCCGATGTTGGTTACTTCCTCTACACTTGTGAATGAGAAACATCACGATGCATTCAAGCAATTCACACGGCAGCTTGGGGTAACCTAATTATTATTTAGTTCAATTTTTTTTTGTAAAACTTGAACAAAACTATGGCTATAGCTTTAGTAGGCCCCGTTACTAGTGAAATTGAATGTGGACATTTACATCTTTTCAAGTGTGAATGGCACTTTGTCGCCGACGCATATTTTGTAAGTTGTTGCCAAAATGGTAGTTTGATGGGGGAATGAAAAAGAAGAAAGAAAAAGAAAAGAAAAGAAAACCAGAGAGGGAGGGGGGAGCACAATGAAAAAAAAAGAAAAGGAAGAAAAAGCCAATGAAGAAAAAAGGACAAAATAAGGAAGGCAGTAAATGAAATAGAAAAACCAAGGAGAAGGGACGACCGAAGGACTCGGTTTAGGTTGCCTTCAGTCGATGAGTTCCCTGGTTACCTGTAATTCATTTAACAGAGGCCAGGCTAAACGTCGAGGTTAACAGAAGGTGTAAAAGCGTCTTCACTGTATCAACAAGACCCCCTATATCATATGTGAACACTTGCGTGTTAATGGTCTACTGTTATTCCAGAGTATAAGTCAAACAGTAAATCCGTACCTTGCTAAGATCATCTAAACAAATGATAATGGTCGCCTATCAAGACGTGATCAACGAAAATAAGTGTTGCAATACTCGAGCCAAAACTCAATCATTCAATGATGTTTTCTGTCCTTAATTTGTACTATAATCTTCTTTTGTCTGTCTTTTGTTTGTTTTCTTGATTTTAGTTAAATCCGTTCGATCAGGAAGGTGTGAAGTACATAATCACCACCTGTATGGATCCGTGGGCCACTTCAAATGGATTTATTCGCGAACTTGCTGCCGAGATGAGAAATACCATCTTGTGCGCCATAGGCACGGTAAGATGAACAAAATATTGCCAACACAAGTTTACTACTTCTGATAATGATCCTGGAACAAAAACAAACACAAAAACAACTTTATTTCAAGTATTAACAAAGAAGTTAAAAGTAAATAAGTTACAATAACTAAAGAAAGTACAAAGTGGTAAAGAGTTTACTTAAAATGCAGACACCAGATGATTCACGCAGTTCTATACCATATCTCCAATTTTGCACTGGTTCGGGGGGGCACCACTGAACTAGTACACTTCCCAGCGAGTCAGCCGTTATTGCACAAAACCGAAGACACGCCAAAAAATCCAATTATTTTGCAGTTCGCACAACGCAGGAAACTCGGATCTTAGCTCGATACTGAAGTATAAGTTAATTTAATAGACTTTCAATGACATACAGTGTGCAGAAGAATCAAAGGTTCCTGTGAGCCAACTCGTGAATGAGAAACGCTATATATTCTGTATAATAGCACTGGAAAATAGAAGCATTGAAACCAAACAAGCAACTGTGATTTTAGCCAACAGTTTGGTGCAAAAAGGCTTTCGATCCATCGAATTGTAAAATCCAGGTGAAGTTCACAGTTTAGTTTCAATTTTCGAGAGGATGTGCCTGAGAATCAAAAGACTCCAAACGTGATAGATCAGTTCATCACTTTTGTGATTCTCAGTGTCAGCGGTCGAGTATTCTCAGTCGCAAAGGCGGCCATTTTATTTACCAGTCAGCGGAACTGACAAAGACCGGAAGTTTACAATCTATTGTCGCAATGTTAATATTTTATTCATTGTCAACAGAGTCGACAGACCGAGTGAAAATTTCCCCCAACTGCTATAACTCGTTCATGCATTCACGAGTTAAAAATGGGACTGCACACAATGTGAAAGGTTAAACGGTATTGCCAATGACCGCGCAACAACGGAGGTGACATCAAAGAACACAATACTTCCACCGTGCCGGAAGAAGGTGGTGTGTCGACGGAAAATTGAAACTTCAACAAATCTATATAGCTGTTTTATGCAGCACGGACCAACCTATAAAATACTTTCATGCCAAAACGTAGGCTAGTCGAAACTGAATTGAAAAAATTAGAAAGATTGTTTTAGTGATCTACCACTCTATTGACGGCAATCTATATTAAATTTATCGCAGGTCACAGACAATAAATCCTACCACGACTTTCTCGCAATGGGGTGGTACGAAAAGGAGGTAATCGTCTACCACGAATGCAATTTCCGAATGCCCGAGCACCAATACTTTGCTGTAGCCAAACTTGGTTTTGTGTCAGATAAAGATGCATTTGAGTTCCACTCCATGGCATGTGGTACTTCGCCCTTCGTGTTCCGCAACTCAAAGGAAGACAAACTCCACACTGTTTTGTTTGGTATCAAGGACGGGGAACAGCATCTCCCACATCGCTTTGACATCTACAAGAGAACGTCATCTACAGGCAACCACCCGGTCATGACAGATGTCAAAATGAAGGTCCTGGATGTCCCCCGATTTCATCATTTTGATCCTTTGGCCAAGTACCCCACGTGCAGCACATACTTTATGTACGGGGCCATGCTTGGGAAGAACTACCGGGCGTTCATCTCACACATTCCCACCATGAAGCCGGATTTTGAACAGGTTTGCTTTTTTCTTCATCGTAAGACGCATTTTACTAATATTTTAACTTTTGTGGAATGATTATAGATCAGACCGACAGGTGAAACATATATATATTTATATATACATGTTTTTATTTATTTTTATTTAATATTGTCTTGCAGTTGATTGAGCTCAAGAAAATCCCAGAGGGGATGTTACCTGTTGTCCTTAAACACGGAGTCGTAGTACACATTCCCGAGGTTTCAGGTGCGCCCAAAATCGTCAATTGCAAAATCGTCAACAATTTGACAAAAAAAATTTACAAAATCTGTTTCATCGGTTACAAGGAAGAATGCAAGGAAAGTATCATCAAGATCGACAAGCGCATTTGGTTCAACGGGGAACAAATCAACGGGGAACAAATCAACGAGCAAGACCGTCCTGTCTACAAGTTTTGTTCTACATTATGATATTTTAGAAATTATACTTTGCTGTTCTTATTCAGTTTGTAGCATGTTGCTAGGCCTGTTCAGTATATATAAAGGACAGCCAGAAAGATCGACAGCATTTTTCCCGCTGAAATATTTTTACATTGTCTATCAAGTTGCTTCATACGCCATGATCAGTATAATTTTTAGCAAGTCGTTTTAATTTAACAATCGTTCAGTCATTGTTCTATATACAGCCGAGGAACCTGCCTATGATTCTTGTGTTGAGGAATGTAATTAAGAATACGGTGAGGAGAGTGACTTAATTAACTGCCACAATTCCCTCTTCTTCCTTTCTTAATGAATTTCTGTCCGCTTCGCTGTCAGGCAATTTTTGCAAAGAAATCTTTATCACTAGGTGGTAAAATGTTTTTTAACAATCAGCCAATTTTGAGGAGAAAGCTTTAGCCTTTGCATTTTTTGGAAAGTTTTCATTTTTGGCCTAATGTCAGGCTCGCTAGAAACTTTCAGGAAACCTTCCTGTGACTATAACGAAGCTGTTTGTATGCAATTTGTTTGATATTTTAGACAGGCGGTAGCGTAAAAGACCAACACTTGACGCTTTTTAATTAAAGGTTTAAACTATGCGTAGTTTTCTTGCTTTATCTCCATAAACCATATAAAGTTCATAATCAAACCTGTAATTTATTGCACAGAACTATACATGTCATCTATCCAGAGTGATTTTCGGGCCAAACCAACGAATGTTTTGCAAAAAAATCCTTGTTTATACTCATAAATTTTACTTTTAAAAGGCTGGAAGAATCTTCATTTTGAGTTTGGAAGTTAAAGGGTTGATCATGAAGATGACAAATCCTGGTCTGCAGGTGTCTTTTCACTCACTGGTCTTTCGCCTTACCAACTAAGTGAAACAACTTTCTACAAGAGCTTGAGGCAAGAGCTTAAAGCCCTGGACTGTAAACCCCACTGTTTTTTTCAGACTAAAATTTGCGGTTTTCGACCCTATGTCAGACCAAAATGTGCAATTTTCGACCCTATTTCAGACCAAATATCAACATCCCCCTCCCCCTCCCGGGGGGACTAGCATAGGGGGCAAGAAGAATCAACCGGCAGCCTCTCTTTCAGTGTTACCATTAGGCCACATTAATGTACATTGTTTATAATGCATTTAAAAGAGCACTGCAGCCAAATCTATGCGGAGTTTGAAAATGGCGTTCAATTTTGTCCCTGAGTTAATGCAAGAATCCAACTTTCTTCCTTTTTGTACCAAACGCGGATTCTTCTTTGAGAATTTCCAGGAGCTGCTTGTTCAGCTGTTTGCCCACTGTTCTTGCTGTCTGAAGTTCATTAAAACACAAGAGTAGTTTATTGTACAAGAACAACTATTAAAGACTCTCTTTACATTCTCCACAGGAAACTAGACAATCTACTAGACCAACCTCTGTCATTTCAAAAATTGAGTCAGGATCCAATCCTCCAGAGCCAACTTTCTGTTGGCTGCAGATGTTGTTTTTGCCATTTACAGAGACCAGGAGCTGAGAGTCACTACAGGCCTCCTCAATCAAGCTAGCATCAACCACATGACGATGTCCAATCTACAAAAACAAAAACAAAAAAATCCATCCCAGTTAAAAACATAGGTCCGCAAAGCGTACGTGAAGCTATTTGCTAGTTGATGATAGGTATAGTTCGTGTTACAACTGGGGTGAGATTTCGAACTATCATCGAATATTATCACCGTTTGATCAGGGTTTTACACTATGTTCTACTATGCCACTACGTACTATGCATGACCAAACACAAATGCACAAACATGACAGTTTATTATACGATTATTTTGAGCTTGTATAGCTTGCCAAAAAATTTCAAGTCGTTCTGAATTTCTAAATTTTAAAATTTCTGCGAGGTAGGCCAGATTTTGACTCGCTATAATAGTTTCGTATTAACGTAACACACTCTAGCCAAACAAACCTGTTTCTCGTGCTCTTCGAACGGTGGTGAAATAAATTCACAGTAAAATTTCCTGTCGACTTTTCAGTCGATTCTTCATTAGCGACAAAACCCGCTAGAGACAATTTCTGTAACAATAAACTACTTTTGGCAAGGAAATATGCACGGATAAATGTCCGAGGATATTATCCGTTCCGAGAAGCGAACAGTTGCCCGAGAGCGAAGCTCGAGGGCAACTGTGAGCTTCGAGGAACAGATAATGTCCAAGGACAATTATTTGTGTATATTTCCGAAGCCAAAAGTAGTTTATTGTCTTTATTATCCTTCAAGTATTTCCTCTCGCAGCGCAAATAACGGCGCAGAAACTGTGAAGCTTTTTAGTTCTTTCTGGAACTGCTTTTTCGACCAATAAATTGATGTCCTCCTCAGTAGTCATCTTGTAATGATTTTTGTGACTAAATAAATAAAACTGTGTTCGGATATTGCCAATAAACAGCGTTAGTTCGCCAGGCGGGGGTTATTCGCTGATAACGTCCGCTCACGAGCGGACGTTATTCGGTCACGTGTCACGATTCTACCAATCACGCGCGGGAGGAAATATTTGATGGGTCATAAATGCAATTATTGTTTATATAGCTTCAAAAATTACATTTGATACATGCATTTAATTCCATACAGACCAGTAATATTTTTAATATGCACCAAGAATGGTTTCTATGATATTCATTTCCACTCCATTTATTGAATGAGGTCTCTGCAGTGATTGTCTTTTTAACAATACTGCTGCTGTTTCATAACACCTCCAGGCTGAATTTCAGTCTGAGGGCTGAGAAGGGGATAACTGACATTTCAGGCTAATAACACCTCTTACAGATCTAAAACTTTTTTTATAAACCTTGGGGAAATTTTTGTAGAGAAACTGCATTGATGGGTAAACTTTTGGAATCATGAGTGAAAATATCAGTGAGTGGATATTTTCAATATTGCCAGAAGTACATTCTAAGATTTAGGTATGTCTGGGGGGAGGGGGGAGGCAATTAAGAATGCGTATACTCTGTAGTATGCAGCTATTCTTAGAACATGATGGACAGTTGGAGTGAACGTACTGTACCTTTGTTAATGTCACAATTATTGGAATGGTTGTGACTTCCAACTGTCTGCAGTCATGAGGATCATCTGAGATCTCAAGTTCAGCACCTCCTTCATCAGTAGAAACTGTTACATTTGGAATTCTATTTAAAAATATCACATGGAGTTATGCAATAAAATATTATTTTATATTCTGTAGACCTCAGCAAATACAAAAGGCAAGACAGCTAGTACAATCTAGACTATTACTTAAATCTTTCTTCCTGTGTAAGCTCTAAAAGCCCTTAACTAAGTTGGACCTGTAGAGTTCTAGCACTAATCTTGTACATGAAAATTTGTGGAGGTTGGCATGGACTACCAAGTTCAATGCTAAAGGCATGCAACTAGCCATCTCTTTCATTATGACACCAGTTACAAACTTTACCTGGCATCATGTAATGCAGCTTTCACTGCAAGAGACAGGGCATCGTAAAGGTTTCCACCACATTCTAAGACCTATAAAAATAATTAAAAATATCCTTCATTTTTTCAAATCAGATTTTTGGTCTGCTTCTGCAAATTAAAATCTGTATGCAAGCCTTGCAGTTATCACATTTCTCAACTGCCTGGGACCTCGATATCAAAGCAAATAATAATTGAGAGAAAAGAATTATTGACACGGTTTTCACGGGCCACACAACCCAGCACTCTCCAAAATAACAGATTGTACCTTTTTGGCTCCAGAACTAAAAAGAGCATGCCTGAATTAGTCCAGATGCCAATTTTGGATTGTCTAGGCTTCGTTTTGGCGAAGCAGCGGCAATTTGTTTTTTTGAGATTTGATAAGAGTGTATGCGGCTGCCATTAGTCGAACTCGGAACACGAAATGAAGTTGATCTGTGACTCAGCTTGATGTTTAGTTACTTCACATCTTTCACAGTGCCAATCTTAAAATGTTTTGTGCTGGAAAACTTTATAGTTCAGACACAAGCACCGATTTCAGTTGGTCACGAGCGTGTCACACGGCTTTGTTGTCACGATATTCAAACGTCCATAGCTCCCGATAGATATTTTTTATCGACTCAGAATTTTGCTTTAAGTCTTAAGGCATGATGGTCTTGAACACATTAATGTATTGGACTTATAGGATATGTTACTTTTGAGATGGCTTTTTATGACGTCACATGCAAACCAAGAATTGAAATACCTGACTAATTTGCATACTTATGAACTTGTAAGCATTCACCAGAAATGAATATTTCTGTTTTTTTTTTTAAAGCCGAGATTCAATATCTTTGGCCTAGTATCTTCCAAGCTGTATTTACTGTCACTACAGAAATTTTGGAGGATACTAAACCAACGGCTTCAGATTTGTTTGCGATAATGCCATCGGTGCCACTGATTGTTTGACCTTCAAGGTACCGTGCCAAAATGCCTCAATAACATCGCAAAACACAACAGAGTGAAACACAACCAAGCTCAGAATCAATGGCCAAACAAACTTCGAACGCATGACAAACCTTCAAAATGAGAACACGTTCCGAACAAAAATATGGTCACAACAACTACGACAACATCTTGCTTTTTAACTGCATTGTTTGACACGGCACCTTTATCATGCCCAAATTGGGAAAACTGCAACTGCTTTATTTGGAAATCCATTGTTGACAACAGAGGGAATAGGGAAGCAGGGAAGTAGGGAAGTAGGGAAGGGAAAGTGATTACTATACCTTGCAAATCCCACAAAGTGGGATTCACAAGCTAAAAAAAGGGATGATCATTTGTCGCACAGTTTGACAGCTAGATAAAGTTCACGGGAAACTTTGATCCCTATTTCCCCTCCACACTGATCACCACTCACCACCAGGGCTCAGTTGTTCGAAAGAGGATTAAATAAACAAACCCAATGTAAATGCTTAATGGGTAAGATGTAATTAACCCACTGTACAAAAACTAACCAATGGTTAAAGTTTAACTGAGGGAATACAGATTATAGACCAATTTAACCCGAGGTTAGCATTTAACCCCTGTTCAAACAGCCAGCACCAGAGCGTGACTTACCAGAGCATCAATATACAGAACCCAGCACTGCTGACCTGGTATAATAATGAGGGAGTGAAGATCTATAGCTGACTGATGGTTATAAGTCCTCTCCAGAGCCCTGGACAATTCCGCAGCAAGTTCCTCCCCTCCTCGACCTTCAAACTCTGGGGAAGCATTAGCTGAACTAAAAGAGTGAAACAAACAGAGAAAACAAAACTACAGTATATGTAGTTACCCTAGTGCAAGTCGAAGTACTGACAGTACCACACTGCCAGAAGACTCATTCATGCACATGCAGTGCTTCACTTGCAAAGAGAAGAGGGTTTAACTAGTTGATCAAAAATGCAACTTCAATTTTGTTGAGATGCTTGAAATGGTCATGCACATGCATGCTAGCCTGATTTTCAGGTGTCTCAAGCTTGTCCACATGCTCCCTCCCCCTCCATGCTGGTTTTCTTGCTCTGGCTTGTATCCAATTGACCAATCACAGGGAACTTTAAAGTTTTTGAAAAGTGCATACAAGCGATGTTAAGAGATGTGACGGAGGGTCTCAATGAAGCTGTTGGAAAAGTTCTTTTCGCTGCTGTGTGTACTTCAAATATATCTTTTGAGCACGAAAAGCTTCACAAACGTTTCCAACAGGCTCATTGAGTGAGTCCCTCTACCGCATTCTGAGGGATTCCTCGCACACCTCACTTCTCAAAAAAACGAAGTCCCTTAAGATTGGTCTCTGTGATTAGAAAAATCAAACTCACCAGTCAACAAAAAATTCAATGCGTCCTTGATTCTGTTTTCCCACGTGAGGTTCTCCAATCTCAGCTTTGACCCCAACAAGGATATCTGTTTTAGACTGGGAAAATGACCCAAATACCCAAATGTAAGTACACTGTATGATACGACAAAGAAACGTTTCCACAAAAAAAATCCATGTGCTGCTCAGGAAACCGCAGGAAACGCTTACAAGCCGAAGCCGTGCTGAACCGCTGGTGTTGGACACTATCCCAGTCTCGATTTCGAAGTAGCGATAGTCTTGACAAGATCGTCCGTCAGAGCGAAAGTCTTGCTCTACTCCACTGATGATAAAGTCCCTTTCGTGCGCCGACAACGCTGCGTCCGCCATTTTGAAAATCTGCAGTATATTAGATGGTATATGAAGTATTCGAGGCAGTGAGAGACGGCTGAACTTGAATAGCGTGGGCTCAAGATCACAAATACGAGGCAGACTGATTCGCGGAATGACATTCGTGGAATGGCGCGGGCGGGGAGTGCGAGAAGCTTCTTCAGCTCCATGGAGATAGACAAGAGGTTCTTTTGCCCAGTTTGCCTGGAAATTTTGCAGGATCCAACAACAATCTCCTGTGGTCACACGTGAGTTGTTATTTTAAAAAGTGGCTGAGTTTCGTTGGAAATTATGTAGGGTCGAATGTCCCGTATTTTCTTGTTCTGTTTTCTTGGCCCGATTGTTCAAAGTACGACGAGGTTAATTCTGGGTTAGATCTAAACTTGTTAGTCATTTTTAAGCCTGAAAACGAAAAGCCCTTACTCACAAAATGACGTACTCCTTGCTATATGTTTTTGACAAAAACAAACTTTAGTAGTATCTATAGTAGGTAGTCTCGGATCAAAGCCCTGCATATTATTGGCCAAATGCACGAGGGAAAGAATCTGGTTAATCTTGGGCTGACTTATACGAGTTTCGAAAAACCGTGTCATATAAACGATAAATAAATCCAGGGGCAGTAGCTCCTCGATATGACATACAAAATTGTGTACACAATAGAGGTAAGAAATATAGAGAACCAAAGAGTGTAAGGTAGGTACACATTTGGTACTTTAGTTGTTGACTGCAATTTAATGCTTTAAAATTGCCACAAGTAGTTCTCCAAGAGTCGCAGTTCAGTAGGACGTTTTACTATAAAAAACAATTGGGTGGGAGGGGGTGGGATGAGGGTGGGAACTCTTCATGAGTGTTTCGAGCCTTATTTGTTGTGGATTGCAGGTTCTGTCAAAATTGCCTCCTGTCCAGTATAAGTGCAAACTCTACATCCACATGCTGTCCAGTGTGTCGAACTGGGTTCAACCCAAGGAGACAGCTGAGAGAAACAGAACTTGAAAGAGAAATACACAACACAATAGCATCATGCCGTGATTGTGGGACACAGGTGATAATACTACAACATCCACTGTGTAGCTTATGATGATACTGTAAACTGTACTGTAATGATTTCAGCTCACTCTTCCAAAGACTGAGCTGAAATCTCTACAGTGCAACAAGGAAATAAAATTTAAACAGATTGAAACAAGGCATACAAGTTTCACTGTAATGTTCCAGTAAGATTTGAGTTTTGTGATTGACTAAAAATGCTTGTGATTTCAGCTGTTTGTGATTGATTTAACATACAGTTTAGAAACTCCCATAAGCAACCACCCTTTGTTTAGCTTTAAGTGGTTGCTTATGGGAGATGGTCACCTTAATAAAGGAGGTGCCACTTACAGGAATTTTTTCATCATGGGAGGCTTAAACGTCATGAGACGCGCATGCGTTTGGTTGAATCTTGAAAACATTTGCCCAGTGTTTTCAAGTTAAGTCCAAAATGGCAGTCGCAATGGTGGTGGATTTGCTGCTTGCTGCCAATGTGGATGCCATCTTGGATTTCAAACTTGAGATCATTGGGCAACTATTTTTAAGATCCAATAAAATGCGTGTGCGTGCATGCCCATCTCATTACACTTTAGTGAGATCCAGCTTTGAGCCACAACCAGTGTCAAATATAAAAATAATTAATTAATAAAATTTAAAACAACTCAGTGGCATTGTGTGAACAGCTTCTTCTTTCAGCTTTGCGAGCACACAGAGAAGAGTGCAGCACAAGGACGGCTTCTCTTCCAACGTTTACTCCAGTTGCACCAACATCTCAACCTGTTCCAAGGTATGTTAAGTCCCTTGATACAGATATCTTGAAAATATATTTTATATATTATGATTATGACATAAACAGAGTCAGAGCATTCCCAAAATGCATTATAATGAGAATCCTTCAGGGTGTATGGAGTGTTCTTGGTACTATAAAATATTACCAAGGCCTGTTTGAAATGTCATGCCTTGCATGTGCCAAGCCTAATGCAAATAAGGAAAAACCATTAAATAGATTTAGCTAATTTGCGTTAGCTTTTGGTATATGGGAGGCACAACATCATTTTGATTTCAGAAACAAACTTTTTTTTCCTTTTTTTCTCTACAACCTGAACACAGTTTTGGTTGCGATTAGTTTTAACCAGTCTTGCAGTTAGAATAAACAAACAAACTTACAGTGCTACAGATTTATGATAGTATACATGAGTTTAAAAGTTATTATTGTTCAAGTAGTGTGGTCCTACCTGTTTCAGTGTTAAAAATAGATCAACATTCAAGTGCCCATATTGCCATGAAATGAACCTGGATGTACACACCATGTTGAAGCATGTGAACAGTCATCACAAGCATGAAAGTATATCGGTGGTAAGAAAATGCTCTCATTTCTTGAAAAAGAAGCTAAACCATGATATGAATACAGGAAGTTCACAAATTTGACCTATTCTTTTTATCTGTGGACTTAATAGTATTTGCTAGAGTGTTCATACTGTAAACATGTTTGCTTTAGCCACTCCCACCACACACACTCTAAACCTGCTCTGCGATTCCTGATTATGGTTGAGAGACTGGTAGAATTAGGCCCTAGATTTTCTGGAATTGAATATTATTGTAGCAGTTAAAACATTGTAAATACAGCATTTACTGAACATGGTGCAGCTCTGCTCATGGAGAAACACAGCATGAAACTAAACCATGGCCAGGAATTGAATGTTCAGTGCATTTTGCACAGGTAGCTTAATCAGCAGTATTGGTATCATTTGTCATCCCTAAATTTCCCCCCTTTTTTCACAGGGGAAGATCAGGGTGTCAAGTTCCTATTTTTTCCTATTTTTTAAAAGATTTCCTATTTTTCCTGTTTTTTAAGTAGAACCTCCTATTTTTCCTATTTTTTAGCTGATGAAACCAATACATGCTAAAAAAGTGAAAGTAGAGTCATAGTTCTATGTGTTTGAGATGTATGTTTAGCATAAAGGAAGCAGTATGAGAGCTTTGATGCCCTTAGCCTTACATAAAAATGGTTGGTAAATAAGTTCTTCCTTTGGCCTAGCAACGTGTAGACCATTTTTGGCGAGCCATATTCAGCCTAAAGGCTCTAGATGCGACTGGACCTCGGTTTTCAACTCTTCCGAAAGTCGTCAAATCGAGTCTAGTCCTTTCACAGATGAATGCTGAGTCAGAATGAAGTCTTTCAGTGAATGCCCGTATCGTAACACAGGAACGGTCACTTCTTGGAGAGAGGACCATTGTTGGCCTTAGAGTTGTGAAAGATGCTGTGAAGTTTCATGATCCTGACAACAACAAACCAGAAAATATACCCATGACAGATGGCCTTTTCATTGATGTTCGATCTGCGCATACGCAATACAGGAAGTGGCTGCATGAAGAGGAAATTGAGAAGAGGAGGCAGGCTGAAGAGAAAATGGAAGCTGAGGAGGTGGAAAGAAGGAAGGGAGATCAGCAGAAGTTAAGACAAGAGACCATATTGTTGAAAGACAAACGAGAAAGCCTTGACAGATAGGAAAAGGAAGCAATGGATGAATATGAAAACAGCGGACGAGCTGATGTCAGATGGCACAGTCAAGCTACAGACCGCCCTGGCTGCAGGCTCCAAGGTTGATTCACAAGGCGCGAGAGTTGCCTGCCTCATGATAGAAACGGCAAAGTCAAATCAAGCGAAGGCAAAGAGGAAGCTTGAAGAAGTGAGGAAGGAACAAAAGGAGATTAGCACAAAGAACCAGAAATTGCTAGAAAAAGCACTACCAACAAGTGACTCTGCTCAGCCTTCAAAGAAAAAAAGTCAAATGAAGTGAACATGCATGTCCTGTCATCTGTGGCGGGGTTTTCTCAGGATTTGTTGTGTTTGCTCTGCTCTGCCAGTTTGATGTTACATTGTACCACTGAATTGACAGTACAAATTGTCTGACAGCACTCCACACATAGTCAAATATAACTTTATAGCAATAAATCAGTGCTAGATGCGAATTTGGGCCTCTTATTATGTTAATTCGAGATTAAGTTTTGCGCCAGCAACTGTCAGTCAGAAATGCAAAAAATATCTGAACTAGGTGAAGCTGTTCAGTTAAAGAACGGGAAATGGAAATAATGATTTTATATGGATCATAAACAGCCGTGTTTCTATGAAATTATATAAATCGATACAATCGTCACTCCAATTTCAGTGCCATTTATAGTCTAATGCCAAAAAAAAAACTTGTTGACTGACTTGTTGATATTTACATCACAATAAATTAGAATGAAAACACTGGCTTTGCCTTATTTATTTCTTGCTATCGGTGATGGCAGGGCTAACTGGTGGATTGGGATCGCTGTTGAAGTGTAGTGTAAAGTAAAAACCCGCATATAAGAACCTACTTGTGGCTAAGATGGTTGATTCACGGTAACTATCAATTATACATTACAAACCTAATTTGGGCTAAAACTCTAGGGTCTTATATTTCGGTTTTTACTGTAGCGGAGCTATCTTTCTCCATCAATGTAGTATTGGTTTTTCTATTTTCTTCCTGTTTTTTGTACCAAAAGTTCCTATTTTTCCTATTTTTCCATCCCTGAAATTCCTATTTTCCTATTTTTTTGACCAACCATGCTGCTTGACACCCTGGAAGATGTAGGGGTGAAAAATTGAGAGGATTGTGTTGAAACCAAAGGAACCTACAGTAACTGTATAAGTTCAGCTTTAATGTTCCCGTAAAATTCAAGTGTCACGACCAAATTTAGATCCCTCTTTATAAAATCAACCATCAGTGTTGTGCAACACAAGAGCCACCACGACGCACATGCTTTATGACACCAATATAACTTGGACTACCTGTGCAGTTTGTAGTTACACTGAGGTTGTTTGTTTGTCAGGTGTGTCCCATCTGTGCCTCTATGCCCTGGGGGAATTCTGAACAGAAAAGTGGCAACTTCATCCAACACCTAAACCTGAGACACAAGTTTGAGTATGATACATATGTGGTAAGAGATAAATTTGATTTTGTAATGGTTTTAGGTCAAAGCAACATTTCAAATTAACTATGGGTACAAACATGCATCAAAAGTAAAATTGTTTTTGTATTTATTATCATAATCATAATATATATAATTATATATTTAACACATTTAAATTATTTGTGAAAAATATATGTTGGCAACATTATAATGGCTTAGGACAATCATGAATTTGCCTGTTGCAAGTTTCAAAATTAGGCCAAGTGATTTCATGTGAAAATTATTTTGATGTGACTGTCAGGATAAATTTTGTATGAATTTCAATACTCAGCCTTTGCTGAGCCTCCCCTGAATGTATTTTTCTTTATTTTTCCCCTCACCCCACAGGATTTTCATCAAAATGAAGATGATGTTTTCAAGACAGTTCTGGAGCAATCTTTATTTGAACAGTGAGGGCCATGTGTACAGTGCTAGTTTTAAATAATCAACTAAACTTGATCTGTACATGCCTTCCATGACTTTACTTGGGGAATGTATCTACCACATAGAAAGCCATGAATGGCTGCTATAACTGAATGTTAATTAGAGGATAGCAAGCCTTTGATTCAAGGGAACCTCATTCAAGCAGTCCCTTCTCTGATCTGGTTGGGTACAAAACCATGCACAAAGCTGTGGTACACCCATTACTCTGGTTTCTAAAAGGTAAAAAAAAAAAAGGTAAAACTGTGGTTTTATTTAACGTCGGTAAGTTCCGTCAGTTCTGAGAACTGTTATCAGTGGAAGCCAACAGTGCGCCCTCTACCCCCCCCCCCCCCTTCTCTGTCTGTGCTCCGTTTTAAGGGTATTTAAAGCTAAAGCTACACAGAACAGAGAGGAGTCAAAACAGAAGTTGATGTTACTGAGGATCGAACTGTGGACCTCTCACTCCGAAGGCCGCGCACTAACCAACTGAGCCACTCCTGCTCCTATAACAGTTTTCTAGCCTAGTAAGCAAGCAACTACAGCTGAAAGATAATAAGACAGTTTTCATGCCAAGTTTGGGTGGTTACAGTCTTGTTCACTCAGATTCTTCAAAATTCTGCATTGATATTTCCAGATAAGGTAACAAGCCTGTTAAACAGATAATTACCCTTTTATGAGGAAGGATGTTGAGATTAATTAACCATAAAGCTCAGAGCCGTAGGTCAAAATGAATGTGAAAATAAATGTATCCTAGTGACAATAGCAGTAGTCATAAAGTGTAATAAAAATTCATAAAATATAATATGCACCTAGTGTCTCTTCAAACCTGAGCACAACTATTTGAATTCTCTTTCTTTGTGTCTTTTCCTCTGCTGTGTTGGAGTGACTTTGCCAGTGACATTTGGAAGTGGCAATCCAAACTGCTTGCACAGTTTGTGTAGAGCCTTCTCATAAGCAGTGTTTAATCTTGCCGACTGTTGAAGAGCATATTTAAGGTCCTCGATTTCCTCAAAGAAACCCTGAGAAAAGAGGAGTAGAGACAAAAATGCACTCAGGGTGTGATGGAAGCAGACATGTCTGCTACATGTAGCTACAGCTAGTAGCAGCCTTTCCCAGGACAAATCTCCTATACTGTCTGATAGAAAGTGAATGGTATCAATTCCCCTCCGCCTCTTTAAGAAAAGTGAGGTTCCACTCTGCTGGGGCTAAACAAAATTAATGGTCACTCAGCTGTCTCAGGTAGGAGGATCACAGGCTAGTCACCCTGACTACCTCAAACATCTCTCTGCTGTACTTATGAACCAGTGGACTATCCTGATTTACATGTCATGTATGTGAGTGAACACTTACCCTGTCCAGCATCTTTAGCTCGTCTGCAGATAGAAAAAAAAAAGACACCAATGTCTCAAAATTTCTTCTTGCAAATATTACTTCCTGGTATTTGTGAGTGCGTGATTAGAAATAGTAAGCTAGAGCTGGTGGAAGCCTGTCGCACTTATCTCATGTGTGTACTGCAGCAGTATCTTATTAAGCAGTAAATTCATAGCCTGCATCACATCTGATTAAAACGTTGATATAGTCCCAAACAGACTATTAGTTCAAACTATAAGTTCAGGACACTGCAAGAGTCCCCCATAATTTATTTATCTCCAACAGACATATTCATACAGGCAAGCTGACAGCAATTTTGTAGTCTTACCTTTGAAATGTCTTCTCTCATTCAGTAGTCTGTCTCTATCCTGCATTACCTTTTCAAGGTCTGCCAGCAAATCTAACCCACACACAATAATATCAAGGGAAATGGAGTATAGAAATATTGTAAACCTACAATGTAGTACTGAGCATTTAATCCTTTTATCCCAAACTAAAATTGCAGATTCTCCCAACCTTTTTAATTTTAAGAAAAAAAATGTATGAGTGATGTAACAAGAGTTGATAATTCAATCAGCTTTCATCTGAGCAAGTTATCAAAAGTCAAGTTCCCCTTTCTATGTATGGTATATTTCTAGTAAGAAACTGAAGGAAAACGTCTGAAGTCGGTCACTCTTGGGAGTGAAAGGGGTAATCTTTTAGTGACATTTTATGCCAAATCTTTACCTCGTGTTTGAACAATCCATTTTCAAGCTGAGCTCAAATATACAATCATGTGGTCTGTAAGTGAAGTCAGAGAAAGTTGAAGTTGAACCAGGAGAGTAAAATGTTATGACAACAGACTGAGCCGATTGCAATGAATTGTCAAGAAACCCCACATGTCCATTAATTTATTGTTGGATGGCTGGGAGAGATGTGAAGTCCTGGTAGTTTCTGCTCTAACCTGTTTCTAGTCAGGATTACTTATCAACTTACTGGCAAGTCGATCAGTATAAATTTATTATGTTAAGTAAGTTTGTGTACTGCCAGCAGATCAATTATGTACCTCGTTTGGATGGGGTCAGTCTGTTTTTGATTCCCACAGTGTTCAGCCTGAGTTGCAATGCTTCATTCTCTTTCTCTAACTCTTGCACTCTTTGCCCTAAAGATCTTATTTTCTGTTCAAGTTCCTGGTTAGCAAGCTGCAAATGTCAAGAATTGTCAAATTATTTTCTAGTCAGGTAAGCTTTACCATGTGCTCTGGCTGCATGGATTAAGAACTGGAAAATATTTTCTGATGTCAATATTCCAGTAACTGCATCCAATAATATTACTGGCATAACAAGCCACAACTTACCGTTAATGCCGCCATCTTTTCCACATGGGTGGTGTTGATTTTCAGTTCCTTCTCATAACGCTTCATGAGATTACTGTGCATTGTCATCATTCTAGAAAAATCAAATGAACAAAATGCACTAAAAATAGTAATAAGTCATGTTAATTAATAAATTTCCACTAGTTTGCCGTGGTGTGGACTCTTATTTACCACGATTTACGTCATCACATGGTCAAAATGTTGTGGACTCACGAGGCGCTTCGCCGAGTGAGTCCACAACTAATTTTGACCATGTGATGGCGTAAATCGTGGTAAATAAGAGTCCACACCACGGCAAACCAGTGGAAATTTGTTTTTTACCACAACATTTAGAAATATACAGGAAACTTTCGTTGTATTTCGCTGCAAAATGTGACATGCTGGCGTCAGCTGGCGTCAGCATCGTTGTCTGGACTCTTATTTACCATGCTAAATCGACCAATCAGAGAGCGAGAAACTAGTGTGTTGTGGTAAAATTACTTAATCTTGAAAATCCCTGGAGATTTACTGTGTTGCAGCCTAAGTAGTTGAAGTTAACAGGGGCTAGCCTAAGGAAGTAGTTGAAGTCAACAACTTAGCAATATTACATTATTTAAAGCTCAGCTGGGTCCAGGTCTCAACCACAGTACTCTGCACACCAAAGTTCTTGATCTGCCATTTTCTGGCTTTTTTTGTCGGGAACTGTATTCATGCCTTGGATTAAATGAGACATTTCCAGGAGGTTTTTTACCTTCAACCAACAGAGGGCCACCAAGAGAATGTTCATGAAAAACAATACACCATAGATGACACCTGAGCTGGTTTTAAGCCTGCATAGCCTGGGTCCTCCGGGGAAAGGGGAGGGGGGGGGGGGGGGGGGGGGGGGGTGGGGTGCGGATAGAAAGGAATGAGCGAACGCGGGCAGAGGAGGGGAGTGAGGAGAGGGAGAGCCTCTTCTGGAGCTGGTTGAGCATAAGTGAATACACTGTTGCCATGGCATGCATGTTTCTGCTGTGCTGTTTTTGTCAGTTATCATATGGTGCAGCTGTCCTGCAGTGGATAGTTTTACTTACTTGTATAACAAAGGTAAACGGTCTTTATTCCTAACACAACACTGTTATCTCGATTTCTCCATGTGCTCCGAAATCTCAACCCTGATTGCGCGTGCGCGCTAAGTTCGGACCCAGTCTCCTACACTACTCCCTCTCTTTCAGTCTGTTGTACAATTTATAATTCAAATTGTTCATATCTGCGAGGGATGTGGATCTGTCTCCCACTGCGTGTCCTCTGTTCTGTACATCTGGTCGGATTTGGTATCCTGATGTCTGCGGGTTCTGGGGGTCCTGTATCGATCGTTGCATCAGGGCCACCATCAAGATGGACAGTTACTTGTGCTCCTCCTTCTGGAACCTCTTTTGAGCATACATCCTGTCCTCGGTGGTTCCCACTTCTCTCATCTGTGGTGTTTTGAGTGCCGAAACACGGTTTCAACCGATCATAGTGAACTATTAATCTTCTCTTTCCTCCTTCCAACTTAATTCTGTAGGTCACACCAATGTCGCCCCTGTCGTCAAATCGCTTTTTGACGATGTAGGGTCCTACCCAAGGGAGTACAGTTTTGTTTGCTCGACCTTTGCGCACTGTTGGATCTAACAGCCAAACACGAGCTCCTACAGAGTATGCATGTTCTTTGGCCCACTTGTCATACCCATGTTTCTGTCGTTTCCGTGCTCCATCCAAATTCTGTTGGCTACTTCAAAGGCATCCCGCAAAACCTTCTTGAGATTCCTTGCATAGTTGGTGGCAGAGCTGTACGGCAGATGGTTAGGGGGATCCACCGTAATCATAAGATCCACAGGCAGCCGCATTTCCCTACCACGTGAGAGGAAGAAAGGTGTGTAACCAGTACTGTCATGGTCAACTGAGTTGTATGTCATAGCAATGAACCCTAACTGTTTGTCCCAGTCGTCTGGATGCTCTTCCGTGTGTTTGGCAATCATAGCTATGACAGTTCGATTGAACCTTTCAATCAGTCCATTAGACTGTGGATGGTAGCCTGTTGTTCTTGTCTTCCTAATCTGGAGGCTTTCACATACTTCTCGCACCAATTTAGCATCAAAGGATCCACCTTGATCAGTATGTAACTGTGTGATGACTCCATGCTCCGGCATGTACTGGTGGAAAATAACATCTGCAATAGTGTCGGCTCGTTGGTTCTGTACAGGGTACAGGTTCACAAACTTTGTGAATGCATCCATCAATGCTAACACATACTTGTTGCCACTGGCTGTCTTAGGTAGTTCAAGCAGGTCAGCATGGACAACTTCTCCTGGACGAGTAACCACCATCTGCCGTAGGAAAGCACGCCTTCTTGGAGTGGGACCTTGTCTCCGTTGGCAGATGTTGCACTCTTTGCACCATCTGTCAATATCAGATGTCATTCCTGGCCAATAGTACCTCGTCCGAGCTCTGCAGAGGGTTTTCTGATATCCCATGTGGCACAATTCATCATGTAGTTCCTGGAATATTTTCTTGGTGCAACTCTTTGGCAGAACTATTTGGTGGTGGACATTGTTTCTTCCAGGACTCTGATATGTCCGGTACAGAATTCCATCGATCACCAGGAGTTTTTTGTTTTGGAACTCTCGATGCAATGTTCTCAGAGTGCGGCTCTCGATCTCTGAGGGTCTGAGAAGATTGTTGGGACTGTCGAACCATGTGAAAACCTGGGTGATGTCTTCATCATTTCTCTGAAGTTCCTTTATGTCAAATGTTGGTTGCCCCAGTGAATCTGTCTCAGATGGACTTATGTTCCGTACATGTACTGGTGTTGGCTGAAATTCTGGCAATGAATTGGCTTCTGTTTCGTCCATTTGAGGGCTGGCATTTCCCTCAATTTTCTCTGTTTGACAAGTCTTATCTTGGACCAGTTTCTGAGGTGACCTTTGTTCTTCATGTTTGTCGAAGCCAAGACGACTCAAAGCATCTGCAAGGGTGTTCTGTGTGCCATCAATGTGCTGGATGATGAAATCATATTCTTCGATGTCCGTCAGCAGTCTCCCACGTCGACCATACGGGTCCTTCATTTCTCTCAGGTAGAGAAGTGGTTTGTGATCTGTCTTCAAAACGAACTGATTTCCAAGCAGGTAATGTCTGAAGTGCTGTATAGTGTCCCGTATGGCAATGGCCTCTCTGTCATACGTTGAGTATCCCCGTTCTCGCTTTGACAGAGCTCTGCTGAAGTAAGCGATTGGGCGTAGTTGGCCAGTGTTGTCTTCTTGCAGTAGGGCACCGCCAATTGCTACATTGGAGGCATCCGTTGTGACCAGGAACTTCTTGTCTGGGTCCGGGTGAGCAAGTACTGGTGCAGTGGTAAGACAATGCTTGAGTTTCTGGAAGGCTGTGTCCACTTGATCATTCCACTCAACCTTGTCTTTCTCCAGTAGCTGGTAAAGAGGCTTTGTGATCTGGGCGTAGTTAGGAATAAACTTGCGCCACCAACCACATACACCCAGGAACTGCTGTACTTCCTTGACATCTCGAAGGGTACTCCATTGACACACAGCAGCCGTCTTCTCTGCATCTGGGCTGATGCCTGTTTTGCTCACTCTATGTCCAAGCCAGATGACTTCATCCATGGCAAGGTGACACTTCTTTGCCTTGACTTTCAATCCATGTTGTCTCAAACAGTTGAAAATTTCTTCCAGTCTCTGGATGTGTTCGTCAAAAGTCTTGGATATAACACAAATGTCATCCATGTACAAGAGGAGGCGGTCTTGGGGAATGGTGTTGAAAACTCTTTGCATGAGTCGACACCAAGTGGCTGGACTATTCCGCAGTCCTTGTGGCATCCTTGTCCATTGCCATAGGCCAGTTGGGGACCGAAAGGCAGTCTTCTCTCTGTCTTCTGGTGTTAGGGGAACCTGCATGTAGCCTTGTGCCAAGTCAATGGTGCTGAAGTAGTTGGCATCGTTCAGTTTGTTTAAACAGTCCTGAATATTTCCAGTTGGAAAGGAGTCTGGTTTTGTTACTTTATTCAAGGGTCTGTAGTCTACACAGATGCGGACAGTTCCATCTTTCTTTTTGACTGGCACGATTGGAAATGCCCACGGAGAATGTGATGGTTCAATCTTCCCTTCTTGATGTAACATGTCAACTTTCTTGTTCACCTCTTCAACACTTCCCAATGGGAGACGCCTTGGAGGGCAGTTTATTGGGGGTCCTGAAGAATCAATGCGATGATGAATGGTATTTGTGAGGCCTTGGTTCCCCGGTGATTCAAACACATCTGCATTCTTCCGCAAGAAGGATTTCATTTGAGAAGTCTGCTCTTCAGACAAATTCACACCTAACTGTATATCTTCCAGTGGATCATATGCAGGTGTTTCTGAGGGGGGGCAATGAACTGTCGCTTCAGCGGCATTCTCTGTAGGAACATCTTGGACTTCAAAGAGTTCTGCCACTGCCTGGCACCTCCAAACTTTGATGGGGTGATCCCAAACATTTGTGACACATATGGGAATATGTGTCTGACCTTCTTGCACTTTAACTGCTGCGACTGCTAAGCCTGTGCGACCCACAAACTCGGGAGTAGGTTCTACCACTCCAGTGAAGGGAGTGGTTGTAGCAGTATCATCCAAACGAGTGAACAGGAATCGTTCTTGTCCTGGGTGGATTACTGTTGATTCCATTAATCGTACTTTGCATACCTTTGCTGTTGTCAACGTTGCTGTTGTGGGGCAGGGTTCCATATTGTTCATGATAATATTGTCAATTTGAATGGTTCTTGCAGCACAGTCAATGTTTGCCCCAAGCTGACTCAGCAGGGGAAAACTCAGAATTCCATATTCGATGCCCTTAACTGCATAAAACTTCACATGTTCAAGTCTCTTTGTTTGAGCAACATGGATGGTTGCGGTTGTGACCCCTAAACAGCGAACAGGGGTCTGATCTACACTGACAGGTTGAACTCCACTGACAGGAGTAAGGGAAAAACAGTGTTTCTCTGCAAACTCAGCAGGTAAAAGATTCACTTCTGCTCCTGTGTCACACAGACATTTCAACTTCCGGTTGTTGATAAAAAGATCTGCCATTAATAATTGTGTTTGGGCTGAGAGAGTGCTGTGTATCATTGGCTGTTCAGTTACTGTCTCTTCTCTCTCAGCCCTCTCCTGTTTAAAGGACACTCAACAGGCATGGGTGCAGGGCAATTTCGAGTTAGATGACCATCCTGCCAACACCTTTTACAGGCTTTTCTGTATTGGCATGCTTTGGCCAGATGTTGTGTTGACCCACAGGTAAAACAGCTTTTGATCTCTGGCCGAGATGTGGTACCACTGGTAGAGGGGTTCCTGTTCCGGGAGTAGTTTGCATTTGGGTGCACTGTTGGATAGCCTGGGTGATGGGGTGCCTGGGTGGATTGGGCAGGAGTGTTATAGAGTTGTGGTGCTTGATGAAGTGCTGCCACAACACGGTCCACAATCCGTTCTTCCATCTCCTCCAGATCCCGTGTTCACATCACGTCATCTGATGTGACAGTGCAAACAGACTTGCTTTTTCCTCTCTCTGTCTTAGTGATCCGTGGTTGGAGGTCGCAGGCTGCCTTGAGTATGAGCTTTGGGTCCGTGATGTCCAACTTGTGCAATTGTAAATGCTGTCCTAAGCTGGCATCAATCGAGTTAATCCCTGACATTAAAGCTCTGATAAAATGTTCGGTAATCTGTACTTTGTGTTCTCCAGCGTCTAGGTCGGCTGTTGGGAAAGCTTTCTGATATTTCTTTTTAATCCTGCCCATCAGTACGTCCAGTGGTTCATCAGTGTCCCGAGTGATGGTTGTGAGGTCCGTAAGGTGTTCGCCTACGGTCTTCCGCTCACCGAACTCGTGAGTGAATTTCTCCTTGAAGGTTTTCCAGTCTTTCACCACTGTTTCGATTGTCTCCCAAAAATCATCTGCTCGGCCAGTAAGGAGAAGAGGAGCCTGAGCTATCAACTGTTCGTCGGTCCACTTCTTCGCTCGCTGAACCTTTTCCAACTGTCGTAACCACGGTTTTGGATCACTTGATCCGTCGTACGTAGAGAGTACGATTTTGAGGCCATCCGATTTGGAGTTGGCGTTATTACCTCCTTGTTGCTCTTGGTCCGGCATATCCCACCGCTGCCACCAGTATAACAAAGGTAAACGGTCTTTATTCCTAACACAACACTGTTATCTCGATTTCTCCATGTGCTCCGAAATCTCAACCCTGATTGCGCGTGCGCGCTAAGTTCGGACCCAGTCTCCTACACTTGTTTGTTCTTGCTACTTGTTCGTCAATTACTTTCTTTGTTCCACCCACTTTGCTTGGTGGGCCATGTGCCCCAAGATAATTCCCTACCCCTCCCTGATAGGTAGATTTTCTCTGGTCTGTTTGAATCTGCACACTGGTAGATCGAGATTAGATGAGATAGTGTTATACATACAGCAAAGTTAACCCTCTGGCTCTTCCCAGTTGTATTATCACACACACTAACCTATAAAAAAATTTAAAAGATGCAGCTGCAATTGCTCCGCCGTGACTTGCAATCGAAAAATTGACTGTTTCAGAAATATAATTAAGAGAACGATAGAAAGAGAAAGAAAAGGGAAACAGATTGAATAGAAGGAAAAATAGCGTACTAATTTTATAAAATACAGCTGTGCTAATTTATCGCTAACTGTACCTCCTCGTTGACACTTGATCTGTCAGAAACCGCTCAATCTTGAACTGATCTTTAAGTCGATTCAGCTCTTTTTCCAGCAGTGCGTTTCTCTTAGAAAGCTTTCTGTACTTTTTACGTACGCGTTCGTTTTCACTGGAAAGCTGAAAAAATCCAAAGGAGTTCGAGTATAGTTTAATTCATGCAGATAGGACGTCATGAAACTTGCGATAAGGTTCGAGTATTAAAACAATAAAAATTAATACATACATGTGCGCAATTGTGTATTTCTGGCATGGACATTTTTAGGCGATGTAATCTTGAGTGAAACTCAGGTATGAAACGTTAGAATGTCAACAGACTTTTCCCTGAAAATCAAATATGGCGCCTTCACAACCATTCCTTGTGGGAGACTCCGCTGACAGTTCTGGCGCCCGTGGTGACACAAAGCGATGCGTTGTTCGTGCGACATAGATTTCCGTTGCTCAAAGCATCCGACGGAATTTGCGCGATGAACGGCCTCAGAATGTGGGTCACAGCGTTATTTTGTTTTTCAGTAGTCCTAAGAGGAAACGTACATCGATCGTAGACGTGGACTTTGTTAATAGTCTTTAATATTCTCTCTGGTCTTTGTTTATACACTTCCGCTGATTTTTTTTCACATGGAGTTGTGGGCCCAGTTTGGTTTGCTTTGGTTATCCCTTTGGGCCACCGGATCTTGCATGACGCAAGAGGATATAGAGATGTACAAGTGAGTATTTCTCAGTTACATTTACAGAGAACAAGAGAAATTCAGGATCGCTTCTAAGGTTTAGCCAGCGAATCGTAGCTTGTCACGTTTGTGAAATGTCGACGTTAGCGCCGTTAGCGTACCATATTTACGTTTCACAGCATTTATAGCCTGACTGTACGAACTGTCCCAGTTTCAGTTATGTCGAAATATAATTTAGTTTTTCTGTTTGATGTGGTTTTGATAGATATTTAGATATATTAAATAACAGCGACGTATTTGTAGTAATTTACGCAATTTATGATTTATGACTGCTCAGCTCGAAAATGCCCTTTTATATCGCAGTTAGCCTGCTAGAATATTTTTATCACTGAAGTTTGATTGCTTATATAAAATAGTACTATTTTACGTGAAGCATTTGCATCTATTATCAGATTTTCTAGTTATTGGGGGGAGGGGTGGGGAGCGGGGGATGATCACATGTGGAATAGACCATTTTCTCTAGGTTGCGCGCGCATCCAAGCTTGACAAGACTTTCAAATTCAACTTCTAGCTTAGTTTCTTTCAAAAAAAAAAAAAAGTTTCTTTCATGGCAGACTGTGTTTGACCTCGATGTAAATTCTTCATGCTTGCGTTCTTATTTGAGTTAGGATGGTTTTCTACAATGTTCACACACAAATACTTGCTAAACAATTCTCATATCCAAGATTGTGGCCCATCAAGCTTGGATGTGTGCACAACCTTGAGAAAATGGTCTATTGACTCATACATTATCCTATATTCTTCACCCCCTGCTCTGCATAATTATTATTATGTACTATATGATGTTGTTATTGCTGGGGCACAGAGAAAGAGCAAGGGCCATGTTCTACCATGGTTATGACAACTATCTGAAGCATGCATACCCATATGATGAGCTGAAACCCCTCTCTTGTTCAGGACAAGATACCTGGGGCAGGTCAGTACAAATGAGTGTACACTCAGCCAAGATACAAATGTCTTGATTATGTACTACACTACAGTACACCCATGTCTATAATAGCCACTGAACTGAATGGAACCGTACAACCCTAACCCTCATCCTCGCTGACCCTAATCTATAACCCTACAGTAACACTTAAATCCTGCTGTAAGCAGGAAGCCTAACCCTTAACCTAATGTGCTAATTACACTGGCTTAGGCTTAAAATAATTAGGGTTAGGGTTCCATTGGTTCTGTACTGGCACAAAAGTAAAACGGTTACCACTGCGAACTGGTGCCCGAATTCTGGTGTTGGTACTTGAAAAAAAGGTGTGTTCACATTAGTGCCTAGCAAAAATTGTGCTCGGGCACCAAGTGCAACTGAGTAATATATAACCTTGGCTTACTGTAAGTAAGGAAGAAGAATTTTTTTGAGTCCTGAGAAGGTTGAGTGCATGTCATGGACAAAATATTGCATAAATATTACGTGTTATTACATTATTATTATATCTAACTCACTTCTGTCCATCCGTAACGCTCTTTCCCAGGCCTCCTTATAAAAAAATCCAAGATAGCCACCACATCGAGTGAAACTAAGTATAAATATTGGCCTCATGTGTGGACCACAGTTCTTTTAGAAATTGGAAATGAGTTTAAAAGGAGAATTTGTGCTGTCAGGTGGCTGGATGTCAGGCTGATGCTTCCACATGTTCCAAAAACGGGATCTTCATGTCGATCGATCGGCAATTTGTCGAGTGATACGGTCGAGTGGTACATGCACTATAGAGAAATTTGTACATTGACACAGGAAACTGCGTTCGAGATGCTCCAAATGGACTTTAAAAAGGAAGAAAAAAGGAAAAATGAAAAAAATGAAAAAAATTCCGAACACCATATTTTACGGGGGTTCCCTAGTTATTATTATTATCATGTTAGTACACTGTATTATTATGTACATATTTTAGGATACAGTATTTTACAGTGGACGTACAAACCAAAACCAATGTTTTTCTTTTGCAGTTACTCCTTGACCTTGATAGATGCACTAGACACCCTCTTGGTATGTATTACAGTGTACATGTATGTTATGTTATAATAATAATAATAATAATAATAATTATTATTATTATTATTAAAAGAGAGTAATTGAAGAGTTGGAGTGAAGAAGCAGTGATAGAGATGCCATTGGAGGCCTAACTTCCAAGAAGAAATGAATGAGGGCACCATTTTTGCATAAGCACTCCCTTGCACAATGTTTCTGCCTGGTGGAGATTTTGTACTGGTAAACTCAGTAGTGAGTTTTTACATGTATGCAAGTTAAGTGCTGACTAAGTTTGTCTTGTACACACTGCAGGTTCTGGGGAATACATCTGAGTTTCAAAGGGTTTCACAGTTATTGAGCGAGACCCTTAATTTTGACATGGACATTGATGTGTCAGTGTTTGAAACCAATATCAGAGGTAATTTGTAAATACAATGGAAAACTACAATTCTGGCCAAAAGTCGTGGGACACTTAGCCTTTTATCTAAAAATTATGACACTTTCCCTCTTCCCGCCCCCTCCCCCCTTACAATGGTGAATGAATGTGCTCAAAATGCTGCCTTTAAGCAACATTGTATGGGGGGGAGGGGGGAGGACTGAGTTTCGGGAACAGGAGCTGCTTTTGTTGTTCAACAAGGAGAGGTGGTGAAAACATAGCATTTTTTCAGACTGTCCCACATACTTTTGGCCAGGATTGGAGCAGTAAACTAGGGAATTAGATTTTGACTTGCTCTGATGAAGGGTAGCACTTGAGAGGTCATGTTGAAATTTATTCTTTGTAAGGTGTCTAGGTTTCACATATCAATTCTTAGATAATTCATTTATATAGTTTTGTAAAATAAACTCATTGTCAGTTTTTGTGGAGGATAGGTGCTGCTGAGGTTAGCCACAATGGTAACCATGGCAACCCTACCACACAAGCCTCTGCCATGTGCCTGTTACACTGACAGCCACTGCCTGCTGTCATCATTTTTACTTTTTAGTGGTCGGAGGGCTTCTATCGGCTCATTTGTTATCAGCCAGGGCAGGCATTCATGTAGGAGAGGAGTGGCCATGCCAGGGACCTTTATTGGCATTGGCTGTTGATGCAGCTAAGAGGCTTCTACCAGGTGTGAACATTCATGCTGTCTCAATTTTGTTTTGTTATTTTGTGGAATAAGCTTGGATACTGCAAGGTCGTAGAAGTCTTCAAAGTTACAGGTAGAACTTGATATTTGAAATTGAGAAAGGTTTTCATACCTATAGGCTCTGGCATTTAACGCTCTTTTTTTTTAGTTGATACGTTTTATAAAGAAAGGTACAATATTACTTTTGTCACTAAAATTAATGTGTAGCTTATTCATAAAATTACCTGTTGATTGCCACTGTCTTTTTTATATTATTGACATTTTGTAGCATTTAACACCTCCACTGGCATGCCTTATGGTACAGTAAACCTTCGGCATGGAGTATCCAAATCAGAAACTCCAATAACCTGCACAGCTGGCTGTGGAACATTCATCCTGGAGTTTGGAACAATCACAGCTCTCACTGGTAAATTGTGTGTGATAGACGACTAACGCAAGCAGATGCATGCATGCAAATTGTTTGTTGCAAATGCATTTTTGGTTCACTTATCTCTGAGCTGTCCTGTATATACAGTATAGCAGCTGCTTTTAATATTTATATACTGATCTGTACAGGATACCTCAGAGCTACTCACGTTTAATTAAATAAATAACTCGTTATACACATATATGGTAATACATGATTGTATAGATATGATGTAACTACAATATTATTTAGATACCGTACACAGTATTTCTCCAAGTTCTAAAAAGTGCCTAGTTGTGTCACATGGTATTAATACAACTGTAGACATTGTCTGCATGCACACTGAATAAAAAATGATATCATTTTCATCTTCCATAATTGGGTGACAGTATATGTGCAACTGTTTTCAATTTTTTCAGAAAAAAAAAACTTGTAGTCGTAACAGTGTTTTATAATGTTGCTGTTGTCAGGTGACCAGAGGTTTTTGAATGCAGCCTTAACTGCCCTGGATGGGCTATGGAAAAGTAGATCACAACTTGGATTGGTAAGTTTAAGTAACAATAGTGCTCAGATTATGAAAAGTAGATCAGAAGTTGGATTGGTACAAGGATGCACCATGTTATTTTTAAAAACAGTTTTACAGCTCTATTACTCATTTTGGGCAATATACAGTACCATAGTTGGACTAGATCGGACAACACAAAATCAATTAGTTAATGCAGGTCAGTGGATCACAGTGGATCAGTTGCTTGCTTTCTCCTCTGTGTGTTGATACTTCATTACATCGCTTTGGCTTTTTCCGTTGAGTAGGTTGGAAACCATATTGATGTGCAGTCTGGTAAATGGACGGCTGTGGACTCTGGAATAGGAGCAGGAGTTGACTCCTACTTTGAGTATCTTCTCAAGGGCGGCATCCTGTTTGGTAGCCCAAAACTTATAGACATGTTTAGAGGTAAGGTGGAATCAACGTGCCCATTATTTACAGCAGGCGGTATTTCTTGTCGAGGTTAGAGCTGTTTTCGTATGACTGTCGAAATTAATCATGTGAGTGCTTTAGTTTTGGTTTTGCGTTTGCTACGCCTTTAGATTGGTTGGAACAAGTTCGCCAGCATTCTAGGCCAATCAGGAACAAAAGAAAAGCTGTTTACGATCTTCTCAAGCAAGGAAGCACGTAGCGATGGCGTGTCGCAATGCTGGTTGCTTAGTAAAACCAATCGCAATTACTTGGTTTTGGTTTTGGTTTTGGTTTTTGCTCGTACTTCTAATTGGTCAAATGTGATTTAGATTTGCGACAGTCATCCGAAAAGGGCTCTACATGTATATAGTACTTGCAAGTCTTTGATATCTGTGAGAATTTTTAGTGCTAAAAATTGTACAATGTTTATCAAATATATTTTGAATAGCAGAAGACATGTGCAAGACACGAGGATCCTCCAGTGTTTGATTTAATAAGACTTGAGTCCCGATCAGTAGCATTAGGCTTTGCTTACACGTATTCGTATTTCTCTTTTATCTGTTGCCAAAAATGTTTCCGTCCATGCTATAGTGGCCCGTCCACACTATTTAATCCGTTTTCGTTTCAAAAGACAACTGTCTTTTCGTTTTCAAAAATGTCTTTATCCATACTGTAGCGTTTTGTCACACTCGTCGTGACGTCAACTTTTTCGCCGGAAAATTCTGTTTTCCGGTGTCCACACGAATGTATGAACACGGAGTTTTTGAAAATCCACTTTGGGGAGCATTTTCGAAAAGTTTTTTCTTGATGACCGTTTACTTGTGGCGAAAGTCCGAACCGCAAAGGAAAAAAAAAAAAAAAAAAGCGTTTTTGCAGATAGAGATGGCGTTTGGTCAATTTTCGCTACTTATTTATTTATATATTTAACTTCGCCATTTCATATGGCAGGGTATCTGCAACAGCAGTGAGCCAATTACTGCGGGCCCTTGCTAAAGAGGGTGGTCACTGCTAGAGATTTGGTTGCGTCCTCGGCGGTTCTTTTACGCCATTTTACGTTGTCATCCGAGCCACGAGTAGAGAGCCAGGTTTTTACACCTCAATCGCATGAAAGGCGACCGTGCTAACCGCCAGGCCACCGCGGCTCTATAAATACTTACTGTACATGTGAATTATCTACAGTTGTTCATAAGGTTTTTTGTGTGTGTGTGTCCCAACCAGAATTGTACGGCAGAATACAGCAGTATCTCAAAGTAAGTGACTGGTATGTGTGGGCCAACATGGACAAAGGACAAATCACGATGGCTGTGTTCCAGTCGCTTGATGCTTACTGGCCAGGATTACAGGTAAAGAGAACGTCATTACCCTGCTAGAGTTGTAACCGTTTGCTTTTCTATCGAGCATACACACGACTATGTCGTGACATTGTAGACGTACAATGAACAAGCGGATGTGATCAGCTGACTTCAATAAACAACCAGCAGTATGAACTCTTTTTTGACATGTGTAAAAAAACCCAATCCTTTTAACAAATTTTCACCATGGGTGCGGATAGCGTCTCATCAAAGAGTGAAACGGTTGCATGTTTTCTCCTTGGGGTCTCTGGCTCTTGGGTTCATTATATTAGGGGGTAATGTGTCAAGAATTATTGGGAAAAAAGTTGGCAATAGTAATGTCAGAGAAATGTCTTTTTCCTTACATGTCTAATTTGGATACAGTAAAAGGTAATATAGAGCCCTTTTCGGATGACTGTCGCAAGTAATCGTGCGATTGACTTGGTTTTGCGTTTGCTTCGCTTTTCAACTGATCCTAATAAGTTTAGAAACATTCTTGGCCGATCACTAGCAAAAGCAAAACCTTTTTGCGATGGAGCCGTTTTCGGATGACAAACCAAAACCAAAAGTAATCACACAGGCCAATCACAGAGACTGAGAGAAAACAGTTCAGCCAATTGGAAGCCAAAGTAATTCGCGTTTGGTCTTGCGTTTGGTTTTACTTTCCAATCAGCAGTGCGAGTACACGCCATTGCTTGCGTGAGAAGTGTTTGGTTTTGGTTTTGGTTTTGTTCCTGATTGGCTGAGCACGCTGACAAACTCGTGTGGACCAATCGAAAGCGAAGCAAACGCAAAACCAAAGAAATCACACAATTACTTTCGACAGTCATCCGAAAACCGCTCTAAACGCCATCGCTTGCGTGAAAAGTGTTTGGTTTTGGTTTTGGTTTTGTTCCTGATTGGTTGAGAGTGCTGCCAAACTTGTGTGGACCAATCCGAAAGCGTAGGAAACGCAAAACCAAAGCAATCACACGATTACTTTCGACAGTCATCCGAAAACCGCTCTATTCTCACGCAAGAAAGCAAGTGGCGATGACGTGTTCTTGCACTGCTGATAAAACCAATCGCAGTTACTTGGTTTTGGTTTTGCTCGTATACTTCTAATTAGTCGGACGTGTTTTTGCTGGCCTCATTGATTGCCTTTGTGACTGCTTTGGTTTTGGTTTTCGACAGTCATCCGAATAGTGTTCTATGTAAAAGTTATGTGTACAAGTCTAGTAACGCCCTGCTTACCTAAACTTTCTTATTGCAGGCTTTGTGGGGTGACATAGGTGCAGCCTCAAGAACGTTTCAGAAATACCACAGTGTGTGGAGGCATTTTGGCTTCATACCAGAGTTCTATCAAATTTCCTCCGGAGAGCCTTTTACCGGGAGAGAAAGCTACCCTCTTAGACCAGGTATGGCTTTCAGCCAAAGTATTGTTTTAGTTGAGAACAAACGTGGATCTCAAAACCAGTGGGTCATTTAAGCCTGGCTTTCACGAGCGACACACATATAAGCATAGAAGCAAGCGCGTGCAAAAGTGAAAATCGTGTCGCAGTGAAAATAGGCTCCATGCAAGCGCAAGCACAAGGATCAAAAGTCTATTTTTTTCCCTTATGCTTGCGCTTATGATTGCTTGGCCCGTTTTCACGGACGCGTATCTCCTTTGCTTGCGCTTAGTCTTGCGCTTGTGCTTGCGCCCCTCATGAAACCAGCTTATACTGGTACTTGTCGTAGACTGACAAACTACTGTTATTGATAATCTGGGACCGCATTCACCAAACTTGAGTATGAACAAAAATGTTCGTAAGTATGACTTACGCATCGTAAGTTCGACTTACGCATACTATCTCGCTCAAGATAGTATGCGTAAGTCATCGTTCTAATGCATAAGTCATACTTACGAACATTTGTGTTCGTACGCAAGTTTGGTGAATATGGCCTCTGTTGTACTCGTCCACTTTTGGGCAAATGATATCTTCACTCTTGTGATGCAAGCGATGTGCTATACAATCGGAAGGGTCAGACTATAGTTGATATTCTTCCTCTTCGTCTCTGTTCTAACCCCTGAACAAGGAACCTCTGACTAATGGCGCTTTGTTTCGACGCAATGTTGTACCCATGTTGTGGTGAATTTAAAAAGAACTGATTTGCATGCTAGTAACAATGCTTGTATTGCACTGCTATGTTCGATCAAGATCTTTTCGTGAAGGTTTTACTGCCTCTATGGCGTGGGAGACCTGAGTGTATTCTGTAGCAGATGCGTCGATCATCTGGTTTCGCATGCATCTCTATTTTTGAGTTTCTTTTCACGTGTCCTGTGTGTTTGTCCATTGACAGCTCAACCACACTGTAGCTTTCGATTGTCGATATAGCGCGAGAGGTTTATTTTTAGCTTTCAGGAGATGTGTTGGTGACGTGTCTCGCATTCATCGCTCGCTTTGCAGAACTGATCGAAAGTGCCATGTATTTACATCGTGCAACCAAGGATCCCTATTTCCTGGAAGTAGGACGTGACATGATGGAATCTATTGAATCCAGTGCTAAAACACCGTGTGGATATGCAACTGTGAGTAGAGCCTGTTTTTAGCAGTTAGGCCCTGTTTACATGGAAGGAGGGCCACCCTCCTAGAAGGGTCAGAAGATAGCCCCCCTTTACCCACCCAACCTATCATGTAAACGGAACAAGGAATTTCAATAGAGAAGGGTGATCATCCTTCCATTACACACAACCACATCTAGGCCAACATACAATGCGTGTACGTGAACCAGTGGTTTTCTCCGCCAGCTAATGTGTCTTGGACCCGAATTTTCAAACTTTAATTTAGCGATCCCAGGGTTAACCAAATTATTTTCTCTCACCCTCATGACCAGCAAACAGTAGGGTTTTGATCAAAGACAGTTTGTGTTAGCTCAGGCTATCAAGCTAGCCGTGCTGTTAGCAAGCAAACAAGTTCCCTCCCTAATCCGAGATTAGACTAATCATGTATTGTTCTTTTGGGACCTATAAGCCACTTTCACAATCACGCGCAGTGCGTGAAGCGCAGATGTTCTGGCGAGCCACCTGACGATAAAACTTGGCGGGCAGAGTGGAGAACTGGTTCTTTGGTGAAAATGCAATAATTATGTAGAATAGAAACAAGACCAAGCTCTACAGAAAAATTTTAACAGACATTCGCTTATTTGGGGAGTAAAAATGCTATTTGCTACTGCGCATGACTGTGAAAGTGGCGTATTCTGTTTCCAGAATGAATGGAATATTATATTCTGTCTATTCTACTCCCGATGGCAAAATAGACGGAATAGCGATGTGTTCTTTTGGCAGTTTTCGCCACCCTGTAGTCTGGCGGGAAAATTGCTCGGCACGACAATTTTTGTCACGTCAACTATTCTGTTTTCAGAATAGCACGAAGTTTGTTCAAGTTATTTCTGTGTATTATTCTGCCAAATAGGAATAGATATGGCATATTCGCAAGAGACGCGCCCTAAAAAATGTGGACTTTTTTCTTCGCAGATCAAGAATGTAAAGACACACGAAAAAGAAGATAGGATGGAGTCATTCTTTCTTGCAGAGACCACAAAATATCTCTACCTCTTGTTTGACGAACATAATTTTATACATCAAAACAACGGCTCTTTGGGTTTACAAATAAAACGAACTCTGTCGCCGTCGTGCACGCCGGAATCCGCAGGATACATCTTCAACACAGAGGCTCATCCGATAGACATTGGAGCAATTCATTGCTGTTCCACGTCGACACTTACGAGTGTACCAAAAGAATTGAAACAGGGAAAAAATGAAGACGGAACGACTGAAGGCGATAGTGTTAGAGAAACAGCCGAGACATTTAGTGGAGTGCACACGTGCAAAGCAAGAGCCTTTCACAAGAGAATGTCGCTTTCAGGAGCCTTTTTTGAAGATTCTGAGTCAATGAATCAACAACTTCCGTAGGACTTAATGTACGGAAACAGCCGAGACATTTAGTGGAGAGCACACGTGCTAAGCAAGAGCCTTTCACAAGAGAATGTCACTTTCAGGAACCTTTTTTGAAGATTCTGAGTCAATGAATGAACACATTCCATAGGATTTAATGTAGGGAAACAGCTGCTCAGACATTTAGAGGAGCACACACTGTCTTACAAAACAAGAGCCTTTCACAAGAGGATGTTAGTTTTAGGAGCCTTTTTAAGGATTCTGAGTCAATGAAACAACAAATTTCATAGGATTTTTAAATGTACGATAATTTGGAATCTTGAAGACTTTTTCCTTGATCAGTGGCAGCCATTTTTCAGTCTCCTACACGAGGGCAACTTTGCCTTATTTAGTGACGAAACATCGTCTTTACGGCGTTCACCATATCCGCACTAACCTTTCGATGTGTTTCATACTTTCCTAAGAGCCAATTTCATAGAAATTATGGACCCTCACCCCTACCCTAACCTCTCTCTCCTCCTTCCTGGAGCGGAAGTGGCAACCTTGCCCTGTTCTTATTTATTTCAGAGAGAAGTTATAAGTATAGTTATACTGATGAATATTATTTGATGTATCATTTACATCCTTACATTCCTGGAAGCTCGTCCTTCCAATAGCAAATATGCATCCCTGGAAAATAAAGGGAAAAGAAAATGTGCTAATAAAAAAAATTATATATAGGTTTATTTTGATACTATTCTTAGACAATGTATTAAAGAATACTGCATTGTTGAATCAGTACCTATCTATAATAATTATCATGAAATAAAATACAATACTGTCTATTTTCAATCTTGGTTCAATATCTTGCGTAAAAACCTATGAATAACTGATCAAAAGACCTGCAAGCACAGTACCTGTTGACGTCATTAACAGGAGTCTGTAGGCATTTGGGATCGACGCGGGGGAAAATTAAAGTGAGGGGGTTCACCCTATGACGAAGAAGAGAACAAAAACGCCCCAGCCAGCAGAACGACCTCCAATCGATGATAATCCGTGTACCTTGAGAATGCAAAATACGTGCTGTTTTTCGCTACCGAGATGAAGTGTCCATGATGCAAAAGTTTTTGCCAATTCTTCCACCAATGCCAAATTAAGAAGCAAGAAAGTGCAAAGTAAATTTCAGATTCGCGTGGTTAAAACATTTTCATCCCTGTTAACCAGGCTAGGGTGTTCATATGAGAAACGGGCCGGCCCGGTTAACCGAGATCCCGGTCGCAAAGAATCTCGGTTAACCAGGCTGGCCCGCCTTCGGCATATGAACACACAGGAATTTTTACAAAGGAAATAGTGGAAGGGCGAGATCTCGGTATCCGTGCTCATATGAAGAGGGCCTCGATGTGACAAGCATTAGATTCGACACGGCAGAAGTTAAACGTTTGAACCAGGCCTCAGCTTGCAGCCCGGGCAATCGAGTGCGACAAAAGTTCGACGTTTTAATCAATTAAGTTCGACAGATTTGTTTAAGTTCATCTTTTTATACGACTGGGCCAGTCGGATAAAACGACTGAAATTCGACAATGTTTCAAACGTCGTATTTCCCGCGTGACGAATCTAATGCATAATTTTTCCAGACTTTCAACAATAGCCGCTAACCATATTGCAGTTTGTATTCAACTGTTGGGTTCAACTGAATTAGTTCGACGTTTGAAACCACTACCGTGATTTTGTCGAATCTAATTCAGTCGACACGGCAGAGGTTCGACGTTTGAACCAGGCCTAAGGAACGAAAGAAGCGGAAAACCTATTTCTCGCAGTATTTTGCACACACTGTAATGTGTAGTGGCATGTAAATAAGTTATCGCATTTTATTTAAACAATAAACTACTTTTGGCGAGGAAATATGCACGGATAATATTGTCCGAGGATATTATCTGTTCCGAGAACCGAACACCAACTGTGAGCTTCGAGGAACAGATAATGTCCAAGGACAATTATCTGTACATATTTCCGAAGCCAAAAGTAGTTTATTGTCTTTATTATCCTTCAAATAATTCCTCTCGCAGCGCAAATAACGGCGCGGAAACTGAAGCTTTTTAGTGCTCTCTGGAACTGCTTTTTGACCAATAAATTGATGTCCTCCTCAGTAGTCATCTTGTAATGACTTTGTGACTAAACAAATAGAACTGTGTTCGGATATTGTCAATAAGCAGCGTTAGTTCGCCAGGCGGGGGTTATTCACTGATAACGTCCGCTCACGAGCGGACGTTATTCGGTCACGTGTCACGATTCTACCAATCACGCGCGGGAAGAAATATTTGATGGGTCATAATTATCATTATTACCACGGTCTTAGTTACAGTATTTAACGGGAAGAGCTATATCATTTAAATAAACTATAATATTTTGATGTGTTACAATCGAATATTTGTTTATTTGTAAACTAGTTAAAAACCGGTCATCACACACCGTGGGAGACTGCAATGAGAAACTGAAAGTCGATCACTAAGAACTGAGAGGTCCGTTAATCTCTGGGAAATTCGATTGGTTCTACAGTTTGACATATTTTCCTGGCCAAAGATTCTGTTCCCGCGGCAATCACGTGACGTGCCATCAGATCCACTGCCCCTCCTGTAGGGATAAACAACAAAACAAAAATGAAAGAAATCAGTGAGCCTTCATTTCTTCATTACTCTGTAAAACCACACCAAACATATTTTGCTACATGCGTTACGGCTTTTGTCGCCCCTACTATGTGCCTCAGTGTTTATTTACTGCGCATGGGCTGAGCCATCCTCGGAGACCTGAGGGGGCAGAGCATTGCCCGTCGCCCCACGGTCTGGCCCTGGGTCTCCAAGGATGGGGTTGAGCATGCATGTTTTGGTTGTTTACCTTAAGAAATGGCCGTATATATACTAGGGTAAATTTGGCTATTGGACGAATCTTGACACATGATCCGTCTGCATTTGTTTCATCTTGAGCAGAGCAGAGCTGAACGAAGACGTGTTACCAGACAGATGATTCGTCTAAGACAGATTATTCATTCCCGTTAATCATGAAAAATTGTCTCCAGATTTATATCTGAATGCATTATCTGTTTGAGGAATAACTCATCCAGACGGATAATTTGTCTCTAGGGTGTAAATTGGGCCAATGAAGGAGGTTTAATTCTTATGGGGCTAGAAGGTGAAGGAAAGGTCAGTACAAAATTTTCAGTTTGTGTGTTGGCTTCACACAACCGTGGTTAGGCATAAAATTAAGTCTCCATGAAAGTGCACTTTATTTTGTCAGATTACTAAAAATTACAAATTACCAGTTACTACAGGCCGAAATGCTTTTATCAAAATAACAATGCACTTTGGATCGAAATAGTTTACCCCGTACAGTTTATTAGGATCTAAATGGGGTAATCATACATAAGTACCTGAGTAAGTATGTGACATTTTTGGTCGTTAAAGCTCCATTTCGCAAAATGGGGCTTTAAGCCCTGGCCAAACGGACTCCCAAGTTTTTGACTTGGGTTCAACTTGGGTATCGTTTGGCCAACCACTTGGGTCGACTTTGGTTGATTTTGGTCAAACTCGAATTTGCACCCAGGCAAGTCGAGTCAAGTTTTTCACCACTTCGCACAGCAAGTCGAGCCAAGTGAAAATAATCTGAACAAACCAGCTTTTGCTATGGAAACTGAATGGTCTTCTTGCGACTTGGGTCGACGTGCGAGACCGTTTGGCCACCCATCGCAAATACGTATGTAATTTCCAAGTTTTCGCAAAATTGGGTCGATTTGGGAGTCCGTTTGGCCAGGGGCTTTGCATTAATAATTTCTCGAACTAGGATTTCGCTTTGAGAAAAGAAATTACACACGATGCCCCATATGCAACAAACTACAGTCAATCCCCCTCTTAACGGACACCTCTCTAAGACGGAAACCTGGTAGGAGTTGTCCCTGTCATTTCTTCAGTCGCTCACTCTAACTGAACTCTCTTTAGACGGACACCTCTAAAACGGACAGTTGGAGCTGGTTCCGAGGATGTCTGTCTTATAGGGAGTTGACTGTACTATACTAAATTGTTTCAAAGTACCTGACGAACTCATGACAGTTCCTCCTGCTTCTGTCACAATAAGATTTCCTGCTGCGATGTCCCAACAGTGCATTCCAAACTCATAATATGCGTCTGCTCTTCCCATGGCAACGTAACACAAGTTAATAGCAGCTGATCCTTGAAGCCGGATGCTAAACACAAAGATGAAAGGGAATTGTGGGCCAACTAATATACACATGCCTAAAGGCGCGTTTGATTGGGTCTATTCCGGAATAGGATTAGCAATACTGATTTATATAATATACTCCTTTGGAGCTGAATTATGTTGAGATGTATCGGGGGTTGTTCGAAATGTCCGGCAGCGCGAAGCAAAACTTTGGATCATTTTAGCTATTCGTATTCCGAAACACGGCCAATCGAACGCACCCTTAGCAGAGCTGTGCGGCTGGTCTATATGATGTTCAAATATTTAAAGGCACATACTGTGCGACCAGTAACAAAAGTACCGATTGGTTTCTCCGTCAAATTACTATTAGTGAAACCTCTCATAAGCGACCGCGACCATCTTTGAGGCTCACCTTTTGAGTTTTCTATTGTTTTTGACCTGTGTCAGTTGTAATTTGTTTTCTAACGGGCCGAGGGCATGACATGGTTGCCCCTCCATCTGGTATGCTACTACATACTGTACCTGTGTGCTGCCTCTGGTTCTTCCGCAAGTTTTTTCAGATTTTTTATCACAGTGTCGACTTTAGCTCTCGACGATCCAATCTCCGTAATGATGAGCGACTTGCAAATTTCTGAAATCGTGAATCATAAGCTACAGTCCCTAGTTATGTGTGTACACGAAGATTACACACTCGAAACGTCACATCCAACTGAACTTTACGTAAGACAAACTTTACCGCTAAGCCAACATTGACGAAAATTAGCCCTCGTAGGAAACACTTGCGTATACCACCACTAACAACCAAACTAGCTCCCGAAGGAAACACTTGTTTTTACCAACAACAATAACAAAACTAGTTTTCATAGAAAACACTTGTTTTTACCAACAACAATAAAAACTAGTTCTCATAGGAAACACTTCTTTTTACCAACAACAACAACAAAACTAGTTCTCATAGGAAACACTTGTTTTTACCAACAACAATAACAAAACTAGTTCTCATAGGAAACACTTCTTTTTACCAACAACAACAACAAAACCAGTCTCGTCGGAAACATAATTTTACTGATATTAATAGCCACTTTTTATATCTCATCTAAACACGCAAACAAAAACATAATTCTTGTTTGCATTTGCTTTGTTGCCGTTTACTTTTGTACTCTCCTTATACTCCTTTCAATTTGAAATGTGAAAGGGATAATGTGCTTTCTACAATACGCTACCCTTTACCAAAAGCTACAGAATCCAACCTCTACCCAGAAACCTTTACCAGGGCACAGCTGCTATAAATATCACTTAATCTGCACACTGCACCTGATACAGATGTAGCTTGTAGTTTTTCTCCATTACAAAAAGCGCCATGGCCTCGTTTGGCTGTGAACATCTCATCTAGTATACCACTGTAAACAACACCAATTTCCACCTAGAACCACATATTAAATAAAAGCACACACAAAAAAAGTATTTTATTTACCTGGTATAATGCATTTTTTTGAGACTGACTGACTGTGCTGATAAAAATATTTTTTCGGAAATAATGGACTTTGCACAATTCTTTGGAATGGCCTATCTAAAAAAAGTTCACACAGAAAAAATTGGCTCTTTAGTGCATTAAACGGCTGAGATATAGGCTTTTGAAGTTCAAATTGCTTCATACTAAACCCTCTTATTTGGTGTTGGTTCCTTTGATTTGGAACCAACGCTAAATAAGAGAGTTTAGTTAAGACTATCTCGAACTTTAAACTTCTCTATCTTCGCTTCCAGTAGGGCTAGCGATTTGAAATTTTGCACACGTTCTTTCAGCAGCTGTGTATATCGCATGATGTGGTTTTGAGGTTTGAATGGAAAAGTGTGCAAAATGATGACGTCACACTTTACCACTCTGTACACATTAAATAAAACTTCATTGCTCCAGTAACCAGTTAAGCTGCTTCATATTGAGAAGAGATTCTAGTAGTTCACACTACGCATTTATGTATTTTTTATTGTATCATACAAAATACAAAGTACAAAATATATAGACTTGGAATGATAATATTATCTATTATGCTATACTATTACATAAACTCTGGTGTGATACAAGATTTCTGCCACTGACAAACGTCATATCTGAACACACAAAAAAAGGCTGATCTTGATGATCTTGCATGTTTTCGCATTTCTTAGTGGCGAAATTCTTTGTATTACACCAGTGTTTATGAATTAATAGAGGATATTACATGGCGGCACAAAGATATGAATTTTATTTTCGAGTGGTAAAAACAATATTTTATGAACAAGCGCTCCGCGAGTGAGTAAAATATTGTTTTTACCACGAGAAAATAAAATCCATATCTTCAAGCCACCGTGTAATTTTCTTTTTATTATATTAGGCACGAGTGTTTTACGAGAAATTGCACAAACAACAGTGCAAAAGCTGGAAATGATGCCAACAATATCCTCACTAGTGAGGATATGGAAAATATGCCACTCGGGTCCTGGATGTACTTTCGTATGGATTTTACGCATGGTATATTTTCCAGTAAAACACCTGTGTCTATATAATAAAACAGAATATTACATGGACGCTTGGGTACACGCCCATGTATCATTCTTTATTTATTACACACCTGTTTGTTTATGGCCAAGGCAATACTAACTGAAACCAATGGATACCTGATGGATGTGAGAGATGCAATCAGTGTGATTCCCAAATTTGCATCAAGATTACAGTATACAGCTGTATAATGCAATAAACATGTTTCATACCGGTGCACAAAGTTTGTGGTGCCATCAATAGGGTCTACAATCCATGTGGGATTATCTGTTAAGGTACAAGCATCCCCTGCTGCTACAGACTCTTCACCTATGAAACTGAAAAGAGGATCAAAATTTCATATATGTTATAATAAATTATGTAGAAATTGGCTTTGAACTTAGGATAGCCATCGTAAATGTAACTCAGATAAAACTGCAGCATCTACACTGTGAACATCGAGGTCACATATAGTCTGTCATCCATGAAAAATGATGAATTTGAAAGTCTTTGCCTATCAATCATGGATGTGTGTGCAACCTTGAGAAACTGCTCATGGGGATATTGTAACCTCAACAAATCAGAATCCAAAAATTATATCAAAAATAAAAGCCCAGATTGATTGACCACTTTAATATTTATAAGACATGACTAGGTAAAAGATCATGTTGGATTATAATGGACTTATTTTCACTGTACTGTACTTGGTATGTAGGGTACAGTAAAAGAATAAACCTAACATGTAAATCATTTGAGAAAATATGGTGTCAAACAAACAACATGCCTACACATTTTGTATAATATGCATAATTATTAACCTATACAACAGGGGCACATCCAGGGCAAAACCTGACTGCCTTCTGAAATTTGTGCTGCAAGCACCAAAAAAACACAATATTTAATAGGCCAGGCTTGAGTTCACCCACAAGGCAACAGCTGGACCTGAATGTTGGTACATTGTCAGTACCAAGCAGAAATCCATATATTTCCTGGAAGTATACTGTAGGGTGTGTGAACTCAAAACTGCAAGAATTTAATTACCCCCCCCCCTACCTGTGACTAGGAAACTTCTCCTTCAGTTTTCCAAAGATTAGTTTCTCAACTTTCTGGTCTGTCTCAGTAACCAAGTCAGTGCCACATTCTTTGGTTTGAACAGCTTTTTCTTTATGGTATGCTTCCCTCACCACCTGGCATACAATTCAGTCCAACAAAATATTAGTACTCTAAATGTGAAAATCCAAATTTACTCTTACAGCTGGTGTACACATGTATGAGCTGTCTGTATAGTTCCAGTTTTTGCTGAGGTTCAATATGGATTTTATTGTCTCTTGCTAGGAAGAGCGACTTTCTTAATTTCTCAAAATGTTGTCCACATTCTGAAAACCTTGTTTAAAAGATTGAGAAGCATTCAAAGTCAGACGCAACAGCATCAAGTTAGTTTTTACATTTCACATATTGTTTCGTCTAGCTTGCTGTCGTCATCCTTGGCTTCTTGCTTTTAAAGCTCTCTTATGAGGAAGTAAACATTAATCAAATGATTGGTATCAGTGTGTGGATTGAATGTAAGCCTGTGTTATTTTACTGGTGCATGTGAGGTTTCTAATCACACATACCCCTCTTTATAGTTCCATATACAGGTATAAAAAGCTGGATGGAAAATTATATATTTCAGTCTGAAATACACTAGGGTCAGGGTTTTGAGAAAAGTACAGCGGTGCATGCAGACTCATCCATTCTAAGAAGCGATCGATTCCCATCTCTGAATAAAAATAAGGGGTCGGTTTAACACTCTATTACAGTATGTGAATTAGCTCAAAAAGAAACAATATGCTAATATGTTATTTTTGTAAATATGTGGGGACGAAGATTGAGACCTAGCGTTCTTTTCACAGGCGTAACTAATCTCTTCTTGTTGGACAGTGTGAAATCATATAATAAATTGATAATTGATAATTTTAAACTGCTTCTTCTTATAGCTACGGGCGTATTTACTTTCGTTGTTTTTCTAAAATGTTCGACGTTCACAGCATTTCAGTAGTATATCGCACGACTCTTCACTCGATCTAAATGCAGGTTTCTCACGAAAAAAAAAAAAAAAAATTACCTTCCCTGCTTCTTTTGCAATACTGACAGCAGCTTCGAGGAAAGTTGCCATGTCACTCTGTGGCGCTGCCATTTTGTTGACCTCGTTTTCACGAGTGACTGTCGTTCCCTGGGAACTAGTTTGGTTGTGAGCCTGGCAACATTTCACACAGTGCCCAGCGGCCTCTGTTGTGGCACGGCAGCGTTCATATTGACTGCCCCTTTCCAGGTAATGTAATGATCTAACAATTATCAACCTTTGAAATGTATGCAAATTAGATACTTGCAATGTCAACAGTTGACAACAGAGTGCAGATTGAAACGTCTTCGGCTTCCCCTCCTGCTCTCGGCTGGACTCGAGCTCCTTATCGATTAATACAGGTCCTTTTTCAAACAGCACAAGTTAGATGTTACAGTGCATCAAAAAATGAACAGATTGAATTTGGTTAAAGCCAATTTTGGATAATCTGTGTAATTGTCCTGTGCTTTTGGATTGGCATCCTCGTTATCAGGCTCTTTTAGGGAACCTAGAACCCTATGGCAGTTACGTGTAATCGCTGAAGCATGGACACCTTTCTCCATGTGAAATTCCTTCGCTTGAGGTCCCGATAAAGGTTTGCGCGCCCCTTTCGGGAAAAATCATTGTAGCGTTACAATTTAACGTACATACACGTATTATATATCTTTATAAAGGTCTTGGACGGCAGATTACAGATCTGGTGTTATCGTTTTCAGGCACATTGAAGGTGAAGTACAATTGAGGTTAATTTGAAACTTGATTGTTTCGGAAACGGGAAACAAAACTTCTGTCAGTTTTATTCGAAAATGCTAGAACAAGTTTTTTTCTTATACTCAATGAAGTTGACTAAAATACCGTGTCAGCGAATTTTGATCCGTTTTGTTTGGATTATATTTTTATTTAAAGTGCCTATGCAGCGAGAGTGAATGTCCACTTTTATCTCCGTAAACAAAAAATATGGTCTATTAGGGTCACCTTCATGGAAAAAATATTTGTTTGATCACAAAGAAATATATCTTTTTTACGTCTCAAAGATCGCTTTTTTTACGAAAAAAATTAAGCCAAGAGCCTGGTAACGAGTGACGTCATTGGTTGTGTATGTTTGCTCGAGTAATTCGAAGCGAGTAATTGTTTGGACGAGTATTCTGTGCTGTTGCTTTTGAACTCCGTGAAAGAAACAAAATGTCTGAAAGCGAACCACAGATATCCTCGTCGTCATCTGAGGGAGAAAGAGAGTCTTCTTCCGAAGAAAACCATATAGCAAATGTGTTTCAACCGTATGCGGACGAACCACTAGCAGATGATGAATGGACGGACGGCGAAGAAGAAGATGAAGATGGGTTAGCTCCTCTTACTTTAGAGAGACGACACGATGGAACGGATCCCGTTCAGATATGGTACGTGTATATATACATATCGTTATGGGTATGATTTTCTTTCACACGACTACCAGATATTGAATTATATTCATAAAGTTTGGACGTTTTATTTGCTTCGCACCTGTGCTTCTGATTGTCAGATACGCCAGTGTGATCGACTCTTTGATTTTCCTATCATTTCATCGCCAACCTATCGTAATGATTCGGTGCACTCACTCTTTTTTTAAACTGTTTAGGTGCTCATGTCATCATTGTGATTCTGCACACTTGGAATCAGCCTTGGAATATCGGTGCTGTAAAGAGGTAAAGCCAGTGCTAAACCTCCTTTGTTTTGAAGGAAAGGATGATATAGAGTGCATCACAAAGCACCCTGACTTCGAACCAATGACAAACACCACCGTGCTCAAGAATATTGCCCCTCTTTTGAAAGATACACAAGGAAGACGATATCGACGTCAACCAGGCCGATCAGAAAATGAGTAAGTAAATATTTTGTGTCAAAAAAGAACAACAACAATCAACTCAAACAACATTATAACTTCTATTCAGACTACTCAGAGCAACTGCATACAGATGGTTGATTAGATGGCTATGTGGCCATTTGGGCTGGGGGAATTCAAGACCTCTTCCAGCCTGTGTTTACAACAGCATTCGGACAAGAATAGCATCGCACAACACCACAGGATATGCTACATTCCAAGAAAGAAATAACTAGAAATGTATTTAATTTTTAGTTTTCGAATTGACTGTGTTATTTTGCAATGATTGGCAATTGATTTTAGAATGGCCCCTCATTGGCTGGTGACAGGTTTTACAACAAGGCCTTTTTTTCTTGGCAGCAGATTTGCCTTGTTGCTCTTCTGACGTTGACTGTAATTCATATTGCCTCTGATCTGAAAAGTAAAAAACAGCACACGTGTTCAATGTTAAGTTTTTTATAAACCACAATTATTATTTATGTTAATTATGGCAAATTAGTTTTGAAAGTTTCATGTTTTTAGTGTTTGAACTTTAATTCATGAAATACCAAGAAAAAAATAATAATAATAAAATAAAAAAAAAACACTTTTTTACCTTCTGGAAATAATTGTGTCCTTAGCTTGTTTCTCTCTTCTTTATGGCTTATTGCCTCTTCTTTTGATAACCTGTCAGGAAATTGCCTATTCAAGGGTTCTGGTACCATGGCCACATACTTCTGAAGTTTTTCATCCCGAGCATCAGGAGACAAACTGAACAGAATCTTACTGATATCATCAACATAATCTAGAAAAGGAAAATGTTTTCTGAGTGCTTTGTATAAAATCAAAGATAACAAGATTTCATATTCTTTCTATCAGTAAAGCAATATTATTGTCTAGAAAAACAAAGTTGAGAAGTACCCAAATAATTATTTCATACATTGTACTACTGTAAGTACAGCCATTTCAAAAAGGGTAAGTGCCACGTTTTAAACATTTTTAGTTTAAAATGTATTGCTGATCAAAAGTATAGACAAAAATAAGCTTCTCATATCAAGGAATTGTAGTTCTCTTTGCACTTTATGCCATATGGCATTGCAAAGAAATAATAAAAGTAAAAGTTGAAAGTTTGTGGCATTTCTGAGATAAAAACATTGGGTAATATGTAAATGTTTTTTATCATTCTTTATACACAAACTCAAGAAACAACCAATCACATTTTTCATCTTGGTATGGAACAACAGCTGTGTATAATCTATTTGTTGTACTTTCCTTTCAATTACAGTTACTTACCATATGTATGAGGAACTGAGACTTCTCTTACCACTTCTTCACCAAGCTTAAACTTAGGCCAAGTGACTTTGTAATATGGCTTTCCTTCTTTGGTTTTCTTGGTTTCTCTTTTGACATTTTCATTGAAATGAAGGCTGGCCAAAATGTGTCTGTTACAAAAGAGCAAATCAATAAATTTTACTGTATTATTTTACACAATAAAAGTAATCTTTGACTAATCACATCACAGTACACCACTATAAACAGTTTACTTTTTCATACTAAAGGAGAAATATACCTACAATACGTGCCAAGCCAAGAGAAACATAACATTTTTGGATGCCAGTAGTTGAGAGTAGCATGAAAGCCTTCTAGGCAGCTAGTCTGGGCATCTGATGATAGCTGTTTGATGTCATTTAGCATTCTGGTATTCATCAGTATGGAGTTGAGCTTTGCATAACCTTTGGTTCCTGAAAATACATATATACATGTACATTGAAGGGGGAGAGAGAGAGAGAGAGGGGGGGGGGGGGGGGGGGTGGATTGGATGGAGAGAGAACATAATAATTTTGAACAGTGCAGGTTAGTGTACCTATCTTCATCCATTTTCTGCGCTGTATTTGATCATCATGAGCACATTTAGGAAACAATGGATTGGGATGATTATCATGTTTATCAGTAATATGAAGCATGAAAGATTTCCATTTGGCAAGAATCATGGATTGGAAGCCCTGTATGGTACTTGTGGCACACCAGTACATGTGTTTTCTGACACCTTTCATCCAATCTTTTATCAGCTCAAAACCCTTTTCTTTGCTTGCTTTGAGCATTTGCTTGGTAACGGATCTTGCAACATGCCAGATGTCATAGAAATGGCTTGTACTGGGATGTTTCTCTCTTAACCATTTTGCAATGCCACGGTGCCTGTCAGAGATAAAGACCTTGATTTGAAGACCAGCAGCCAACAAGTAGCTAAAGCATTTCTTCGCTCCTTCCAGTTCCATTGCTTGACTACTTCCAACAGGAGAATCTTGCTGACAGAAGCACCAGCCATTAATGTAGCAAAACTGATCAGTACATTTCCTGCAGGATGTCTCCCCAAAACAAATGGTTGGCTTTGCCACTTATATCCGGTACATGTTGTGCATGATTGAATAATAGTTACCATTGTTCCATTTCTCTTCATTGTAACTTTGGGCTTTTCCATTTTGCAATTAAAGCAAAACATTGAGAAAATATTTAGAAGCATGGTGTAGAAAACCACAAACTTAGGCTCTTGGTGAGGTGGTGTACCAGGTTCCACACTATAAGGGAAAATACACAATTAATAGCTATACCTATATAATTGCACACTGGGGTTAATATTGATCTGGAGCTGTTCACATTTCATGAAGTAGAGGGCAATTTTGTGGGATAAATACTACTCTCCCATTTTGAACTTTTGTTTGTTGCTACATTTACTGCTGCTGTCCCCCTCCTCCCTACAAAAGCACACTGAATTGTACACAGTATAATATTATTGTAACCTAAGACTAACTTTCAGACAGATGGGGTTATTTGCTTTTCCACATATGAGACTATTAAATATGTTACTATAGGCCAGATTATTTGTCACTAGAGCCCCATCCCCACCCCATTTTTTTGTTTTTGGTCTGAAATAGAGTATCGATTATGTCTTTTTGGTCTAGGATATGCCATGATTTTAACAGAGATGACATTGCATGGCAAATGGGAAAAATCCCGAACATAAAACGTGCCACACATTTTGCAGTGGGATCTGAGATAGGGTACACATTATTTTGCCCCCACCCCGTTTGTGGCACATACAGAAAATCGCTTGCATTCCTACCTTATATTACTCTCACTACTTTCCGGTGTACCATCATCGGTCGAGTCCCCGATATCTTCACGTGCCAGCCATTCGGGGTCCATTTCATGATCATCTTCTGTCTCTGTTACTTCTGTCTCGGTAGCTGTATTCGTATTCCCGGAGTTAACCTCCTCGTTTAATTCATCGTACAATGATTCGTTTCCTGAACTTTCGGTAGTATCTTCATCGGCAATCTGCACAAAATACAGACGTAAAGCTAACTTAGGCATGGTTTCAAGCTCTAAATCTTTGGACCTTGTCAAAAAGAACCGTAAACATTGATCACACTGACGTGTACTGGGACTTTTTAATTTACTTACGCGTTTATTACTCTCTTTGAGTTCACGAACTCTTCTCCTCAAATAACTATTACTTCTTTGTAACTTTCGTATAGCCTTCGCTTTTTTCAAGCAGTCTGCACAGGAAGTTTTTTCTGGTGGTAAATTTACAGTGCACAAGGGCGGTTCATCGGCTGTTTCAACAACAAATGGTTCAACTGGCTTATCTTCGTGTCCTTTGTCTTCGATTTCTTGTTGTCCTTCATCGTCCATAGCCTGTTTAATGATCTACAATATCCAGAAAAGGAAAGTTTGAGGACTTAAGCCCGAAAGGAGACAAACACACGCTAAAATGGAGAAATTTATTAATAGTAGTTTAAGACATTCACCTTTCTCTTGTCGCGACGAGACAAGTCTGGCTTGCAAGCTGGATTTATTGCCGTGTCGATGGTAGGGACAGAACCCTTTATCAGTCGTCTTGTAGCAGATACATTTTTCAAATCAGTACTGTCAGCAAGAAGATCTAATCTTCGTGAAAAACAATCTTGGCTGAAATGCACCGAGCACAAGACTGACGTCTTTGAAGGCCTGAATGCTGGCCGGTGTTTCTGCACAAATTTAGTCCATTTCCGTCTTATATTTTCATCAGTTGGAAATGTGTGCATAGAGATACCCGGTACTAAACTGCTGTTAGTACAACTAATACTTCCCGGGCCTCCAGCAACACAAAACTTTCCACTAACTCTACGCTTTGACTTATCAGTGGTCGCCATGTTAGACTGCAAACACAACTGATGACGTCACAGGGTTATTTTGGCCGCGCCAAAACTGTCTCAATTTTCGGGGTCGACCAGGTCGTCTTCAAGCGGCGAAAAAAAGTACTTTCCTTAAATCAATTCCCCTGAAACTTTCACAATCCAAAAGAAAACTCAAAAGGTTTGTCTTAGTGAGTTTATTTTGTATATGGGATTCTCGCTGCATAGGCACTTTAAGGTGATTCCCTGGTTTTGCATTGCGCATCTTTACTGCGCATAACACTTTCGAGACAGTAGACATTGAGGACCACTAAATTTTCAAGAACGAAATTTCCTTCATTTTGTCCCCGAACGAAGTGAGGGAAATACTCACGACACTAATGCAGTAATATTATACCGCCTACTTGGGGACTCCAAGCCTGTCGCCATCTCAAAATTTAACGTTCGTCTGTCTGTCAGTCTGTCTGGCGTACGACTTTAGGCGCGGTTACCCCGCTAACCAATAACAAAGGCCGGATCGATCACGTGTGCCCTGTTGTTTTACTCGGATTAACAGAGAAATTAGACTTGAACAAAGCATTTAGATTTGAACGAAGCAACAATATATCGTAGCTACGTTCACGAAAATGGAAAACTTAACTGAAAAACTTGAAACACAACAGTCTCGCGAAGCTCGTCTTCAAATGAGAAGGGAACAGGCACAAGCAAGGCGAAATCGTGAAACGAGCGAACAACGCCAAATTCGTCTCGAGAAAAGGCGACAATCCTGTTATGATTGACAGCATCATAAAAAGAAACGTGCCGAAGAAACGACTCCGCAAAGAAAACAGCGCATGAATGCCAATCGAAAACGACATGAACAGAAGCGCAAAGCACAGACAACTCCGCAAAGAGAATCCAATCGCCAACGAGTAGCTTCTCGACGTGGCAATGAATCGTCTGAACAGAGTACCCGCAGGCTTCAAGCTCAAAATGAAGCCAACACTCGACGCCAACAACAGCGTGCTGCAGTTATTGAAGAACGTCGCAGCCAAAAACAACAATATTTGCATAACCGTGGGTGGGCAAATCCAGAAATTCCTCCATTCCACGAACAAGAACGGGTGCGGGAAGAACTCACTGCCTTTCGCAGCTTTGAGGAAAATCTCTGACACTTACGCTGCAAGGTATGCAGAGAAACATGGCCGATCACCAACCAAAGTGTGCCCGAGCTGAACTATACCTGCATCAGGTGCAAACGCGACAAAAAGACCTCGTGTCGATTGTTCTCAGCTGAAAACGACATGGATCCTGGGACAGTCCCTGCAGAACTACAGGACCTCACCGAAGTAGAGGAAATGCTGATTGCCAGAGCTTTCCCAATCATGTGTGTTTACCGAAAACACGGCGGCCAGCGTGGGTACAAAGGTCATGTCCTCAACTTGCCACAGGATGTTCAGGGATTTCTCAGCACTCTTCCAGCCAATGTGAGTGATCTGCCCGTTCTTATCATCAGGAAGCAAGGGGCAGGCAGGTAAGAATTGAAAACTATTCTGTATGGCTTTTATAGTTGTATTTATATTTTTGACCTCGCTGTGTATTGATGGCCAAATTTGCACAATTACGCATTAATTGCAATTTGGCCATTCTTTGTCATTGTTTCTTTTCAATGAAGAACAGTTAAACAAAGAATGCATGGTGAAATTTTGTTTAATTTGAATTCCTGCTTAATCAGACCACTGATTGTGTTTTGTTATTATTTGCTGCATTTTTATACACAAGGATCAAAGAGAACACAATACTGTATACATGTGTTTGTACTTTGATTTACCATTGCAAAAACTATAGTTTGTGTTTTTTAGAATATTTGCCAATTTTTACTACAGTATCAGTGCCTAATTAATTTACAGTGATTTATGATCTATGCAGTGAAGTTTCTTTAGCTGTCTATATGATGATGTGCATTTGTTTTTATGCCATGTACACTTGATATTACGCTCGGGGATAACCAAAAACATTTATAGCAGTGTTTTGAGGAAAGAATATTGGCCTCTACTATCAGGACAACAAGTATTTATTTACAGTGCGCCAGTTCCTTTGCAGCATCCTTCCAAGATTTATGTCAATTGTGGATGAATAGTACAGGTTAGCTATGAAAGTGCATTGTATTGTGTACATCATGTGAATTATCTTATTAATCCACTTAAGACTTGGTGCCTTTTCTGATTTTTGTAGGAGCAAAGAAAGAGGTTCCTTGGCTAAACTTACACTTCAGTCCAAGTGGAAGTTCAATTTCTATGTTGTTTATAGGTAAGTACTGTATAATAAATTTGCAACAATATGTACCGAAGACAAAAACCTGAACATGTGTTTTCATCTTCAAAGATTATGCTAAAGGAAATGTTAAAGTGAAGGAATCATGCTGAGAAGCCAACTCCTGTGCTGTTAAGGGATCCTCATATACCAAGTCACTGCCATCATGAAAGTGTAAGATTGTCAGGAGCCAAAAATGAACTCAATGCTGACGTGTACAACCCGATTGTCTGGTCCAACAAGAATGCCAAAGGAAAAAGTTCTCAAAAACATTGGCCTGTATATTCTGTTGAGTACGCCACAAAAAAATTTTTGGGATATCTGTATGTTTTCTTAAAATTTGGAATGGTACTGTACTGTGCTCAAGTGGATGACATGTTCAGAGCCAAGTATTTTTTTTCTATGTGTACCTTTTTGACACAAGGTTTTGTTATTTACTTATTTGTTGGAGGGTTGTTTGCTTTTTATGAAGGAAAACTTCAGTACAGTTATGTAATATAAGTGGCAATAACATGTGAGTATATAAGGCCAGCACCAAGGTAGACAGTAACCAATGTTGTAACAACAAGTTTAAACCCTTTCATACCTAAGAGTGATCAAATTCAATTTTCTCCTTCATTTGAAAGTGTACTGTACAGTATAGAGAATATATAGCTTTTTGTACCTTTTTGGTTAAGTGAATACTGACTAAACTGTCACTTCTCACTACATAATTTATTTTATATATTAATGTATTTTGAAAAACCTGAGAGATTCTGCATTTAGGCTTGGGAGTGACAGGGTTGTTTACCTGTATTAAGTTCATGATAGTTATTATTCCCTTATCCTCCAAGGGATTGTGCTCCTGCATGCTTTTGGTTGGAGAGTACGTTCCTACTTTTTCCTACAAGGTTTTGGGTTTTCGTACCAGGCAAGAGCACTTGATGAAGCTTATATAACACAAATGTATGATAAAAAGGGCACACAATGATTAGTGTGCTGTATGATGATGATGACAATAAGATTAAGAATAAAAAAATTGATGCTGATATATATGTTGTTTTCTTATTGGGTCAGAGCTTAGTAACACAAAGTTACTATATTTCAGACCACTCTTTTTCTCCTTTAAGTGTTCAGCACTTAATACGCTTGCCCCATCAACTACAACAAGCTGGTTACATCAAAGGTCGTATAAAATAGACACATTACTTCTATGTTTATTTTTTTGCGTCGAAACTTTTAATATATGCCAGTGCAGGACGGAGTGAGGGGGTATCTGCGATTATCGTATTTCTAGTATGCAAATAAGTTTTATTTTTCATCATTTTTTACGACTCAGATTGAGTTTGCAGGAGGTTTTAGTTCACGCATTATGGCTCGCGTCAGCAATGTCCGCCATATTTTGAAAATCTGGTCGTATGATACAAAACAAGCAATAATTCATAAATTGTTCACACTGAATGCAGAGAGGAGACATGAAAATACACCTAAGGCTTTCTAGTACATAATAGAACTAGAAAACCTTTTTGAAAACGATAGAAACACTGTTTTGTTGCCATCATATCAATGAGGGGCCTGGGCACTAGTACACCATTAAAGACTAATCTGCAAGCGCTGCCGTTATAACGAGTGCGGTGACCCCCCCTTTTTTATTTAATATATTTTAAGAAAATAAGACTGTCCATTACATATCCAAATTTAAATAAATTTTCACTGCTCAATTTTGAAATATTCCCATTGAATCACTGTTACGATGTGTTGCAAGGTGTTTCACAGGAAGCGTGAAAATGACCAAATTGCTTATTATTTCATTAGCTTGATTTTTTTTTTTTACTTTTTATTTTTCATTTTTTGCTACTTTAGGCGTTTCACAGGAATGATGTTGTGTAATCACAATAACAATACTACATTCTCTCTTCTGGCACTTTTTTCATATTTCCATATTGTTGTCACATAGCAAAGTAGGTCTAAACCACAGCCATGTAGCACGGAAACAAGTACCGTAACCCCACCCCCCCCCCCCCCCCCCTTTTTTTCCAAGTACTATAGCTAATTAATAATTGTGCAAAGTTTCAAAAGAAAATCACTGCAACTTCATTTTCGATGGAATCACCTTAAAGTGGAGGGAGCGTTTCGGGGCCCGTTTTTTATACAAACTATTTAATGAAAAGTAAACGAATCAAAAAATTTAAAAATCGTTGACACGGTATTGGAGAAGAAAGTTTTGTCTACAGCTCACGACAATTTGAGTATTATTGACCAAAACGCTCGAAAGTAGTTTTGTTTCCCGAAAGACCTGAGTTTTCGCGAAAATCTTTCATCGGTCTGATCTTGATCGCCCTCTACCTTTAACATGTATGAAAAATGTAATACTAAATCTGCATTCTACAGTCTCAGACCTTTACAAGGATATATTGTACGCCGTGTATATATGTAAAATAGCAACGCTACAAGGTTTTCTTTTTTTTAAATTTTCCTAGAATATTTTTGAGGAACGCGCGAACCTTTATCGAGACCTTAAAAAGCCCCGGTTGCAAAGTTGTTCCACATCACGAAAATAGAAGGTAAATATCTGTAAACTGCAGCCCGGCCCAGAGCCCGGTTGTTTCACCTTTTGCCGTTTCCATTTAGGTTTTGGTGATGTCTGTGTTTGAGCCGTGCGTTATAGTGCATGGTGGTTCCGGTGATATTTGTCAACTGGACGACGAGTTACTTACTCGTAGTATCGTTGGGGTGCAAGAAGCGGCAACGGTTGGCTATCAGACTCTTCTAAAGGCAAGTAATGCTAACAGTGCTCCACCTGTTTCACTGTACAAAGAAAAATCCTCCTCCGATCACGCGATTACATTTTCATTTTGTTACCTTATGTTCGTTATGTTTGCTATCCGCCATCATCTTCATATGAAAGGCTTAGTACTGGTCCTTGTTCTAAAACAGAGACTGTATATTCTCACTCATAGCATCTCCATTATGAATTTAAGAGTGACAGCGAGCAGAAGGGCTGAAAATGCGAGAAATAAAGGCCAGGAGTCGGACTTATCTTGTTTCTTTTTTCAGGGTGGCAGTGCACTGGACAGTGTCGAGGCAGCTGTGAGAGGTATGGAGACCTGCCCAGAATTCAATGCTGGCTGTGGTTCATACCTCACAGCGGAGGGAGCAGTGGAGATGGATGCTCTTATCATGGATGGAAGTACTTTGAATACAGGTGCAATTTCAAAAGTAACTAAACTAAGAGAAGCGCTTTGACACAGTTAATGTTCTCGTGACCTCATGTTACAGGTGCAGTTGCCTGCGTCTCAAGTATTACCAACCCAGTGTCGCTTGCACGCCGTGTAATGACAGACACCCATCATTGTCTGCTGGTAGGTCAAGGTGCGCTAAAGTTTGCTCAAACAATCGACTTCCCAATCTTGAAAGACTCAAAAGACTTAATTGCACCAAGCAGGCAGGAGTTATATTTGAACAAGCTGAGGTCAAGCCCAGGTGTTGTGCAGGATGCATGTGTGAACACTGAAGAAAAGCAGACTACTCTGGAGCGACCAGAAATGAAGCCGCAAGGCTGCGATGAAACTGGTCATGACACAGTTGGAGCTGTTGCGATGGACCGAGAGGGAAGAATCGCTTGCGCCACATCAACAGGTTTGTTAATGTTACCATGACAACCACCTCTACCATGGGCTCGGTTGTGCGTCATATTTATAAAAAGCATGACTGACCCGGTTGTTCAAAGTCCGACAAACAATAATGCAATCTGTACCAAAACTCGCACAGACTGATTGCTGTTTTAAAGTGCCTGCAAAGGATCACACGATTTTCTATATCTAGATTACGCATAAGTAAAGTACACGAGCGCTTGATACGCGTTTTCACATGACTACTGACCCCCCTCTCATAGGGGGACTTTTCTTCAAACAATCTGGCCGTGTTGGGGACTCTCCACTGGTGGGCTCAGGTGGATACGCCAATCAGGTGGCCGGTGCATCAACCACAGGCCACGGAGAGTCCATCATGAAAGTGGTCCTTGCCCGTGACGTAGTCTACAAGATAGAAAATGGAGACCAGCCACAGGAAGCTTGTGTTAAGGCCGTGAAGAGGATGTCTAAGGAGACAGGTGTTTATATAACTTTTAATAAACGGTAGAATGGGTTTAATTTTTGAATGTCGCTAATCACTAACTTATAGCGATCAAGAGTTAAAATTAGTTGCAACGTGTGATTTTTGTTTGACCGTGGTGCACACAACTCGAAAACAATGTTTTGCTCAAGAAAAATGAAGCTTGCACATGCACCGGATGTGAAGACGTGCTTCTGAATTAGATGGTAACCGCGCCTAAGTGGCGTGACGTCAACGGCGGAGCCACCAGTTTATTTCGGCGGTTTCATCACAGTAGTTACACCACAGGCAGCCCAGGCTCCAGGGGTCTGTCTGTCTGTCACACAGTGATATGTGATACCTTTGTTATTACGAAACATGACCGTTGACGATTATAAAGAAATGTATGGGGATTTTGGTCCTTCGCCGAACGGCGGTCTTCGGCAACTATTAAACCTAAAAACTGGCTAAATATGTTTAGTTGCGCGTTATCTTAACTCTTTCCGAACGTAAGCTCGCTGCGCTCGCTTGAACCGGTAAAAATTTCGGGGTGAAGAAGAGCATCCCGAAATTTTTACCGGTTCCAGCGAGCGTAGCGAGCTGACTTTCGGAGAGAGGTAAGATAACGCGCAACTAAACATATTTAGCCAGGTTTTAGGTTTAATAGTTGCCGAAGACCGCCGTTCGGCGACCGACCAAAATCCCCATACATTTCTTTATAATCGCCAACGGTCATGTTTCGTAATAACAAAGGTATCGCATATCACTGTGTGACAGACAGACAGACCCCCGGAGCCTGGGCTGCCTGTGGTTACACACTTTCGAAAAACTTGTGCTGTTTCTGAAACGTCAAATCAAAACTTCCAAGAATTTGCAACATGCAGTTAGTTTGAATAAATGTCATTCCCTCATAACACGTCATAAAATCGTTTACCCAGACCTCCTGTATGCTGTCTTACGGCGTATGCTCGAGGAAAATGCTCTAGAAAGATTTCTATGGTTTTATCAGCTTTTATTTTTATGATTTGGAAGTGTTGAAAATAGCACTACATAATTGCACAAAAGCGATGCGAAGTAATACACGCATTCTAAATGTAGGATTACTACAACTCCATTAATGGATTTCATCGAACTAAAAGATGTCTGAGATGACTCAGTGTGCCGGCGGGAGGGACCTTCTATGAAATTGTTCCCTCGTTTAATCGCAAAAACAAAAAGCGAATGCTGTCGAGCTTAGGTTTGCTTGAAGTTTGACAGGCTATACTTTGGTTTCTATTAACCATAATATTGGTCCAGTTACGCTGCTGTTAATTCTACACCTGATTTGTGCAGAGACAATCAACTGCGTGGCGTAAAATTTTACTATGCACGATAAAAACTCCGCCATCTCTGGTCGATGGGTCTTCTTCCAGTTATTTTGCATTGCATTTAACAACTAATTAAACTGCCTAATCAATCAGTATCGTCTAAAGTCTAAACAACATAACTTTTTCACCTTCTTTTTCATCGAACATGCGCCGTAAGAAGTGGCAGGGTCTGGGTACGAGATTACATACGCTGCAACATTTGCTTCTTTTGGTAAATTTTCCCAGACGCAAACGGTACTTCATGTAGGAGGTAATTTAATGAAAATTCAAAAGCCGTCCCCCGTGTTTATATGCTGTGACTCTTCGTTTGTTTCATATAATTTATTCATTTGTTCATTCAGGTGGACAGGGAGGCGTCATCAGTCTGGACAAACATGCGCAGTTTGGTCTTGTATGTAACACCGAAGGCATGTTATGGGCCTCGGTAAAAGATGGAATACTCAAATACGGAGCGAGGCCTGGAGAGGAGTTGGAAATGGAAGTGAGAATATCCAAGCCTGACAGCAGTGAACTCCTGAAGTGATTGAAAGCCGGCGTTGAACGCATATCACGAACTAAGCTGCCTCCAATGTTGGTCTGTGGACAAACGTGGTCAGTCAGTACTGATTTATGCAGCATGCTTGCGTAGGACCTCCCGGCATGCCGCGCGCGCTGGGGATTGGTTAATTGACAGTCTATAAACACCCACACTCACGGAGAATCAACGTTGCGATACTTTTTTTTATGTCGGCTGCTCTAGTCTCTTCTTGGATTCGCTTTCTCTTTCTGGTAACCATAGTACGTCTGATCATTCCTTTAGTTCTCATTTGATTACTTATGAAGTTAACGTTCCGAATTTTCGTCGGCCTCTTCAAAAAACTCTCTGGTGTGTGAGAGTTGTGTCAATTAATGTTCTAGATATGTGCACTCTCAAAAACAACTTGTATAGACTAGTTTTAGCTGCCCCAAGCCATTTAAGCCTCGGGCTTTGGCTGTACTTATGTAATTTCAAGTATGCTTTTTTTTTTACTTAATCATTGTAATTGTAATATTGTAAGTTATATATCAGTAGGTAAACATGTATAGTGCGAATCATCCATATTGGGTTTATGCACGTGATAGTAAGATACCTGTTCATTCATTGTTTGAGGGCCTAGATGGGGTTTACTGTTAAGTGATATGGGCCTGAATTTTTTACTGTTAAGTGTTATGAAACCCACAAAATTAATGTTTTAAAAAACACACTTTAGTGGAAGAAGTGACTTTGAATTTCACTCGATTGACTTGCCGCTCTGTCATTTTTATTTAACGAAGAGAAGAACCTCATGATTCCAGCATGAGGAAAAATCTTCTGCTGATCGGGAAACCTTAGGTTGTTGTCGCATCTCCAGACTGCACGATCCGCACCCGCAATACACATATACTGCAATTTTTAATTTCTCTGAAGGGGAGTGGGAGGTTTCTTCCGACTGCGTGAAGTCGATTAGCAAATAAAAGGCACAACTGCAATGTCTTTGGGCTTCGTTATTTGCCGCATATAACTGATTTATTGCCAAAATTTACCCCATATAAGCATCGATTAACAGGTACGTCAGATCCGAATTCGCACTCACGTATTCCTGTGGTATGGTCCGTGTTCCACGATCGTAGCACATTCTTGTCTTGTGACTCACTTCTGTAAATTGTATTAGCTGACACGCTCACTTACACCACAAAGCGAAAAAACTATGTTTTAGGTTTCTTGGACGATACTGTACACTACTATCGACCAAACTGTTTCGATCCCCAGTCAAACCCCTCTTATGCGCCATTTGTTTGCCCCCTGGCGATCCCAGAAACCATTGCGCCAGACATGAAAAACGAGAGGGGCCTGGTAAATGTGAACTCATCCATTGTGTCAATTTCTTGTTGCCTTGGGTTGGTTTGTTCATCCTCTGAACTAATGAACAAAACTTTACAGAATTATACGAATAATCTGATATCCGAATCCTTAAGGAGTTGTGTGTATAACCGAATAAAGCAGCTTGATTTGCAAAGACGAGTACTTGAGTGAGATCATGCATTTTAAACAATAAAACAGTTGGGATATGCCTGAAAAAGGAGTGGTATATATTGGTAGTGTCACTTTGAGATCTAACATACGAGATAAAAATTGAATGCGTTCGAAACGAAACCGTGAGCTAAGTAGTGCAGTGACGTGCAGTGTTTTACACAACAGGAAAGGCGCCACACGAACTCATCGCCAGAAATTCCAGACATTTTGCGTCCACGATTGCTTCCGATCTTTCCCAGCGGCGTGCGGTATGAGCATGCGCCATTCATACATTCAACATTGTTACGTATTTTGCCTCAGTGGGGTGGGGGAAGGATGAGTTTCTCCGGTTCAAAAAGAGACTCCTACGTTTAGGAGATGTGCCGCTGAACGACCTAGTTGAAATTAGCTTTCGTTTGATGCAATTTTCATGCGATTTGGAGCTTCCTAGCCCAAAATATCAACATCCGAAGTCAGCGTATTTCACGGGAAGTATTCGCCATGGCTGGCCGTGAACTGCAAATTCAAACGCAAAAAGTACACATCAAATTTGCTCCAGGGAACTGACCGAGGCTTCACAGATGTTCAACCCTTCGACAATCAGATACGGGGTAAACATTTTGCGCTGTACCCACGGTTCTTGTATTAAATGCAGCTTAAAAAGTGACCGTACCGGTTTTGAGCGTATTCTGCTATCAATCCCTTCTTACGTTGGCCGAAATTTTAAATTCAAAAAAGTACACATCGAATTTTACCGGAGATATACCAAATATTTTTTGTACTGTTGTGTTTAGGAAGCTTTCCTCTTCCGAATGCTGCCCAAACATTTTTACGAACGTGCTTCAGTTAAGCGAAAAGCGCAATTTATTATCAGATCCCATACATTTCTTTGTTATTCCTTGAGCGGCTCTCAGCGTGAAACCTGATGCGTTTTCCAAGATGACGCAACCGGATGTCTGAAATTTCTGGCGATGCTTCTGTTTATCGGGGATTTAAAGGAATTAATTTCTCTTGAAACACAAATACGTGCGTACCCCGCGTTTCCGGCTGTGTCTTTTTGTCTCTGTTCCAAAAGCAGCCTTCGACATGTATATCTGAGTGATTGAAGAAGTCAAACTCTGCTTGTAGAGTTTCAATGATTCAGAAGAAAAGTTTCCCATGCCCGACTGTGTGTCACCGGGTTACTTATAGGTATTATCATTATTTACGACAAACATGCTTCGCGAACGCGCTGTTAGACATCGTGTTGGCATACAGCACAGAAAGAAAATGCAGGGCTTTGGTATTCGACCAAGATTAGTGAAATTGCTCAAAGCAAGATAGTACCAAAGATCGCTTCTTCATGAGGAATATCATAGCTGTGAAACAACAACGCCACTTTTTCTTCCAATAGTGGTTTCAGTTTATGGCAGTCAGCCAGGCTATGGCGACAGAAACACGTAGCAAAGTACAGCGCTTTAATTGTAAACAATATAGAGTAAAAAAGAAAAACAAAAAAGAAAAGAAAAAAAAAACACAAAATACCTTAAAGTTAAACGGTAATGGCAGTATCCATAGAGAAAATGACGTCACTGATGAGCGTCCCAACCAATCAGCGTGTGCCAATTCTCGACCCCAAGAAAAAACTTTTGCATTTTAATACTTGGCCCCGCCTTCGACAGGCCAAGTAATTTCACATGTTCACAAACTCTTTTTGTCTTCTGTAATTAATTTCATTGTTTTGCCGAGGTTGTCGTCGTTGTTACTCGTGTGACACATCCTGCAGTTAACTTGTCTTATCCTTAGCTAAGTTTATGTTGATAGTAGTTTCTACCGAAACCAAAACCGCAAACAAAGAGAACGCGGATGGATACTGTACTTGCACGTGTTCATTGCACGTCCGGTGTCTGTGTAACAAAATCGTGAACAAGTGTGTTTCCGCTTGATTAGTGGAGTTTCCGTTGCACCCTGTGATTAATATGCCGTTTATAGCTTTTCACTCCCAAACTCAAAATACTGATTATTCCAAGCTTTTGAACAAGGACCTGCGCTATAAAAGGAAGCTCCGTCCCTTTTCCTTGACGTCATCATATTAATTGAAAAAAAAAAAAAAAAAAAAAAAAAAGATGGAGATAGCCGAGTACAAACCAACTATATGCATTTAGCTCAAATTTTACCTATATCTTCTCAAATCTATATAATATTATGCTAAGTCCGTCCGTTTGTCGTCTGTAACGCTCTTTCTCAGGCCTTCTTATAAAAAATCCAAGATGGCGGACACGCATGAGCGAACGATAATACTAGCAATACGATAATCGCAGATACTCCCTCGCTCTGGCATTGATTGGACTAATACTTTGGTACTGCTCATCAAGAGAAGCCTTTGTTTTACCGAAGTTTTGACGCAATCATTTCTTCGAAGTCAAGTGCTGCACGCAAAGAAAGGAGAAAAGTATGGTGTGTGTTATACTTTTGCGCTGCAAAAAATAGGCATCTGTGAGGTGCACGTGTCTACTGCATTTGTTCTTTTATTTTTTTGTATGAAGAAATGACATTTGCCACAGGCACCCCTCTTGCACCACAAGATGATTTGTGACGTATTTCCGTTAGCTTGAATCAGCTGGCCCGCTGCCATAATTTCGTGTCGCATCTGTGTTTACGCTAAACTGTTCTATAAGAAACGATTCTTATCTGGGAAACCGGGAAAAATTAAGAATTAGGAAAACGCACACACTTAATGCAGGAACAGAGAGAAGGATACCCAGATACTGAAGGCATTTCATAGATCAAAACTCGGATCAGTACAAAGAAGCACTTGCGTTACCTCGACTCCAAGAGCGTCGCGAGGCGAAACTGAATTACTGGAGAAATATAGGTTCCCCGAGATGAAGGTGCTTGAGGATGCAGTAACCATTGCTAGGAAATATGCCTATTCAGTTGCCACTGACGGTTTTTGTAAACAGTTCACTTCACAGCCGTCACGACCAAATCAAATCAGTAACGACAAGCATAACTAGGCTCAAGTAAAGTATATATTTATTTCAACTCGTACGCGAATGACCAATGGAAGATTCATAGATGCTTCACATTTTACTGTACTGTCTCTGCCGACTGAAACATAATGACTGGTCAATTTACGTACCGTTGCAACGTGTTGTCATACTGTACACAGTTCGTTAGGAAAATCGGGCGATGCATAGTACTGACCAGAACCTTTCATTTGAGCGTTTTCGGCATACATTTTCAAAAACTGCGATTTGAGGAATAGCGAAGTTCTTGTACAATCGGCAATCTAGTCCTTCCTTTCATTGGTTCCGAATATCAACGCACGACCATTTATCGATTCTTACCTCACGCAGACGATGACATAGTGTCCACAGCTTAGGAGCTGTAGACACACACACACACACACACAAAAAATGATTGCGTGACGCCTTAAGTATTTCTCAGGGTCGACACGTCAAATTAATTCATGCAGTCTGCCAAGCACATTCTCAAGCATTTCTAAGGCCCGTCCACACGTATCCGGATATTTCTGAGTCCAAACGTAGCGTATTTGAATCGTTTTAGCCGGCCGACTGGCTATCGATAGGTTCTCGATAGGTTAAATTTGCAAGAAAATGAGATTTTTTTTTTTTTTTTTTTGATTCAGATCATACTCATATTTAGCGTGATTAGTTAATAGAGTTACCACTTCACTCAATGAGTTTTTTTAATTATAATAAAGTAGTATACTTGCTGAGCTCCTTGTCTTGACTGTTTTGGTGAGTGACAAATACATTCCATTATTCTCTGAAGAGGGCTCTACCTAAAAGGGGATCCTTTTAATGTAGTATAAAAAAGGGAAATAAGTTAATGAAAATACAATGCTTTTTGGTATACTTAAAGGGTAAGTATGAAAAATTGGAAAGGTCAACTAAGTAATAACTTGCAAACAGAGGTTGTTAAACCGTTCCTGACATTTTTATGTTTTAATATATTGCGACGTGCTGCAGGCACTTACTTTTTCAGTTTCTGAGTGCCTGCTTGATCTGATGAATAATGCTATCCACTCTTTGAACAATCGGGCCCAGTAAGTAAAACTTGTAACATTATATAATACAAAAGACACAGGTTTCCAATAATCTCCTTGCCTTTATTGGATTAATTTTCTTTTTAAATTTCTTTTCACAAAATAAATCACTTCGCAAGGGTATATGAATTTTAGTATACTAAATGTTGTTCGAGTAAATACAGTTTTTCAGAAAGAGGTTTTGTATCTAACGTTGTTACGAAAAGCGAGCTTAAGACACATAAGGATAGATTAAAATATCACCTGTAAATGAAGCCGATTTAATTTGACTTCCAGAGCGTAGACTCTATAAAGTGACCAGCATAATGTAGCTACTAGGTGAACTCTCTTGCCTTGAAATGGGATAGTGCATATATACATTCTATATTTTATTAATTCAATAAAAAAATTCAAAATGATGTGATAATGAATGTCAGGAAATGTATGCTTAGTTAGAGAATACTACAGGAATAAAAAAGAACATGAACGGTGTACTGTGGAGGGCTTTCACACTGGGTTATATGTCTCTGAGAGAAATATGGTCTGTTCGGTAAGGAACTGTTCTCAGATTTTAACAATAACAGTTTAACAATCTTAAAGTTGAAAATGAGATTATACTTAAATCAGGGCAAGTTAGATTTAATTGCTTACTAGATACAAGAGCTTCATCTTGGAAGTCGATTGGAACTGGAGCAATCTTCGCTCTAGCACGATTGTAACTAAGTGTGTGTGATTGAGCTTCATTCCCATTAATGTGTAGGGTTTCGAATCGATTTGCTTCGGTAACCGATAACGGAAGCACATTTTTACATCAAATCCAATCATTTGACTTATGTGACCGACTTCTAGTTCAACATACCTAGACAGTCCTCGTATAGTTCAACATACCTGTCTGATTTGTAATCTAACAATAATACTTTCAACTTTTGACTGTTATATGTAAGTATTGACAGCTACTAAGTCCTGTACTCTTCAAAAGCGCCGATAACACTAAACGACATATCTTTTACTAAGACAACAATAGGAGGGGTAACAGGGAAAAAGCGTCAACAATCATGTACAGTATCAATATACAAACACGGAAGTACATGTTTGCTTTCTGATGCCCGAGTTTCTGGCTTACGTGGGTCACACATAGCAGTCAAAGACTAAATGTTTTGCCGTTGCATGGTCGGGCAATTAGTACTGCAAAACTTTGGACTGGATGATAAAGTCTAATCATTCGAAATAGTCGAAAACTGAGATCGGTACAAAACGACAACTACTGTGTGAAGTGAGTTCCTGTAGCGTAGCTTGATGGTTTCAGATAGAGATGACAAAATGCTGACAAATATGGTCAACGCTCTTATGTGGTGATGATGAAATCTTAATTTAAGAAGATCTTGCAAATATTTGAAGCACTATCTATCGTATTTCCTCGAATAAGCACCCTGGGCACTTATTTAAAATTTTGATCCAGAGCGGATGCGCTTAATCGAGCGGGGGCACTTGTTCGAGCATGGGCGCTTATTAAAAATACAAGTTTGCGTAACAAAGAAGTTTAATTTTCTTTACTGAGCTGGCAACAAGAACGAAACTGGAAACTCTTTCTCTACCGTTGGCGTGTCACCCTGTGTCTGCGTGTCAGTGTTTCTCATTTTTTTTTGGGAAAAAACATAGAGAGGGGGGGGGGGGGGGGGGTTGATTACTCGAGCAAGGGCGCTTATTTTAAAGTTTGTGTTCAAGGGGGGGCCCGCTATTTCGAGCGTGGGCGCTTACAGTATTTGAACATGGGCGCTTGTTTGAAGAAATACGGCATTACAATACATACAAAAAACTGATAGTCACGCAAAGCAATCTAAAACAGAAGTTACAAATGTCAACTTCGACAGCCGGTCAGTTAGTCCTTGTTTACCTGCTTCCCCACTTGGGGTATAACATGCCGTTTCTTTTGTGTTGTTTTGTTCTTTTTTTTATAGAAAGCAAAGAAAAGTTTGATAAGGTTTGTCAAAGGTATCATCGTTATATTGTTCTACATCAGTCGTATTACGTCAGTCGTATTACTTTGCTCTACAAACAGCCGGGACTTTAACACGAGAAACTTTGAGTTCCCAGTGTAGAAGGTCCAACTAAAACTCCTATCTTTCATTAAAATATAATGTATTAAGCAGTCCATTAAATGTCCTAGGACAGTAGAAACGATTGGAAGTTCGTCGGTGATTTATCGCCCAAACTTTTCTGGCTTTTTTTATTACTTTACATGCGCAAATTTAAACTCTACAAAGCAACTCAAACGCTCAAGTAATTTGGCACTACATTGTAAGTCACTACAAGATGATAATTACACAGATTAATTCCCAGCAATGTGCAGATAGGTGGCTCGGCGATTTCTAAAATTTATCGGCCGGAGGTTCCAACCCACTTGCAATACACAGCTAACACGGGTCAAGCTTCGACGCAAACAGGATCAATTGTTAGTTCACTATATCAGGAATTATATTGATGTTATAAAATGTATGTTATTTGCATGTGAACCTGGAACAATCGTTTTGCAGTTGAGATATTATTTTAAATGACAGGAAGCAGCGGCGGCATCGCATTTGAACCCGGTTGCATTAAACGACTTCCTCATAAAAACCAAATACGCAATCAAACAAGAATGTTGCTTTAAACCTTTAAACAGGGGAATACATAACTTTCAAGTGAAGTAAAACCAATGAACAAATTATAACTTTTTTATAAAAAAAAAACTGGAAGGGCTTCCGCCCTGAAATGCTATAAAGCAGCTTCTTCACATCAAATTCTTTAAGAGAGGTAATAAAGTTATCATCAAGATCGTGCAATATGGATATTATGAAATTAGTCTTTTTCTTGGTAAGTGAGACAAGCTATCAGCTGTGTGTTCTTAGTGTGTGGTTCAATGATAAATGGATTATATCATATATTTTTTGTCAAACAAAATCATCCTTATTTAAATGTTTTCGTGAATTGTCAAATTCAATTCAATTTACCCGCGATTGCGATATGTCTTGCAATAGTTTCATGAAGTTCAACATGTTTTTGAAAAAAAACTCTGTGCCGCATCCAAGTTGTTACATTCATTTGCTGTTGATTTTTCTTGCCCTGAGGTTTATGTGACTAGTAACTGAAACTTGTCATGGCATTTTTTTTATCAGGTACTCTTGATTAGTGTTCATGTTTATGCGTCTAAAGAAGCAACATATAAAATTCAGACCGTTCCGGCCATTCGTAAAGGGTCACTATCCATGAACACGTACTATCTTTCGGTTCGTCCGTCCCCGCAAGGAAATGCCGATCTCTCTTTAACAACAGACAGCAATAAAGGAACATGTAAGTTATTATTGAATACTAGGGACATAATGTAAGAATGTAAGATATAAAATCCGTCTGGTTGAGCCTGAAACAAATATAGAAAATTAAGTCGTAATATAAACGAATCAAATATAGTAGCAAGCGATTTTCAAAACTACCAATTTATCAATACTATATTTGATATACTGTATCTTATTTGACCTTGGTACGTATATACAAAGAATTGTAGTTTGATGCGCGTGACGTGTTATTTACGACTATGTGCAAACAAAACGTTCAAACTGCATGCGGCCGCTTAGCTACAAACTCATTATTAAAGAGCTTTAGCAAGCAACCCAGGACAAAGACGGCAACCTCAGCAAACTCAATAAACTCAGTATAAAGCATGATTGAAATAAATTTAATGTTATTTTAATTTTCACTTTGATTGCAGGTATCAGTTTTAATAAATCTACTGGAGAATTGAGTTGGTCTTTGAATAACGTTCCTGTTTATCTTACTGCTAACCGTACTGCGTGCGGATCTAAGAATTGCGGATCTTTAACTGTCCAGGTTAGTTACTTATACTATTACTAGAAATACAATAATCGCAGATACCCCCTCGCTCTGCCATTGATTGGACACTTTTAGTTTGGTACTCCCAACAAGAGCAGCCTTTGTTTTACCAAAATGTTGACTCAATCTTTTGTTCGAAGTCAAGTGCTACACGCAAAGAAAGGAGAAAAAGAATGGTGTGTGTTATACTTTTGTGTTGAAAAAAGAGTCGACTGCGTGACGCCGTACGTATTTCCCACGGTCGGCACGTCAAATTTAATCGTACATTCTGCCAAGCAGGTTCTCAAAATTTAATACTTAAATTTTGAAGTTGGTCGGCCGCCGTAGTACGGGAGAAAAGGAACATTGTTTTTTCGATTTTGAATTCATAGGCAGTACAGTTAAATAGGCTTCTTGTGCGATTTTTTTTTTTTTTTTTTTACTCTGGGATGCATGCACCAGACTCAGGCATGCATATTTAATGGTTCAAATTGTTTTGTATGCGAACCCGCTCAAAACAACATGATTTCTCCCAGAATCAAAGCAAATCTTGAACGGTTTCCTTCAAATTATAGACGAGCTTCAGACCTAGTCATATTTACAACAATTCTCGCTGCATGCACCGCGTGTTAGATTACATAATTTGTTAAAGTTTTAGTCTTGAAAGAAAAAGTTATACATCTGACTAGATAATTCAAGACTCCAAGTTCCGATTGCTCTGAGCGAATACTGTAGCCGAAACTGGCGACAGAAGCGTATTAAAACAATACTTCGAGGGAAAATGATCAGCATACAGATTTGAATACATTCTTGAAGTGATCGAGTTACAAGATACGGGTAGAATATATTTGTCACGGTGATTGTTCGATTTCCACTGACTAACCTTTGTTGCTTGTCCTTTCTGGATAAGTATCTGAGTTTAACACAAAACGGCGTCTGAAGCTCCCGATTTGCTTTCAAGCACTGTTCCCTTTGCGTTTCTTCGGCACGCTTCCGTTCATGATGCTGTCGGTTATCAAATGTTTGTCGTCTTTTCTCTAGACGTATTTGGCGCTGTTCGATTGTTTCACGATTTCGCCTTGCCCGTGCTAGTTCCCTTCTCTTTTAAGACGAACTTCGCGAGACCGTTCTGTTCCAAGTTTTCCAGTTTTCAAATTCATTTTTGTGAACGCAGTTACGTGCAACTGTTGCTTTGTTCAAATCTTTTTTTCTTTTGAATGTCAGTAAAAACACTGGCGGAAACGCTAATTGATAATTATTACGTCAAATTGCTTAGGCACCTGGCCTAAAAGTCGTACGGCAGACAGACTGACTGCCTGACAGACGAACATTAAATTTCGAGATGGCGACCCGCTTGGAGTCTCCAAATAAGGCGATTATATTTTTACTTAGTATATACCACAAAAGTGAATAGTGCTTTTCGCGCGCTCTGTTCTTCCTCAATCTCGGAATATCAAGTACTATTCACCTCCCGGCGGCTTCCGGTAAAACAAAATGGCGCGCGAACCCAGTTTTTGCTAACTTTTGTCGGAAATAAAATAGCTCTTTGGGAGTTGGCTACAGTAAAAACCCACATAAAAGAACAAGTGGATTAAGAACACTCAGGCTGAAATTTGGTCAAAAAAAGTACCATATACATAAGAACACATTCAGCCTGAAAAATGAAAATTGTTCTTATATAAAATATTGGCTGCCAGTTAGATTAGAGTAACCCACTAGGGTACAGTACTAAGTAGATCAATATTATTATGTCCTAGACTATTGCACACATTGAGTTTCACAGCAGGTATGGTTAGTTCCATCCATTAATTAATTAAAATGTTGTGCTTGCACATTGATTTTATTGATTTCATCTGTTGGTAGTCTATGCAGTATTTAATTTTTAGAAACAATTTTAAGAACACCTTAAGAACATTTTCAGGCTGATTTTGCAGAAAACACCCGATATATAAGAACAAAATCAGCCTGAACCCCCAAAACACGTGTTCTTTTATGCGGGTTTTTACTGTATTACTATACTATACTATATATATATATATATATTTGTTTATTTTATGTTTATATGTTTATGTGAACTGCAGGCAATCAAATCGAAGTCAAGGCAGAGGTTTGGATTCAATAGAGTCGAGGGGAGGACGGATGAATACACCATTAAGACGAGAGGAACCCTTCCTACTCTTTACGTCAAATTAACGGACGATGGTAATGGACTGGCCCTTTGGTCAAATAGGAGTGACAGAAATACATGGTTCAAAAGATTTCCTACTGAATCCTGCTGAGTCTGTCAGAATTCAGAAAATTTAAATTCGTATTTTTTTATGTCTTGTAATTATGGTATATTTAAATTTAAACATTATTATTTTGCAACTCGCATAGCTTTTGACATGGAATAAAATGCACATTTTACTGATCGCGTGATATTGATGTTGGACGCAAATAATTATACATTTGGGTTTAACACAGCGTTTCATTTGTTCAATGGGCCAGTAATGTATTTTTGTTACGTTATCGATTCGAGAAATGAAACGACACGCTAAAGTGTCCTACCATGCAAACCACAACGACAACGCATTTAAAGAGAAGCAATTCAATTCAATACTGCCGAAAAAGATGAGAATTGTCATATACAATCACGCACATAAAGTATAGGATTGGAGCGATGTGAGGCGGATAATTTGTTAATAAAGCAATAAAGTATTATAATTGCTATAATTGCGTTTTGTTATAAGTGCTACGGATACTGAATATGTCAGGTTTGATCCGTTTATACATAGAGGATATTACACGGCGGCGCGAAGATATAAATTTTATTTTCGAGTGGTAAAAACAATATTTTACGAACGAGCGCTTCGCGAGTGAGTAAAATATTGTTTTAACCGCGAGAAAATAAAAGTCATATCTTCAAGCCGCCGTGTAATTTTCTTTTTATTATATTAGACAAGAGTGTTTTACGAGAAATTGCACAAACAACCGTGCAAAAGCGGGAAATGATGCCAACGATATCCTCACTAGTGAGGATATGGAAAATACGCCACTCGGGTCCCGGATGTAGTTTCGTATGGGTTTTACGCACGGTATATTTTCCAGTAAAACACTCGTGTCTATATAATAAAAATTTATCTCCAATTATATCAGCGAATGCAATATGCTCCCATCTCCGATCTTTGCACTCGTTTCGGCCTTTATTTGCACTCGAAAATGTGAAGTCGTGTAATAATGTAACTTATATGTAAGTGTTCTGACTACAGACCATTAAAGTAATTTTCCCTTTCCCGTAGTAATTTTTCCCCTTGCTGAAGACTTACTAATTAGTAAGTTGCTCAATTTGTTCCGTTTCTGCCGAGGTTCTCTTGCTATCACCACGTCTTTCTAGAAGAACGACTGTTGTAATTTCTAGGAAATGTCGTCCACGTCTTGAAAACAATCAGAAAGAGAAGAAATCGAACGCAGGAGCACGACGACCCCGACATCAGGTCAATTTCACATGTTCACGAACTCTTTTTGTCTTGCAATTAATTTCATTGTTTTGCCGAGGTTGTCGTCGTTGTCGTCCTTACTCGTGCGACACATCCTGCAATTAACTTGTCTTATGTCCTTATCGAAGTTTATGTTGAAAGTATTTTCCACCGAAAGCAAGAGTACGCGGATGCATACTGTACTTGCACGTGTTCATTGCACGTCCGGTGTCTGTATAACAAATCGTGACAAGTGTGTTTTCGTTTGATTAGTGGAGTTTCCGTTACACCCTGTGATTAATATGCTGTTTATAACTTTTCACTCCCAAACTCAAAATACTGATTATCCCAAGCTTATAAACAAGGACCTGCGCTATAAAGGAAAGATCCGTCCCTTTTCCGTGACGTCATCATAATACTTAAAAAAATTGTGAAGATAACCGAGTAACAAGCCAATATGCATTTAGGTCATATTTTACCTATATCTTCTCAAATCTGTATAATCTAAGTCCGTCCGTGTGTCGTCAGTAACGCTTTTTCTCAGGCCTTCTTATAAAAAATCCAAAATGGCGGACACTCAGGAGCGAACACAAGTACTAGCAATACGATAATCGCTCTGGCATTGATTGGCTATTACTTTGGTACTGCTCAACAAGAGCAGCCTTTGTTTTGCCGAAGTTTTGACGCAATCATTTCTTCGAAGTCAAGTGCTGCACGCAAAGGAGGAGAAATATATGGTGTGTGTCATGAGAGCTTCATGTGACTTTAACAACGCGGCCCCCTGCCGATGTTCCCGATTTCAAATCGGGAACATTGGCAGGGAGTCGAATTTGAGACGCGCAGCTAACTTTCAGAAGTTATCACTCTTAGTAAAGAGTTCTGCGAGGTGATTAGATGAGCGACGGGGGCCTGGGGCCCAAGCGAGCTTAAAAATAGGCATTTTTATTTTATATTTATTCCTCTTTGTGGGTCGAGAATCAGCACACGGTGATTGGTCCATATTATCACGTGCTGGGCGATGACGTAATTGACTTCGCTAAACAACTCGAGATGTGGCCAGTGAATTGCTCGTTACTTGTGTGTAAAAGTTAACTGCATCCCATCCAAACTCAACACCATTTGGCTCTCTGGAATATGCACGGATAAACTGGATTTTCGGGAACGATTTTGGCTCGCGTTCACCGCGGAAGCTTTGAGAATAGCCGTAAACAAATATTTGATGGTACCGCTGTCCCCGATAAATATTTAGTCCCGACGAAACTTTCTGTGGCGACACGAAATACTTTTGGGAAGATAACAGGGCAAAAGCAGAAACCAAAGCTACGGTGAGCTTTAGCCGTAAAACAATGACGCTTTATGCTTTACTCTGTACATGATATCTGTTGCCTCATAAAATTCTTCTGCGTATCGTACATTGCCTGTTGAAGTGTTTCTTTCATTCGATCATGTAGCCTTTGTTTCGCAATGGTCATTGAATACCAGAAATGAAAAATACACCGAAATAATTCTGAGGATTGAGTTTGCAGTCACAAATGGACTGAACACACTGTGAACAAAAGCGCAATAATATTGTAAACATCTCGTGTGACATTCCTCGCTTTCAATTTTATATTTGTTACAGAGCACGAATACTCGAAAGCCTGATAGAAGAAACGTATTGAGTTAACAAAAGAAAACACATAAGTAGTGAAGCGAAGGCTGGATTAATCGTGGCCTCTGATCAGAAATATGAGTCAAGGTCAAACTGTCATAATCGATTGTGCATAAAAAGATATGTCACGCATTCTCAAGATGCAGGGTCGCTCAACCTTTAAGAAGCAAGTGTATGAGTGTTGTAATAATAATTTTTAGTTTAATCAAGGTGTCAAAAGAGCAAGGTGTCAAAAGCCAAGTTCTCTATACTGTGCGATATTTTTATGGTGAGAAATTGGAAGTCTCTCTTGGGAGTTCCGCTCTTGTCCCCTACTTTCCATTTTATATTCTGGTCTCGACCCAACTCACGCTGCGAGCTCACTGGCAAGGCCAGTATAGTTTTTAATTAAAACTGGCCGGAAGGCTTTTCTCTGTGGCATGTTTTTCACCGGCTTTGTAAAAACGCGTGTAATACGCAATCGAACAGCATGTTCAATTTAAAAGCATGTTCTTAAATGCAGGCTCACTAGAATAAAGACTTTTGATCAGATCTTCTAATGCTTAACCCTATTCTCTCTTGGGCATGTGGCCGACAGTTCTGGCCGTGTAAGGACAGCCGCGCATCACACGAAGAGTACACAAGAATGAAACTTTATTGCTACTGCCTCGGACAACTTGCCGTCGTCGACTCGTCCTTCTTTACAATAGTACTAAATAACAATAACAGATATTTTGTCAGAGTAAGTATCAAAAGTAAAGAACAAAAAGTATAAGCGAAAATAGACGAAATTACTGGAACGCCAAACTGGAATTCGGTCCCGAATTCGGTCGTGAAAAAACCGCCGTAATATAGCTAGCGCAGCTATTCGACGCAATTATGGAAAACTCCAATAGAATTACTGGCTAAATGTATTTGGTAAGAAAGCGAGCAAGTTCATCGACAGTTGGCCTGTCGTCTGGATTTTCTTTCTTTGCCTGGGAAACTAGACATTCCTCTGCTGTTTCGAGGTGCCCAATTGATTTTAAATACAGATTGTTATAAAAACAAATTCTATCTGAAAAAGATCAAAAGCTTCTTATTTTAGTACCCGGTGAAACATCAAGAAACAATATAATGTTTCGCAGAGTCACAGCCTTTCAGCCAAGTTCCTCTGCTGCTTCAAGGTGTTCATTTGATTGAACATACAATTGTTACGAAAAAACTTTTTATCTGAGAAATATCAAACGCTTTTTAGTACCTAATGAAGCATCAAGAAACAAAAATATGTTTCACAGAGTCACAGCCTTTCAGCCAAGTTCTTCTGCTGCTTCAAGGTGTTCAATTGATTTACACAGTCACTTGTCATGAAACCCTTACTACGGTGCAATTTTCTATATCTGGTTAATAAACTACAAAGGTACAGAATTTAATGCATGAATTCAATAAAAAAAATTCTAAATGATGATAATGAATGTCAGGAAATGTATGCTTAGTTAGTTAGAGAATACTACAGGAATAAGAAAGAACATGAACGGTGTACTGTGGAGGGCTTTCACACTGGGTTATATGTCTCTGAGTGAACTATGGTCTGTTCGGTAAGGAACTGTTCTCAGATTTTAACAATAACAGTTTAACAATCTTAAAGTTGAAAATGAGATTATACTTAAATCAGGGCAAGTCAGATTTAATTGCTTACTAGATACAAGAGCTTCATCTTGGAAGTCGATTGGAACTGGAGCAATCTTCGCTCTGGCACGATTGGAACTAAGTGTGTGTAATTGAGCTTCATTCCCATTAATATGTAGGGTTTCGAATCGATTTGCTTCGGTAACCAATAACGGAAGCACATTTTTACATCAATGTTTTGGTCCTTGGAATGTTATTTCTTCACCTTTGCACTGTAAAAACTGTGGATGCGAGGGAGTGCAAAAATCATAGATATCAACCTATTTTACCACCTACAGCTCTCCTACATTCCGCCAATGTTTTCGTCGTCCAATCATTTGACTTATGTAACCGACGTCTAGTTCAACATACCTAGACAGTCCTCGTATAGTTCAACATACCTGTCTGATTTGTAATCTAACAATAATACATTCAAGTTTTGACCGTTGTATTTAAGTATTGACAGCTACTAAGTCCTGCACTCTTCAAAAGTGCTGATAACACTAAACGACATATCTTTTACTAAGACAACAATAGAAGGGGTAACAGGGAAAAAGCGTCAACAATCATGTACAGTATTTAAATATGCAAACACGGAAGTACATGTTTCCTTTCTGATGTCCGAGTTTCTGTCTTACTGTGGGTCACACATAGCAGTCAAAGAAATGTTATGCCGTTGCATGGTCGGGCAATTAGTACGGCAAAAACTCTTTGGACTGGATGATAAAGTCTAATCATTCGAAATAGTCGAAAACTGAGATCGGTAAAAACCGACAACTACTGTAGTGTGAAGTGAGTTCCTGTAGCGCAGCTTGATGGTTTCAGACAGAGATGACAAAATGCTGTCAAATAAGGTCAACGTTCTTATGTGGTGATAATGAAATCTTAGTTTAAGAAAATCTTGCAAATATTCGAAACACTATCTATCGTATTTCCTCGAATAAGCACGCTGGGCACTTATTAAAAATACAAGTTTGCATAGCAAAGAAGTTTAATTTTCTTTACTGAACTGGCAACAAGAACAAAACTGGAAACTCTTTCTCTACCGTTGGCGTGTCACCCTGTGTCTGCGTGTCAGTGTTTGTCATTTTTTTTGGGAAAAAACGTAGAGGGGGGTGGATTACTCGAGCATGGGCGCTTATTTTAAAGTTCGTGTTCAAGAGGGGTCCGCTATTTCGAGCGTGGGCGCTTACAGTATTTGAACATGGGCGCTTGTTTGAAGAAATACGGCATTAAAATACATACAAAAAACTGATAGTCACGCAAAGCAATCTAAAACAGAAGTTACAAATGTCAACTTCGACAGCCGGTCAGTTAGTCCTTGTTTACTTGCTTCCCCACTTAGGGTATAACATGCCATTTCTTTTGTGTTGTTTTGTTTTTCTTTTTATAATAAGCAAAAAAACGTTTGATAAGGTTTGTCAAGGGTATCATCGTTATATTGTTCTACGTCAGTCGTATTACTTTGCTCTACAAACATCCGGAACTTTAACACGAGAAACTTCGAGTTCCCAGTGTAGAAGGTCCAACTAAAACTCCTATCTCTCATTAAAATATAATGTATTAAGCAGTCCATTAAATGCGCTAGGACAGTAGAAACGACTGAAGTTCGTCGGTGATTTATCGCCTTAAATTGTCTGTCTGTCTTTATTACTTTACATGCGCAAATTAAACACGACCAAACAACTCGAACGCGTAAGTAAATTGGCACTACATTGTAAGTCACCACAAGATGATAACTACACAGATTAATTCCCAGCAATGTGCAGATAGGTGGCTCGGCGATTTCTGAAATTTATGGGCAGGAGTTCCAACCCACTTGCAATAAACAGCTAACATGGTTCAAGCTTCGATGCAAACAGGATCAATTGTTAGTTCACTATATCAGGAATTATATTGATGTTATAAATTGTATGTTATTTGCATGTGAGAACTTACAAGTTAACTCCCTGGAACAATCGTTTTGCAGTTGAGATATTATTTTAAATGACAGGAAGCAGCGGTATCGCATTTGAACCTGGTTGCATTAAACGACTTCCTCATAAACCAAATACGCAATCAAACAAGAATGTTGCTTTAAACCCTAAAACAGAAGAATACATAACTTTCAAGTGAAGTAAAACCAATGAACAAATCATAACTTTTTTATAAAAAAAACTGGAAGGGCTTCCGCCCTGAAATGCTTATAAAGCAGCTTCTTCACATCAAATTGTTTAAGAGAGGTAATAAAGTCATCATCAAGATCGTGCAATATGGATATTATGAAATTAGTCTTTTTCTTGGTAAGTGAGACAAGCTATCAGCTGTGTGTTCTTAGTGTGTGGTTCAATGATAAATGAATTATATCATATATATATATTTTGTCAAACAAATTCATCTTTATTTAAATGTTTTCGTAAATTGTTAAACATTGTCAAATTCAATTCAATTTACCCGCGATTGCGATACTTTTGAACCAAGGAAAACAATTGCCAAACTTCACTTTCAGACAGTTCAAATTTACACAAATTGGTCGATGTGAAATACGAACTTTTACTGCCGTATGTCTTGTAATAGTTTCATGAAGTTCAATATGTTTTTGAAAAAAAAAAAAAACTGTGTGCCGCATCCAAGCTGTTACATTCATTTGCTATTCTTTTTTCTTGCTCTGGGTTTATGTGACTAGTAACTGAAACTTGATATAATTTTTTTTTATTATCAGGTACTCTTGATTAGTGTTCAAGTTTATGAGTCTCAAGAAGCAAAATATAAATTTCGGACCTATCATTCTCCGTGCAAGTATCTTTCAGTTTCTCCATCCCAAGGAAATGCCGTCCTCTCTTTAATAACAGACAGCAATAAAGGAACATGTAAGTTATTATTGAATACTAGGGACATAATGTAAGATATAAAATCCGTCTGGTTGAGCCTGAAACAAATATAGAAAATTAAGTCGTAATATAGACAAATCAAATATAGTAGTAAGCGATTTTCAAAACTACTAATTTATCAAAAATACTATATTTGATATACTGTATCTTATTTGACCTTGGTACGTATATGCAAAGAATTATAGTTTGATGCGCGTGATGTGATATTTACGACTATGTGCAAAAAACGTTCAAACTGCAGGCGGCCGCTTAGCTACAAACTATTCATTAAAGAGCTTTAGCAGCAACCCAGGACGAAGACGGCAACCTCAGCAAACTCAATAAACTCAGTATAAAGAAAGATTGAAATAAATTTAATGTTGTTTTAATTTTCACTTTGATTGCAGGTATCAGTTTTAATAAATCTACTGGAGAATTGAGTTGGTCTTTGAATAACGTTCCTGTTTATCTTACTGCTAACCGTACTGCGTGCGGATCTAAGAATTGCGGATCTTTAACTGTCCAGGTTAGTTACTTATACTATTACTAGAAATATGATAATCGCAGATACCCCCTCACTCTGCCATTGATTGGACACTTTTAGTTTGGTACTCCCAACAAGAGCAGCCTTTGTTTTACCAAAATGTTGACTCAATCTTTTGTTCGAAGTCAAGTGCTACACGCAAAGAAAGGAGAAAAAGAATGGTGTGTGTTATACTTTTGTGCTGAATAAAGAATCGACTACGTGACGCCGTACGTATTTCCCACGGTCGGCACGTCAAATTTAATCGTACATTCTGCCAAGCACGTTCTCAAAATTTAATGCTTAAATTTTGAAGTTGGTCGGCCGCCGTAGTACTTGAGAAAAGGAACATTGTTTTTACGATTTTGAATTCATAGGCAGTACAATTAAATAGGCTTCTTGTGCAATTTTTTTTTACTCTGGGATGCATGCACCAGACTCAGGCATGCATATTTAATGGTTCAAATTGTTTTGTATGTGAACCCGCTCAAAACAGCATGATTTCTCCCAGAATCAAAGCAAATCTTGAAAGGTTTACTTCAAATTATAGACGAGCTTCAGACCTAGTCATACTTAAAGGGCTTGTGAACAATTCTCGCTGCAATCACCACGTGTTAAATTACATAATTTGTTACAGTTTTAGTCTTGAAAGAAAAAATAATACATATGACTAAATAATTGAAGACTCCAAGTTCCGATTGCTCTGAGAGAATACTGTAGCCGAAACTGGCGACAGAAGCGTATTAAAACAATACTTCGAGGGAAGATGATCAGCATACAGATTTGAATACATTCTTGAAGTGGCATGATCGAGTTACAAGATACGGGTAGAATATATTTGTCACGGTGATTGTTCGATTTCCACTGACTAACCTTTGTTGCTTGTCCTTTCTGGATAAGTATCTGAGTTTAACACAAAACGGCGTCTGAAGCTGCCGATTTGCTTTCAAGCGCTGTTCCCTTTGCGGAGCCATTTCTTCGGCACGCTTCCGTTCATGATGCTGTCGGTTATGTTTGTCGTCTTTTTTAAGCCGTATTTGGCACTGTTCGATCTTTTCACGATTTCGCCTTGCTCCTGCCTGTTCCCTTCTCTTTTAAGACGAGCTTCGCGAGACCGTTCTGTTCCAAGTTTTCCAGTTTTCAAATTCATTTTCGTGAACGCAGTTACATGCAACTGTTGCTTTGTTCAAATCTTTTTTTTCTTTTGAATGTCAGTAAAAACACTGGCGGAGACGCTAATCGATAACTATTACGTCAAATTGCTTAGGAACCTGGCCTCACTGACTGACTGACTAACTGACTGACGAACATTAAATTTCGAGATGGCGACCCGCTTGGAGTCTCCAAATAAGGCGATGTTGCTGCATTAGCGTACCCTCGCTTCGTTCGGGGATTATATTTTTACTTAGTATATACCACAAAAGTGAATAGTGCTTTTCGCGCGCTCTGTTCTTCCTCAATCTCGGAATATCAAGTAACATATGAAACTCACTCTTAACAAAAGGTCTTATGACGTATCTACTGCCACGCCCATAACAATGGCTCACTCAGAATCATCGCGTTTTTCGCACTTTTTCTTCTCGCGCTCGTTTCTCGTTTAAAAATCCGTCGATGCACCTCCGGATTTGAAAAATATAATCTTCATGCTTTCCAAGTATATATTTTTTGGCCCTTATAACAACATTTTAGCTGCGGGTTTTTTAGGTTGTTTTCGATCAGTTGGGCGAAATTAACAAGGCATTTTGGCGTTTTGAGACAACTGACCGCAAACATTGGGTTCTAGTTCTTTCGCGCAAGCGTGTATCTCAGATGCACCAACGGATTGCGAAAGACGGGTAAATTCCCCGCATTTTGGTATATAAAACTTGCACATTCGGTAAAATTTAGGTGCGGGAAAACGACATTCAAATCTCCAGATGTGCTTGATGTTGAGATAGCGGCCAGCGTCGTGTACGGTGCGGCTGAAGAGGATTTATCAAGGTTCGGAAGGCCCCTTTGGAGCACAACTTTGGTCACTTGGCTACAAAATAAGCAAGTAAATGAATTTCGTATTTCTGTTTTGTGATTCGGAGAGTCTCGAACGATAACAGTAACTTTTTAATACAGTATTTATACGCCGAAAATGCTCTCGCCGGCATATTTCGCGGGGAACCATTATAGCTTTGATTTTTCAGATGTATAGGTTTTGTAAAGCACATGAAATATGAAAATGGCTGGTTCATTAAAAAATAGAAAACTCGTTCCTCTTTGTATTTTGTGTGAAAAGGGCTCTAAAAGAACACATATAAAGCTGTCTCGATGGGTATATTTTTAGAATGAGGCATATATCACAAATCAGGAGATTGAGTGTATTTGCATGGTTTGAACCAGAGTTTGAACAGCATGTAGATTGTGGTTGTCTGGGTAAGAGTAGTCTTCAGGAAAATTGTCACTTGGACAATCACAACCCACATTTTAGTGTATTTCTTGTCATATATTCCAGTCAAAATTTGATATAGCTCTGTATATCAACAACTGTGTACACTTCGAACTTAAGCTTAGAATGTACAGTATACTTCCAACTAGTGAATACACTAATACTAAAAGATTGAAGTACAGGTGCAGTGACTAATAAATTGTACATACTAAAAAAATTATATCTTAGTTAATATAGTATTAATTATGGTGCAGCTGATATAAAAAAACTTAAAGTTAAAATACTGATGTTTTAGCCAACAGTTAAAATCTCAGAGTGCAGATTTCAGGTAGCACTAGTTTAAAATGGAATGACTTTGTACACATCAATTTATCCTCAAAATACTGTTGGCTGAGATAAACAGTTTAGAAGCACACTTTAGACCTATAAATCATAATGAAGTTAATTGTCTTCTAACAGGTTTTTGTAAACAGGAAATTTAGTTTCTTGAAGCAGCAGCTGACAAATGGGTAAACTGTATATCTGTCAATACTTTCCACTTTTTTATGTGCAAAGCATTTAATCTCTGGCCACATTATAAAATAAGATGGCACATGGAAGCCATGTGCAATGTGAAACATTGGAGGATGTGCTACATTTCTGTTTTCAAACAGCTTGCAATTTATTGTTATTCAAGTTAAAACATTGGAAGGAGGGGAAAAAGGTAGAATAAATCAGGTGTCTCACATTTTGTGTGGACAGTTTGCGAGCCAGCGTGAAAAGCATTCTTTAAATATAAACTCCTTGTAAAATTCACAGAGGAAACATGATCAGTATAAATGCAGATAACAGCCATGCATGTCATGTTTGAATCTATACGGCGTCGTAGGCCACAGCTTTATTTTAGTTTCACGGGAAGTCTGACCAAAGAATCATATTGCTTGATCATTAAACGGCTCACTGCTCAGGACAAACATTTTTGCACGCGCTGGAACGGGAAACACTGAAGAGCCTCCACATCGAACCGTCACCAATCATCGAATTTCGAAGTTCAGTCTTTATAGTGGAACTCCAACTGCTGGCGAACCTTGTCGACATAAATTACTTCAATCTCACAAGGTTTTCTGATATTTTTATCCGATTTTGTCTTCTGAACAAACCAATTCGGTTATTCAGTCCTCTTGAATCTATCCGCCATTTTGAAATCTATCGTAGCCGCTTTCGGCCGCGTGAGATTGGGACTAGAAAATAACAAATGTTCCCATTTGTATGGGAAGAGTTTGATATGATTCACCTCCCGGCGGTTTCCGGTAAAACAAAATGGCGCGCAAACCCAGTTTTTGCTAACTTTTGTCGGAAATAGAATAGCTCTTTGGGAGTTGGCTACAGTAAAATCTCGCATAAAAGAACAAGTGGATTAAGAACACTCAGGCTGAAATTTGGTCAAAAAAGTACCATATACATAAGAATACATTCAGCCTGAAAAATGAAAATTGTTCTTATATAAAAAAATTGGCTGCCAGTTAGATTAGAATAACCCACTAGGGTACAGTACTAAGTAGATCAATATTATTATGTGCTAGACCATTGCACACATTGAGTTTCACAGCAGGTATGGCTAGTTCCATCCATTAATTAATTAATTAAAATGTTGTGCTTGCACATCAACCTCGTTCCCAGGCTCTTTCGTCTCCCGGTCCCCGCCCCCGAAGAAAGACCCTGGTTCAGGCTGGTCACGTGCCTTGCTCACAAAGATAATCCGTTGGGAGGGGTCCCCCTGTCAAAGAAATTTGTCGCGCTGTGCATTTGTCAAAATCAAAACGAGGCTGGCACAAACGACGCAAATCAACCACGCTTTTTGGCAAGCTTCATTTCGCTATCGTTAATTTAGGGAGTTTAAGAAACCTAGGACGGCGACGGCAACGCGAGGAACCAAAAAATAGTGTCTCTGTTTCCCCTATGTCTTTGTAACTTTACCTATTCTTAGGTTGCTCAATTTGTTTTTGCCGAGGTTCTATTGATTTCATCGTTTCCTACTAAGAAGAACGACTGCCGTTATTTTATCGAACTGTCGTCCACGTTCTGACAACGACGTAAAAAAGAAACATTTGAAGTCGCACGGGAGAGCACGGCGACCCGAGAACGTGTCAATCTCAGATATTCACGTGCTTCTTTTGTCTTCTTTGATTAGTTTTATTGTTTAATGATGCTAATAGCACCATCCAGTGCACTTCGCACGGCCGGAGCTTCCGCGGCTTCATTTGCGTAACTTGCCTTCGATCATTTCAGCGTTCGGGACGCAGATGGTGAAACTTAAATGCATCTTTTCACCCTTCCGAAGGAGCCTTGTCTCTCGAAATTACGCTCTGAAGTTGAAAAAGCTCTGAAGTTGTCTAGGCATCTTTCACATGGTCTGCAGATTAAATGCAGCAAACCTTCGCTCTGTGGCAACTAGCTGCTGTAAAACTCTTCCGCTGTTTCGAGAAGTGCCCTATTGGCTCAGTTTCCCGCATACTGTACGTTTTTGCGGTGAGTCTCCCACAGAACTACAATTGACTTGTTGTTCAGACGCAGCGTAAACTTTTTTCGGGGTCACACAGTGTGCGACACACATTGGAAGTGTTAAATTTTTATGTCCAAAATTTTCCTTCCCCAGTAGACAAAGTAAGGTAAATTTCCGACTTAACGGCCCCTCCCTCGGTTTCCTTTTTTGCAACCGGCCAGATTCTGGCCGACACGTGACCAGCCTGAACCAGGGTCTTTCTTCGGGGGCGGGGGCCGGGAGATGAAAGAGCCTGGGAACGAGGTTGCTTGCACATTGATTTCATTGATTTCATCTGTTGCTAGTCTATGCAGTATTTAATTTTTAGAAACAATTTTAAGAACACCTTAAGAACATTTACCGGCTGATTTTGCAGAAAACACCCGATATATAAGAACAAAATCAGCCTGAACCCCCAAAGCACGTGTTATTTTATGCGGGCTTTTACTGTATTACTGTACTATATATATATATATATATATATATATTTGTTTATTTTATGTTTATATGTTTATGTGAACTGCAGGCAATCAAATCGAAGTCAAGGCAGAGGTTTGGATTCAATAGAGTCGAGGGGAGGACGGATGAATACACCATTAAGACGAGAGGAACCCTTCCTACTCTTTACGTCAAATTAACGGACGATGGTAATGGACTGGCCCTTTGGTCAAATAGGAGTGACAGAAATACATGGTTCACAAGATTTAACTATACCTCCTGTTGAGTCTACCAGAATTCAGAAAATTTAAATTCGTATCTTTTTGTCTTATAATTTTGGTATATTTAAATTTAAACAAGATTATTTTGCAACTCGCATAGCTTTTGACATGGAATAAAATGCAAATTTTACTGATCACGTGATATTGATGTTGGACGCAAATAATTATACATTTAGGTCTAACACAGCGTTCCATCTGTTCAAAGCTTGGGCCAGCAATGTATTTTTGTTACGTTATCGATTCAATCAAGTAAGCTAATAAACAAGTTGACCTGGTTCCTGACGAATGCAATACGCTCCCATCTCCGATCTTTGCAGCCGTTTTGGCCTTTATTTGCACTCGAAAATGTGAAGTCGTGTAATAATGTAACTTATATGTAAGCGTTCTGACTACAGTACCATTAAAGTAATTTTCCCTTTCCCGTAGTAATTTTTCCCCTTGCTGAAGACTTACTAATTAGTAAGTTGCTCAATTTGTTCCGTTTCTGCCGAGGTTCTCTTGCTATCACTATGTCTTTCTAGAAGAACGACTGTAGTAATTTCTAGGAAATGTCGTCCACGTCTTGAAAACAATCAGAATAAAGAAGAAATCGAACGCAAGAGCACGACGACCCCAACATCAGGTCAATTTCACATGTTCACAAATTCTTTTTGTCTTGTAATTAATTTCATTGTTTTGCCGAGGTTGTCGTCGTTGTCGTCCTTATTCGTGTGACACATCCTGCAATTAACTTGTCTCGTCCTTATCTAAGTTTATGTTGATAGTATTTTCCACCGAAAGCAAGAGTACGCGGATGCATACTGTACTTGTACGTGTTCATTGCACGTCCGGTGTCTGTATAACAAATCGTGACAAGTGTGTTTCCGTTTGATTAGTGGAGTTTCCGTTACACCCTGTGATTAATATGCTGTTTATAACTTTTCACTCCCAAACTCAAAATACTGATTATTCCAAGCTTTTAAACAAGGACCTGCGCTATAAAGGAAAGATCCGTCCCTTTTCCGTGACGTCATCATAATACTTAAAAAAATGGTGGAGATAACCGAGTAACAAGCCAATATGCATTTAGGTCATATTTTACCTATATCTTCTCAAATCTGTATAATATTATGCTAAGTCCGTTCGTGTGTCGTCTGCAACGCTTTTTCTCAGGCCTTCTTATAAAAAATCCAAGATGGCGGACACTCAGGAGCGAACACAAGTACTAGCAATACGATAATCGCTCTGGCATTGATTGGCTATTACTTTGGTACTGCTCAACCAGAGCAGCCTTTGTTTTGCCGAAGTTTTGACGCAATCAATTCTTCGAAGTCAAGTGCTAAACGCAAAGAAAGGAGAAATATATGGTGTGTGTCATGAGAGCTTCATGTGACTTTAACAACGCGGCCCCCTGCCGATGTTCCCCGATTTCAAATCGGGAACATTGGCAGGGAGTCGAATTTGAGACGCGCAACTAACTTTCAGAAGTTATCACTCTTAGTGTGAAGAGTTCTGCGAGGTGATTAGATGAGCGACGGGGGCCTTGTTTTTAATTAAAACTGGCCGGAAGGCTTTTCTCTGTGGCATGTTTTTCGCCGGCTTTGTAAAAACGCGTGCAATACGCAATCGAACAGCATGTTAAATTTAAAACCATGTTCTTAAATGCAGGCTCACTAGAATAAAGACTTTTGCTCAGATTTTCTAATGCTTAACCCTATTCTCTCTTGGGCATGTGGCCGACAGTTCTAGCCGTGTAAGGACAGCCGCGCATCACACGAAGAGTACACAAGAATGAAACTTTATTGCTACTGCCTCGGACAACTTGCCGTCGTCGACTCGTCCTTCTTTACAATAATACTAAATAACAATAACAGATATTTTGTCAGAGTAAGTATCAAAAGTAAAGAACAAAAAGTATAAGCCGAAATAGACGAAATTACTGGAACGCCAAACTGGAATTCGGTCCCGAATTCGGTCGTGAAAAAATCGCCGTAATATAGCTAGCGCAGCTATTCAACGCAATTTAGGAAAACTCCAATAGAATTACTGGCTAAATGTATTCGGTAAGAAAGCGAGCAAGTTCATCGACAGTTGGCCTGTCGTCTGGATTTTCTTTCTTTGCCTGGGAAACTAGACATTCCTCTGCTGTTTCGAGGTGTCCAATTGATTTTAAACACATATTGTTATAAAAACAAATTCTATCTGAAAAAGATCAAAAGCTTCTTATTTTAGTACCCGGTGAAGCATCAAGAAACAATATAATGTTTCGCAGAGTCACAGCCTTTCAGCCAAGTTCCTCTGCTGCTTGAAGGCGTCCAATTGATTAAACATACAATTGTTATGGAAACAAATTTATCTGAAAAACATCAAACGCTTTTTAGTACCTAATGAAGCATCAAGAAACAAAAATATGTTTCACAGAGTCACAGCCTTTCAGCCAAGTTCTTCTGCTGCTTCAAGGTGTTCATTTGATTGAACATACAATTGTTATGAAAAAGCTTTTTATCTGAAAAACATCAAACGCTTTTTAGTACCTAATGAAGCATCGAGAAACAAAAATATGCCGGTTTCACAGAGTCACAGCCTTTCAGCCAAGTTCTTCTGTTGCTTCAAGGTGTCCAACTGATTAAACATACAATTGTTATGAAAACGAATTCTATCTGAAAAAAAAATATCAAACGCTTTTTAGTGCCCAATGAAGCATCAAGAAACAAAAATATGTTTCGCAGAGTCACAGCCTTTCAGCCAAGTTCCTCTGCTGCTTCAAGGTGTTCATTTGATTGAACATACAATTGTTATGAAAAAACTTTTTATCTACATGAAAAACATCAAACGCTTTTTAGTACCTAATGAAGCATCAAGAAACAAAAATATGTTTCACAGAGTCACAGCCTTTCAGCCAAGTTCTTCTGCTGCTTCAAGGTGTCCAATTGATTTACACAGTCACTTGTCATGAAACCCTTGCTACTGTGCAATTTTCTATATCTGGTTAATAAACTACAAAGGTACAGAATTTAATGCAAGAGACTGGTTTTACAAAATATTTAAAGAAAGGTGACAGAGTATGATATATGTAGGCAAGACACTATGCAAGATCAGGAGCACAGTTTGAATGGCATGACTGAGAGTACATCTGTGCAATGTCGGAACAACATTTTGAGGGTTGGGGCCAATTCAGGGCAGCTAATATGATGAAAATTCAGTTACAAGATGTTGAGCAAGCGAAACAGAAGAAAACGGCTCAAATATAAATACTGCATAAAGTCAAATAATCTTGCTCACCCAGGTCTATCCAACATTGAAAGCTTTAGCACATTTTGTCAAGCTGCGAGATTGAATTCCACAGGGCGCCGGCGCCTCTTTGCTGCTGTCTCTGCAATTATGGGGCTCGTTTTATTCACCAGCGTAAGGCGAAATTGTGCCAATTACAAGAAGTAAATCCAGATCCTCCACGGCGGACAGCAGCTCCTTCAATCGATCAGTTCACAAAAATGGCGCGAACATCGCCATCTCGTTCCCGCGCTTCGACAAACAAACTCATTGCGCGATAGAACGGATCGGAACTTTATGAGTGAAAAATCGTCCATTTCCAGTTTTCTCTTTCTCGATGAGTGTGCCAAAGTCCCAAAAGATGTCGCCACAAGCACTGTGTCTCTGAGTTTCTTTTTGTGACGAGCCGAACAGGCCGATCAGGCTTCGAAGTCTATTTCCATAAAATCGAAAAGAAATGCACAAAGTTTTCACTGCGAGTGACACTGCGAGATTTAACGGCATCGAGAATTTGACCAAAAACGAACAGCATCACAACTTTCACGGAGAGATCGAACGGAGCGACAACACTTCGATCTCCGCGCGTGGTAAATAACTAACTGTGCCCTTCTCGAGTTTCATTCTACATGTCAACACTCCAACCGAAGCTGTGTGGGTTGATGGAAACTGTAATTTAATTACGCGCGTTTCCATGCTAACACCGGAAATTTGACCAAACTCCCGCAGAGTGCGTTAAAGTTGCATGAAGTTCGTCATGACACTTTTGCGTTGAGAGAAAAAAAAATCGATTGCGTGACGTCGTACGTATTTCTCAGGGTCGACACGTCAAATTAGTTCATGCAGTCTGCCGAGCACACTCACAAGCATTTCTAAGGCCCCGTCCACACGTATCCGGATATTTTGAATCCGTAACTTCAACGATGCGAATTAAAAAAAAAAAAAAAAAAGAATCCAAACGTTGCGTATTCGAATCGTTTTAGCCGGCCGACTGGCTATCGATAGGTTCTCGATAAGTTAAATTTGCATGAAACTGAAAAATTTTTTTTTGATTCAGGTCATACTAACTTAGCGTGATTAGTTAATAGAGTTACCACTTCACTCAATGAGTTTTTTAATTATAATAAAGTAGTATACTTGCTGAGCTCCTTGTCTTGACTGTTTTGGTGAGTGACAAATGCATTCCATTATTCTCTGAAGAGGACTCCACCTAAAAGGGGATCCTTTTAATGTAGTATAAAAAAGGGAAATAAGTTAATGAAAATAGAATGCTTTTTGGTATCTTAAAGGGTTAGTATGAAAAGTTGGAAAGGTCAACTAAGTAATAACTTGCAAACAGAGGTTGTTATTTAACCGTTCCTGCCATTTTTATTTTTTAATATATTGCGACGTGCTGCAGGCACTTAGTTTTTCAGTTTCTGAGTGCCTGCATCTGCAATTTTAGGGGACTGTGATGCAGCAGCCTGGCGTTATTCACTAGTACGATATGCAAAAGTTTAACATATGACCAACATGCCTATTCCACAGTCTCTTCGGTATCTGGTCATGGAAGCAATGCCTTTAAAATTCGCGGAAACATATCCCCCTTAATAAAGATCTGTATATACAACGCACGAACGGTTCAAGCATGGCACGTTCATGGACTCCAGTTAATAACTACATTTGCATCGGATGAGTTCCAAAGGACATTTCCTGCAGAAAGGAATATATACCTGTTAATATATATAATAAATTATCAAGTATCAACCAGATTGTTCAATGAGTGCATGGATAGTGCTATTCACGGTATAAATCGCTATCTGATAGTTAATGTAAACTTTTTTTAAAAATGCATCAGCTTGATCTGATGAACAATGCTATCCACTCCTTGAACAATCGGGCCCAGTAAGTAAAACTTATAGGATTATATAATATAAAAGACAGAGGTTTCCAATAATCTCCTTGCCTTTATTGGATTAATTTTCTTTTTAAATTTCTTTTCACAAAATAAATCACTTCGCAAGGGTATAGGGATTTTAGTATACTAAATGTTGTTGGAGTAAATACATTTTTTAGAAAGAGGTTTTGTATCTAACGTTGTTACGAAAAGCGAGCTTAAGACACATAAGGATAGATTAAAATATCACCTGTAAATGAAGCCGATTTAATTTGACTTCCAGAGCGTAGACTCTATAAAGTGACCAGCATAATGTAGCTACTAAGTGAACTCTCTTGCCTTGAAATGGGACAGTGCATATATACATTCTATATTTTATTAATTCAATAAAAAATTCAAAATGATGATAATGAATGTCAGGAAATGTATGCTTAGTTAGTTACAGAATACTACAGGAATAAGAAAGAACATGAACGGTGTACTGTGGAGGGCTTTCACACTGGGTTATTTGTATCTCTGAGAGAACTATGGTCTGTTCGGTAAGGAACTGTTCTCAGATTTTAACAATAACAGTTTAACAATCTTAAAGTTGAAAATGAGATTATACATAAACAAGACAGGCCCGTGGCCAGTGCGCTTGTGACGTCATTAGTACAATGAATAGAGACACGCGGGGTCCCGGGAGAGGAACTTTTGTCGTGCGTTTATATGCAAAAGATATTATAGCCGAGTCAGTTTTTGCAAATGACGGATCCAAGAGCTCCCTTTATTTTTCTTGCCCTCTTTTCTTCTAATTTCGGTCAAACAGATATTCACGAAAAAGTGTATTATAATAATTGAGAGAAAACAATTATCGAAGGCCCCGTAGGAATATTCTTCGTTTGCAACAACCCAGTTTTCATTGCTTTCCGATGCACGTGACAGTACTTGTGTGACGCTTTCTATACAACCTGGCAACCTTGTTGAGTGAATTTTCAAGCTGACATGTTTTGTGGAGGAACTGTGTTGTCATTTTGTAATGGGATTGACTGGGGAATACCCGACATCTTAAGTAGCTGTAAGACAGCGTAATAGCCTTATCTCATCTTCCCAGCGTGTGCATCATGTTCAAGTAGCTGTAGCACATTAAGGCCCCGTCCACACTACGCCGGATAAATTTGAAAACGCAACTTTCACTCTGAAAACGCAAGAAATGTTTTCCGTCCACACTGGAAAACGGATAAAATGTTTCCGGGCCCAAATGTATTGTTATTGCTCTACAAACGTCCCTGACAATCTTTGAAACCACTTGACGTGACCACGTGAGTCAGGGTTTTCGAAAAGTTCCGTTTTCAAAATGTTTTTCGTCCACACCAAAACGCAAAGCCGGCGTTTTCAAATTTATCCACTTTGAAGAGCGTTTTCCTAACCGTAAGAATAAAGTTGCGTTTTCAAATTTATCCGGCGTAGGTGTGGACGGGGCCTAAAACATGACACTTCCCATGATGAAATTACTTCGTATGAAAAAGCCATCTCAGACGTTACGCATCCTACATGTACAAGTCTGATCACTAATATGTTCAAGACTGCTATGCATTAAGCTTTAACGCAAAATTCTGGGTCGATACGAAATTAATCTCTATCGGAAGCTGCAGACGTTTGAATACCGTGACAACAAAGGCGTGCATCACGGGCTTGTGGAGCGAACAATTACGGCTCGGATAGTCGGATATCAACCTTGAAGACTTCGAGGTATTCAGTGACAAATATTCTCGATGTAATCGCCTGCCGGTCTTTCCTGCTTTTGTTAAAGCGGCGTGAGTGAAAGCTAAGTAGCTGATGATTCGTGATTCCCCGTTCTATGATATTATGCTCGTGACATTTCATTGACAGATCTTGTATCTTAATCTCGCGTGATATTTGCCTCAATCCTATTAGTAATTCAATATCCTCAGACAATAAACAAAGAACCTTTACTGCACGCAAAACGAAGTTAAACGCCGACTGTTCGTATACGCCGCGCGTTACACAAAGCCGCAGAGTTTCCGACAAAGGGAGACGCTCTGCCCGCAGGGAAAAGTTCAAGTTCTATCAAGTTTCGACACGTCTTCTACTACTTATTCGATGTTCTTTCACACAAATATTGCTCAGAACACAGATACATTGGTTGAAGCGGTATCTATAATCGAGCATTTGCAAAACACAACCCTTCGTACTTTACGGGGGTCCCGCTGGTAACACATCAAGCATTTGTGTACGGCTATTTTCGAGTCTTCCGACGCTTAAAAACAATGCAAGCCAAAATCGCTCTTAAAGTATGGCTTCCGTGCATCCAGAAAGCCAACCGATGATCGTTTTGTTTGGATCAACAACTGAAGGACCGGAATTTTTTTCTATATCCCTTGACAGAGAAAACACATTGTACTTGGTTCTGTGATTTTGATCTCTGAATACGTCTGATCTTGCAATGCCTGTGTTTTAACACATTTTAAAATACAAACGTATCTTAGCACCTCGGTTACTTTTGGCAATCTTCTTTTTGAGCTTCTAGCTTTCTCGCAGCGATGGTTTAGTGATCCTAATTTTCTCTTTCCATTTCCATCTGTGGCTTTTTATTGTTTCCATGTTGTTTACATGCACGTTCACGGAACGCATTAGCATTGTGAAGTACGTAAGCTCGGGTATAATCATGAACTTTTGACGACTTTGGGACATTCTTTGAAATGTATTCTTGTATTAGTCGCCTGCTTTTCTACTCTTGTTCAAAATGCGTGAAAGGTAATTCAATGGTACGTGGCTTGGCTCACGACTTCGTCTTGGAGGACTTCGGTTTTCTTTCACATAAACATTTGTGGGTATACAATAAAACTGAGCGAAGCAAGATCTACCAACGGTCACTTTCTCCTCAGCCATTTCCCAATTTTCAAATAATAACGCCATCTGTTCCACTGATTGTTTGACCTTCATGGCACCGAGCCAAAATGTAGCAACAACAACATAAATGCACGCAGAGTGAAATTTTGATTCCAAACAAAAGTCAGATTTTCTGACGCTTTACTTGTATCAGCAAGAATAATACAAAGTAAAAGAATACAAAGTACCTTCAAGTTCACCCTCATACTAAACAGTTCCATATAATCCGCTATCAAGCGCTTGTCAAGAATCGCCGTCTTTACACAGGTTCTCGTCTTTGTATCTCGAGCGCCTTCGTTCAGCTTGTTCCTTCAAGTTCTCCAGGTTCTGGATATCAGATTCTTCGTACATTTCTGTACAGTTGTGCATAGTTATGCAGTTCATTGATAAGTTCATTGCATTTGCTTTCATGGCTTTCAATATGGTTTTTGAGGCTGAACGGACCGACCCAAGCCAAAACCGCTCAATGAAATTTAGTATGGGTCTACCGCAGCCGGCGTATGCGTTTGTAAGTAAGATGAGCGGTCCATAAAATAATCCACAGAGCCAACTAAGGGAAGCAACTTGCTGTCTTCAAAATGGCGAAACTGCTCGCCCGCCAAGTCACTTGATCACAACGTCATCACAAATCACATGATAATATCAATCAATCATCGCATGCAGATCTCTAACCCAGAAAAATAAAAAAAAAAAAAAAATCGCTGCAATTTATAGCTTGTGACGTCACAAGCAATCAGGGCAAGTCAGATTTAATTGCTTACTATATACAAGAGCTTCATCTTGGAAGTCGATTGGAACTGGAGCAATCTTCGCTCTAGCACGATTGAAACTAAGTGTGTGTGATTGAGCTTCATTCCATTAATATGTAGGGTTTCGAATCGATTTGCTTCGGTAACCGATAACGGAAGCACATTTTTATATCAATTTTTTGCCTGTCCTTGGTATGTTATTTCTTCACCTTTGCACTGTAAAAACTGTGGATGTAAGGGAGTGCAAAAATCATAGATATGGCCACCTATTTTACCACCTACAGCTCTACAATGTTTTCGTGATCCAATCATTTGACTTATGTTACCGACGTCTAGTTCCGTCAACATACCTAGACAGTCCTCATCTAGTTTAACATACCTGTCTGACTTGTAATCTAACAAAATACTTTCAACTTTTGACCCTTATATCTAAGTATTGACAGCTACTAAGTCCTGTACTCTTCAAAAGCGCCAATAACACTAAACGACACATCTTTTACTAAGACAACAATAGAAGGGGTAACAGGGAAAAAGCGTCGACAATCATGTACAGTATTAATATACAAACACGGAAGTACATGTTTGCTTTCTGATGCCCGAGTTTCTGGCTTACGTGGGTCACACATAACAGTCAGAGACTAAATGTTATGCCGTTGCATGGTCGGGCAATTAGTACAGCAAAATTTTGGACTGGATGATAAAGTCTAATCATTCGAAATAGTCGAAAACTGAGATCGGTACAAAACGACAACTACTGTAGTGTGGAGTGAGTTCCTGTAGCGCAGCTTGATGGTTTCAGATAGAGATGACAAAATGCTGTCAAATATGGTCAACGTTCTTATGTGGTGATGATGAAATCTTAGTTTAAGAAAATCTTGCAAATATTTGAAGTACTATCTATATCGTATTTCCTCGAATAAGCACCCCGGGCACTTATTTAAAATTTTGATCCAGAGCGGATGCGCTTAATCGAGCGGGGGCACTTGTTCGAGCATGGGCGCTTATTAAAAATACAAGTTTACATAACAAAGAAGTTTAATTTTCTTTACTGAACTGGCAACAAGAACGAAACTGGAAACTCTTTCTCTACCGTTGGCGTGTCACCCTGTGTTTGCGTGTCAGTGTTTGTCATTTTTTTGGGAAAAAAACATAGAGGGGGGGGGGGGAGGGGGGATTACTCGAGCATGGGCGCTTATTTTAAAGTTCGTGTTCAAGAGGGGGCCCGCTATTTCGAGCGTGGGCGCTTACAGTATTTGAACATGGGCGCTTGTTTGAAGAAATACGGCATTACAATACATGCAAAAACTCATACTCACGCAAAGCAATCTAAAACAGAAGTTATAAATGTCGACTTCGACAGCCGGTCAGTTAGTCCTTGTTTACCTGCTTCCCCACTTGGGGTATAACATGCCGTTTCTTTTGTGTTGTTTTGTTTTTCTTTTTATAGTAAGCAAAGAAAAGTTTGATAAGGTTTGTCAAGGGTATCATCGTTATATTGTTCTACGTCAGTCGTATTACTTTGCTCTACAAACAGCCGGAACTTTAACACGAGAAACTTTGGGTTCCCAGTGTAGAAGGTCCAACTAAAACTCCTATCTTTCATTAAAATATAATGTATTAAGCAGTCCATTAAATGTCCTAGGACAGTAGAAACGACTGAAGTTCGTCGGTGATTTATCGCCTAAAATTGTCTGTCTGTCTTTATTACTTTACATGCACAAATTAAACACGACCAAACAACTCAAGCGCGTAAGTAAATTGGCACTACATTGTTAGTCACCACAAGATAATAACTACACAGATTAATTCCCAGCAATGTGCAGATAGGTGACTCGGCGATTTCTGAAATTTATCGGCAGGAGGTTCCAACCCACTTGCAGTAAACAGCTAACATGGGTCAAGCTTCGATGCAAACAAGGTCAATTGTTAGTTCACTATATTAGGAATTATATTGATGTTATACTTCCTGGAACAATCGTTTTGCAGTTGAGATATTATTTTAAATGACAGGAAGCAGCGGTATCGCATTTGAACCCGGTTGCATTAAACGACTTCCTCATAAACCAAATACGCAATCAAACAAGAATGTTGCTTTAAACCCTTAAGCAGAGGAATACATAACTTTCAAGTGAAGTAAAACCAATGAACAAATTATAACTTTTTTATAAAAAAAACTGGAAGAGCTTCCGCCCTGAAATGCTATAAAGCAGCTTCTTCGCATCCAATTGTTTAAGAGAGGTTTTAAAGTCATCATCAAGATCGTGCAATATGGATATTATGAAATTAGGCCTCTTCTTGGTAAGTGAGACAAGCTATCAGCTGTGTGTTCTTAGTGTGCGGTTCAATGATAAATGAATTATATCATATATTTTTTGTTAAACAAAGTCATCCATATTTGATTGTTTTCGTAAATTGGCAAGTTTCTGTTGTCAAATTCAATTCAATTTACCCGCGATTGCGATACTTTTGAACCAAGGAAAACAATTGCCAAACTTCACTTTCAGACAGTTCAAATTTACACAAATTGGTCGATGTGAAATACGAACTTTTACTGCCGTATGTCTCGCAATAGTTTCATGAAGTTCAACATGTTTTTGAAAAAGAACTATGCGCCGCATCCAGGTTGTTACATTCATTTGCTGTTGATTTTTCTTGCCCTGAGGTTTATGTGACTAGTAACTGAAACTTGTTATGACATTTTTTTTATCAGGTACTCTTGATTAGTGTTCAGGTCTCAAGTCTCAAGAAGCAAAATATAAAATATAAAATTTTGACCGTTCAGGCCTTTCGTGATGGGTTAATCATGAAGAGGTACTATCTTTCGGTTCCTCCGACCTCGGAAGGAAATGCCGTCCTCTCTTTAACAACAGACAGCAATAACGGAACATGTAAGTTATTATTGAATACTAGGGACATAATGTAAGATATAAAATCCGTCTGGTTGAGCCTGAAACAAATATAGAAAATTAAGTCGTACTATAGACGAATCAAATATATAGTAGTAAGCGATTTTCAAAAATACCAATTTATCAAAAATACTATATTTGATATACTGTATCTTATTTGACCTTGGTACGTATATACAAAGAATTCTAGTTTAATGCGCGTGATGTGATATTTACGACTATGTGCAAAAAACGTTCAAACTGCAGGCGGCCGCGGCTTAGCTACAAACTATTTATTAAAGAGCTTTAGCAAGCAACCCAGGACGAAGACGGCAACCTCAGCAAACTCAATAAACTCAGTATAAAGAATGATTGAAATACATTTAATGTTGTTTTAATTTTCACTTTGATTGCAGGTATCAGTTTTAATAAATCTACTGGAGAATTGAGTTGGTTCTTGAATAACGTTCCTGTTTATCTTACTGCTAACCCTACTGCGTGCAGATCTAAGAATTGCGGATCTTTAACTGTCCAGGTTAGTTACTTGTACTATTACTAGAAATACAATAATCGCAGATACCCCCTCGCTCTGCCATTGATTGGACGATACTCCCAACAAGAGCAGCCTTTGTTTTACCAAAATCCTGTAAAACAAAATGGCGCGCGAACCCAGTTTTTGCTAACTTTTGTCGGAAATAAAATAGCTCTTTGGGAGTTGGCTACAGTAAAAACCCCCATAAAAGAACAAGTGGATTAAGAACACTCAGGCTGAAATTTGGTCAAAAAAGTACCATAAACATAAGAACACATTCAGCCTGAAAAATGAAAATTGTTCTTATATAAAAAAATTGGCTGCCAGTTAGATTAGAATAACCTACTAGGGCACAGTACTAAGTAGATCGATATTATTATGTGCTAGACCATTGCACACATTGAGTTTCACAGCAGGTATGGTTAGTTTCATTCATTAATTAAGTAATATGTTCTGCTTGCACATTAATTTCATCTGTTGGTAGTCTATGCAGTATATATATATATATATATATACATATACAGCCCTTTGCAAAAATTTTGAGCTCTCAATATAAATCACTATATACAAATATCAAGTGCATTGTGGGAAGGTAATGGTTCTAAATTTGCACACACACAAACCACACAACTCAGAACAATATATTACCAGAAAGATATTTAAGTTCAAAATACAATGATTACTGCTTGTTCCTCCTCGTTATTCGGCTGGGAAAGAAAATTTTCCAGTTGAACTCTTCCCACTATGCACTCGATATTTGTATATAGTGATATTAGTGATATATATTGAGGGCTCAAAATTTTTGCAAAGGGCTGTATATATATATATATAGTATAAATGTGATGGTCGAAAGCATTCTTTCTATTAAATCCCCTGAAGAGTGAGTTCATCACGAAACAAGCTTGTAGGGATGAAAGCGTAGTCTCTTTGGTTTTTTCCCTTATATATATATATATATATATATATATATATATATATATATATATATATATATATATATATATATATATATATATATATATATATATATATATATATATATATATATATATATATATATATATATATTTGTTTATTTTATGTTTATATGTTTATGTGAACTGCAGACAATCAAATCGAACTCAGGGCAGAGGTTTAGATTCAGGAGAGTCAAGGAGAGGGCCAATGAATACACCATTCAGACGAAAGGAACCCTGACTACTCTTTACGTCAAATTAACGGACGATGGTAAAGAACTGATCCTTGGGTCAAATGGGAGTGTCAGAAATACATGGTTCGAAAGATTTAACTGCACTCGCTCCTGAGTCTGTCAGAATTCAGAAAATTTAAATTCGTAATTGTTTACGCCTTGTAATTATGGTATATTTAAATTTAAACATTATTATTTTGCAACTCGCATAGCTTTTGACATGGAATAAAATGCAAATTTTACTGATAGCGTGATATTGATGTTGGACGCAAATAATTATACATTTGGGTTTAACACAGCGTTCCATCTGTTCAAAGCTTGGGCCAGTAATGTATTTTTGTTACGTTATCGATTCGAGAAATAAAACGACACGCTAAAGTGTCCTACCATGCAAACCACAACGACAACGCATTTAAAGAGAAGCAATTCAATTCAATACTGCCGAAAAAGATGAGAATTGTCATATACAATCACGCACATAAAGTATAGGATTGGCGCGATGTGAGACGAATAATTTGTTAATAAAGCAATAAAGTATTATAATTGCTATAATTGCGTTTTGTTATAAGTGCTACGGATGCTGAATATGTCAGGTTTGATCCGTTTATGCATAGAGGATATTACACGGTGGCGCGAAGATATGGATTTTATTTTCGAGTGGTAAAAACAATTTTTACGAACAAGCGCTTCGCCAATGAGTAAAATATTGTTTTTACCACGAGAAAATAAAATCCATATCTTCAAGCCGACATGTAATTTTCTTTTTATTATATTAGACACGAGTGTTTTACGAGAAATTGCACAAACAACCGTGCAAAAGCGGGAAATGATGCCAACGATGTCCTCACTAGTGAGGATATGGAAAATACGCCACTCGTGTCCCGGATGTAGTTTCGTATGGGTTTTACGCACGGTATATTTTCCAGTAAAACACTCGTGTCTATATAATAAAAATTCATCTCCAATTATATCAGGTATGTTTTATGGTGTGGACACACTTTACTACAAAGAGGTTGTTACACGGGAAGGAGTGCAATATGTCGGAATATTTTTACGAGTCGGTTTTATTTTTTCGAGCCTGCTTCAGACGAGAAAAAATAAAACTGACAAGTAAAAATACAGCTGTACGTATTGCACGACTTTTTGTGTAATAAATTATTTATTATACGACAAACGAAACTGGGCAAACGTTCTCGCCTTGCGCAAAATGGAACAAAAAAATGGCGCGTTCGTAAAATTTGCTTGCGAAAATTGATCACGTAAAAAAACCTAATAAACAAGTTGACCTGGTTCCTGACGAATGCAATACGCTCCCATCTCCGATCTTTGCACTCATTTCGGCCTTTATTTGCACTCGAAAATATGAAGTCGTGTAATAATGTAACTTATATGTAAGTGTTCTGACTACAGACCATTAAAATAATTGTCCCTTTCCCGTAGTAACTTTTCCCTTTGCTGAAGACTTACTAATTAGTAAGTAGCTCAATTTGTTCCGTTTCTGCCGAGGTTCTCTTGCTATCACCATGTCTTTCTAGTAGAACGACTGTTGTAGTTTCTAGGAAATGTCGTCCACGTCTTGAAAACAATCAGAAAGAGAAGAAATTGCACGCAAGAGCACGACGACCCCGACATCAGGTCAATTTCACATGTTCACGAATTCTTTTTGTCTTGTAATTAATTTCATTGTTTTGCCGAGGTTGTTGTCGTTGTCGTCCTTACTCGTGCGACACATCCTGCAATTAACTTGTCTTGTCCTTATCTAAGTTTATGTTGATAGTATTTTCCACCGAAAGCAAGAGTACGTGGATGCATACTGTACTTGCACGTGTTCATTGCACGTCCGGTGTCTGTATAACAAATTGTGACAAGTGTGTTTCCGTTTGATTAGTGGAGTTTCCGTTACACCCTGTGATTAATATGCTGTTTATAGCTTTTTACTCCCAAAACTCAAAATACTGATTATTCCAAGCTTTTAAACAAGGACCTGCGCTATAAAGGAAAGATCCGTCCCTTTTCCGTGACGTGATCATAATACTTAAAAAAATAGTGGAGATAACCGAGTAACAAGCCAATATGCATTTAGGTCATATTTTACCTATATCTTCTCGAATCTGTATAATATTATGCTAAGTCCGTCCGTGTGTCGTCTGCAACGCTCTTTCTCAGGCCTACTTATAAAAAAATCCAAGATGGCGGACACTCAGGAGCGAACACAAGTACTAGCAATCGCTCTGGCATTGATTGGCTATTAGTTTGGTACTGCTCAACCAGAGCAGCCTTTGTTTTGCCGAAGTTTTGACGCAATCATTTCTTCGAAGTCAAGTGCTGCACGCAAAGAAGGAGAAATATATGGTGTGTGTCATGAGAGCTTCATGTGACTTTAACAACGCGGCCCCCTGCCGATGTTCCCGATTTCAAATCGGGAACATTGGCAGGGAGTCGAATTTGAGACGCGCAACTAACTTTCAGAAGTTATCACTCTTAGTAAAGAGTTCTGCGAGGTGATTAGATGAGCGACGGGGGCCTTGTTTTTAATTAAAACTGGCCGGAAGCTTTTCTCTGTGGCATGTTTTTCACCGACTTTGTAAAAACGCGTGTAATACGCAATCGAACAGCATGTTCAATTTAAAACCATGTTCTTAAATGCAGGCTCACTAGAATAAAGACTTTTGCTCAGATCTTTTAATACTTAACCCTATTCTCTCTTGGGCATGTGGCCGACAGTTCTAGCCGTGTAAGGACAGCCGCGCATCACACGAAGAGTACACAAGAATGAAACTTTATTGCTACTGCCTCGGACAACTTGCCGTCGTCGACTCGTCCTTCTTTACAATAATACTAAATAACAATAACAGATATTTTGTCAGAGTAAGTATCAAAAGTAAAGAACAAAAAGTATAAGCTGAAATAGACGAGATTACTGGAACGCCAAACTGGAATTCGGTCTCGAATTCGGTCGTGAAAAAACCGCCGTAATATAGCTAGCGCAGCTATTCGACGCAATTTAGGAAAACTCCAATAGAATTACTGGCTAAATGTATTCGGTAAGAAAGCGAGCAAGTTCATCGACAGTTGGCCTGTCGTCTGGATTTTCTTTCTTTGCCTGGGAAACTAGACATTCCTTTGTTGTTTCGAGGTGTCCAATTGATTTTAAATACAGATTGTTATAAAAACAAATTCTATCTGAAAAAGATCAAAAGCTTCTTACTTTAGTACCCGGTGAAGCATCAAGAAACAATATAATGTTTCGCAGAGTCACAGCCTTTCAGCCAAGTTCCTCTGCTGCTTGAAGGCGTCCAATTGATTAAACATACAATTGTTATGGAAACAAATTTATCTGAAAAACATCAAACGCTTTTTAGTACCCAATGAAGCATCAAGAAACAAAAATATGTTTCACAGAGTCACAGCCTTTCAGCCAAGTTCCTCTGTTGCTTCAAGGTGTCCAATTGATTAAACATACAATTGTTATGAAAACGAATTCTATCTAAAAAAAAATCAAACGCTTTTTAGTGCCCAATGAAGCATCAAGAAACAAAAATATGTTTCGCAGAGTCACAGCCTTTCAGCCAAGTTCCTCTGCTGTTTCAAGGTGTTCATTTGATTGAACATACAATTGTTATGAAAAAACTTTTTATCTGAAAAACATCAAACGCTTTTTAGTACCTAATGAAGCATCAAGAAACAAAATATGTTTCGCAGAGTCACAGCCTTTCAGCCAAGTTCCTCTGCTGCTTCAAGGTGTTCATTTGGTTGAACATACAATTGTTACGAAAAAACTTTTTATCTGAGAAACATCAAACGCTTTTTAGTACCTAATGAAGCATCAAGAAACAAAAATATGTTTCACAGAGTCACAGCCTTTCAGCCAAGTTCTTCTGCTGCTTCAAGGTGTCCAATTGATTTACACAGTCACTAATGTCATGAAACCTTGCTACGGTGCAATTTTCTATATCTGGTTAATAAACTACAAAGGTACAGAATTTAATGCAAGAGACTGGTTTTACAAAATATTCAAAGAAACGTGACAGAATATGATATATGTAGGAAAGACACTATGCAAGATCAGGAGCACAGTTTGAATGGCATGACTGAGAGTACATCTGTGCAATGTCGGAACAACATTTTGAGGGTTGGGGCCAATTCAGGGCAGTTAATATGATGAAAATTCAGTTACAAGATGTTGAGCAAGCGAAACAGAAGAAAACGGCTCAAATATAAATACTGCGTAAAGTCAAATAATCTTGCTCACCCAGGTCTATCCAACATTGAAAGCTTTAGCACATTTTGTCAATTCCACAGGGCGCCGGCGCTTCTTTGCTGCTGTCTCTGCGATTATGGGGCTCGTTTTATTCACCAGCGTAAGGCGAAATTGTGCCAATTGCAAGAAGTAAATCCTGATCCTCCACGGCGGACAGCAGCTCCTTCGATCGATCAGTTCACAAAAATGGCGCGAACATCGCCATCTCGTTCCCGCGCTTCGACAAACAAACTCATTGCGCGATAGAACGGATCGGAACTTTATGAGTGAAAAATCGTCCATTTCCAGTTTTCTCTTTCTCGATGAGTATGCCAAAGTCCCAAAAGATGTCGCCACAAGCACGTCTCTGAGTTTCTTTTTGTGACGAGCCGAACAGGCCGATCAGGCTTCGAAGTCTATTTCCATAAAATCGAAAAAAAATGCACAAAATTTTCGCTGCGAGTGACACTGCGAGATTTAACGGCATCAAGAGTTTGACCAAAAACGAACAGCATCACAACTTTCACGGAGAGATCGAACGGAGCGACAACGCTTCGATCTCCGCGCGTGGTAAATAACTAACTGTGCCCTTCTCGAGTTTCATTCTACATGTCAACACTCCAACCGAAGCTGTGTGGGTTGATGGAAACTGTAATTTAATTACGCGCGTTTCCATGCTAACACCGGAAATTTGACCAAACTCCCGCAGAGTGCGTTAAAGTTGCATGAAGTTCGTCATGATACTTTTGCGTTGAGAGAAAAAAAAAATCGATTGCGTGACGTCGTACGTATTTCTCAGGGTTGACACGTCAAATTAATTCATGCAGACTGCCCAGCACACTCACAAGCATTTCTAAGGCCCCGTCCACACGTATCCGGATATTTTGAATCCGTAACTTCAACGATGCGAATTAAAAAAAAAAAAAAAAAAAAAAAAAAAAAGCGTCCAAACGTAGCGTATTCGAATCGTTTTAGCCGACCGACTGGCTATCGATAGGTTCTCGATAAGTTAAATTTTCATGAAACTGAAATTTTTTTTTTTGATTCAGGTCATACTAACTTAGGGTGATTAGTTAATAGAGTTACCACTTCAATCAATGAGTTTTTTCAATTATGATATAGTAGTATACTTGCTGAGCTCCTTGTCTTGACTGTTTTGGTGAGTGACAAATGCATTCCATTATTCTCTGAAGAGGGCTCTACCTAAAAGGGGATCCTTTTAATGTAGTATAAAAAAGGGAAATAAGTTAATGAAAATAGAATGCTTTTTGGTATCTTAAAGGGTTAGTATGAAAAGTTGGAAAGGTCAACTAAGTAATAACTTGCAAACAGAGGTTGTTATTTAACCGTTCCTGCCATTTTTATTTTTTAATATATTGCGACGTGCTGCAGGCACTTAGTTTTTCAGTTTCTGAGTGCCTGCATCTGCAATTTTAGGGACTGTGATGCAGCAGCCTGGCGTTATTCACTAGTACGATATGCAAAAGTTTAACATATGACCAGCATGCCTATTCCACAGTCTCTTTGGTGTCTGGTCATGGATGCAATGCCTTTAAAATTCGCGGAAACATATCCCCCTTAATAAAGATCTGTATATACAACGCACGAACGGTCCAAGCATGGCACGTTCATGGACTCCAGTTTAACTACATTTGCATCGGATGAGTTCCAAAGGACATTTCCTGCAGAAAGGAATATATACCTGTTAATATATATAATAAATTATCAAGTATCAACCAGATTGTTCAATGAGTGCATGGATAGTGCTATTCACGGTATAAATCGCTATCTGATAGATAATGTAAACTTTTTTTTAAAAATGCATCAGCTTGATCTGATGAATAATGCTATCCACTCTTTGAACAATCGGGCCCAGTAAGTAAAACTTATAGGATTATATAATATAAAAGACAGAGGTTTCCAATAATCTCCTTGCCTTTATTGGATTAATTTTCTTTTTAAATTTCTTTTCACAAAATAAATCACTTCGCAAGGGTATATGGATTTTAGTATACTAAATGTTGTTGGAGTAAATACATTTTTTAGAAAGAGGTTTTGTATCTAATGTTGTTCCGAAAAGCGAGCTTAAGACACATAAGGATAGACTAGAATATCACCTGTAAATGAAGCCGATTTAATTTGACTTCCAGAGTGCAGACTCTATTAAGTGACCAGCATAATGTAGCTACTAAGTGAACTCTCTTGCCTTGAAATGGGACAGTGCATATATACATTCTATATTTTATTAATTCAACACAAAAATTCAAAATGATGATAATGAATGTCAAGAAATGTATGCTTAGTTAGTTACATAATACTACAGGAATAAGAAAGTGTGGAGGGCTTTCACACTGGGTTATATGTATCTGAGAAAACTATGGTCTGTTCGGTAAGGAACTGTTCTCAGATTTTAACAATAACAGTTTAACAATCTTAAAGTTGAAAATGAGATTATCCTTAAATCAGTGCAAGTCAGATTACATTGCTTACAAGATACAAGAGCTTCATCTTGGAAGTCGATTGGAACTGGAGCAATCTTCGCTCTGGCACGATTGAAACTAAGTGTGAGTGATTGAGCTTCATTCCCATCATATGTAGGGTTTCGAATCGATTTGCTTCGGTAACCGATAACGGAAGCACATTTTTACATCAATGTTTTGGTCCTTGGTATGTTATTTCTTCATGAGGAGCTTCACTCCGTTTAGGATTGCGCGACTGGAGACTACCACCCCTGCAGCGATAATTGCATTTTAACACCTCATCCCATGTCAACACTCAAAATGTTGCGGCTCACACAATATTCTGTCTGTGACAGGATATTGTACTTTATATCTGGTAATCCTCAACTAAATTACTTAGCACTGACGAAGCGCGAGTTGAGCTCATGCATTACCGTTTTGGCGGGTGTCTTGATGCAAGGGTCGAGATGCCCGGCGAACTATGAATTTCAGCGTATTTATGGCCGATCGCTTAACCCCGGAAAGAAATGGTTTCCACTGCCAACGAAATTTTGTGGTGTTCCAGGAAATGTATTTGCGAGCAATTCTTTTGTTTCACTCATTTCAAAAGGTTAAGATCAGTGACTTGTGGCGCGAAAATGGCGAAGGCGCAAGCCAATGTAGGATTTGACTGTGATCGCCACAAAGGAGGTTACGTCGCCACTCCTTTTGCAATTTCTGCTGGTGTTCTGCGGCAACGTGAATATCTATCTGATGGATTCGTTCTGTCGCAATCGCTTAAGTAGATTGTCGACTACATCAACGACATAGACCTCGTCACCATCTTCCCCGTGATGTCGAGAATGGAAGTGAGGGAGAATCGCTGGGCGATCAAAACACTCCGAAAACAAGACGAATTCAGAAGCTTCAAAGTCAGGTTGAATTTCTCCGCACGCATGGATCCAGTGTGGTTGTTACTCCTCCAGCCTAGCTGATCTCGGCCGGTTCGTTTGGCGGTACGACGACGCAGCGCGCCCTGATAGAAATTTCGTCAGACGATTCCGTCGGCCCAGTCGTTAAGAGAAGAGCCATAGCCTTCATTTGCGCGAACAAAATCAATTTGGTGACTGATCTACTCGGCAACAACGCAGTTGGAACCGTTCTGGGCCTTGGAGCGCTGAATGGCTTTAAAGCCGATTGACTCTTCATTTCACGTGAGCTGACCAAGGCAGTTCAAATCGTGGCTCCGCAAAAGGGAATAAAGAAGCGCTGGAGTTGTTGTCGGGCGAAAAAGTAATTCGCCAACAGGAGGTTGCCATGTGAGTGCGGACTGGGTCCAGTTGTTAGTGAAGCTGAAAGCAAGACTCCCCGACGATGGATGGCAAGCCGTGCTGAACTATACAAACCTGGGTAGGAGCGGGGTCAGTTGAAAAAGATAATGAAATGTTCAAAAGGAAAGCACAGAATACAAACACTGATTTCTTGGGTGGTCAGTCTGTTTCAGGCTGTTATCATCTGAAAGCAGTCTAATTTATTCACATCAAACACTGTTTTCTTGGGTGGTTAGTCTGTTTCAGGTTGTTGTTATCTGAAAGCAGTCTAATTTATTCACATCAAACACTGTTTTCTTGGGTGGTTAGTCTGTTTCAGGCTGTTGTTATCTGAAAGCAGTTCAATTTTTTTGCATCAAACACTGTTTTCTTGGGTGGTCAGTCTGTTTCAAGCTGTTGTTATCTGAAAGCAGTTTAAATATTTTTACATGAACACTGTTTTCTTGGGTGGTCAGTCTGTTTCAGGCTGTTGTTATCTGAAAGCAGTCTAATTTATTCACATCAAACACTGTTTTCTTGGGTGGTTAGTCTGTTTTAGGTTGTTGTTATCTGAAAGCAGTCTAATTTTTTCACATCAAGCACTGTTTTCTTGGGTGGTTAAACTGTTTCAGGCTGTTGTTATCTGAAAGCAGTCTATAATTTTTTTACATCAAACACTGTTTTCTTGGGTGGTCAGTCTGTTTCAGGCTGTTGTTATCTGAAAGCAGTCTAATTTATTCACATCAAACACTGTTTTCTTGGGTGGTTAGTCTGTTTTAGGTTGTTGTTATCTGAAAGCAGTCTAATTTTTTCACATCAAGCACTGTTTTCTTGGGTGGTTAAACTGTTTCAGGCTGTTGTTATCTGAAAGCAGTCTATAATTTTTTTACATCAAACACTGTTTTCTTGGGTGGTCAGTCTGTTTCAGGTTGTTGTTATCTGAAAGCAGTCTAATTTTTTCACATCAAACGCTGTTTTCTTGGGTGGTCCGTCTGTTTAGGGCTGTTGTTATCTGAAAGCAGTCTAATTTTTTACATCAAACACTGTTTTCTTGGGTAGTCAGCCTGTTTCAGGCTGTTATGTAAAAGCAGTTTAATTTTTTTTACAGGCAACACTGTTTTCTTGGGTGGTTAGTCTGTTTCAGGCTGTTGATATTTGAAAGCAGTCTATCTTTTTTTTACATCAACACTGTTTCCTTGGGTGGTCAGTCTGTTACAGGCTGTTTTTAACTGAAAGCAGGTATTGCAGTTTCACGGAGATAAGAAATCAAGAAGCCGTCAAGAAGCGGCTGACCCTCCCAACCCTTCCGTGCAGCGAATTAACGAGGTGAACTTAGTACTTCACAATGACAAAGTCGAACAATGTTTTGCTGGAGAAGCCGAGGGGATGAATACAATCCCGTGGTCATAGATTTTGGCAAGGTCAGGCAAATTTCAAATTCAAAGCCGCTGAAGACGTTACCATTGTGCCCATGGTAATAGACAAGATTACCAATTATTATAGGTCTCAGACTAATTAATTCTAATTATAGATCCAAATCTTGAAATTTCTAACAAAATTTACACTATATCCCTTTTCTTTTCTTTACACACAACATCAACATCATCCTTGTATGAATATGTAAATATACGTACGTAGATATACTGAAATACAATATGAATTACCACAAGAATATAGATACAGTTGTGTAGACATGTAAAATTAGAAACATATATTTATTTATCTTTCCTCTCTTTCTTCGCTCTCATATTAATTTCTTTTGTGTGAAACAGCATATAGATTAATCTAGTTTAACCCGCCTCGATTAGTTTTTGCTACCTGCGGGTAAATGAATTTGTATAAATTATATTTCCTGAATAAAAGTTCAGTTCATTCAGTTCATCCAAACTACCAGAAAAGAACCAGATGAGTAACAGAAGAAGTACCCGCACATAGCCCCGGAGATCGTGAAAGGCACGCACCGGCAGAACGAAGCCATTGACAATTATTTGATGGGGAAACTTTTTCAGGAAATTGTCAACAGTTAACCGGACGTCACGTCCGCCGTGGTAGAGCTTGTGCGGCAAACTATTGCTGATGATCCTAGTCAGCGTCCGCAAGTATCAGCATTTTTAGATGCATTGTAAGCCGAAAGTCGGCGCGCTAAATCGTTAATTGTCTAGTTTTCAAAAGTAGCGAAATATTGACACGAATTTCGGATTTTATAGCATTTGTTTGTAGCGTTTTTCAGTTCAGCTCAACGTTTCAGCTTCGATTAAAAAACTTTTCGCATTGATAACAATTTAGCCGCGCTAAAGGGGCTCAGTACACGTGCGATATTTTTGTTCTTGCAGATATCTTCTAATTGTAGCTTTTCGAAGATAAGGGTTTTCCAGAGATATATAAAGAGAGTTGAAAAGCCGCTTAAACAACCTGAGAATTTATTCTGTTTCAGTTCGGCTGCGGGCAAAATCAATGCTGTCTAAATCATTTTCACAATCGATAACAAGTTGGGTTGCTAACGCATGCACTAATATATGTAATTATTTGTAAAATAAATCAAGTGATGATATTATGTAGTTCTGGTTCAATGAGAAAAAAGTTGTGGGTTGCAAACTGGCAAAGTTATCACCTTCTGAAACCCAAGGTGACAAGAAAAAATATTAATTCTGAGCCATATCTTGGTTCCTGCTGCGAACTTCCCGTATTTGAAAACACGGACACAGCGGGGTTACCCAAATCCTAAAGGGGGTCTCCTCAGGCCTTTGCACTGTAAAAACTGTGGATGCGAGGGGGTGCAAAAATCATAGATATCAACCTATTTTACCACCTACAGCTCTCCTACATTCCGCCAATGTTTTCGTGATCCATGCAATCATTTGACTCATGTAACCGACGCGTGTAGCTCAACTTACCTAGACAGTCCTCGTATAGTTCAACATACCTGTCTGATTTGTAATATAACAATAATACTTTCAACTTTTGACTGTTATATTTAAGTATTGACAGCTACTAAGTCCTGTACTCTTCAAAAGCGCCGATAACACTAAACGACACATCTTTTACTAAGACAACAATAGAAGGGGTAACAGGGAAAAAGCGTCGACAATAATGTACAGTACCAATATGCAAACACGGAAGTACATGTTTGTGCTTTCTGATGCCCGAGTTTCTGTCTTACTGTGGGTCACACATAGCAGTCAAAGAAATGTTATGCCGTTGCATGGTCGGGCAATTAGTACAGCAAAACTTTGGACTGGATGATAAAGTCTAATCATTCGAAATAGTCGAAAACTGAGATCGGTACAAACCGACAACTACTGTAGTGTGAAGTGAGTTCCTGTAGCGCAGCTTGATGGTTTCAGATAGAGATGACAAACTGCTGTCAAATATGGTCAACGTTCTTATGTGGTGATGATGAAATCTTAGTTTAAGAAAATCTTGCAAATATTTGAAGCACTATCTATCGTATTTCCTCGAATAAGCACCCTGGGCACTTATTTAAAACTTTGATCCAGAGCGGATGCGCTTAATCGAGCGGGGGCACTTGTTCGAGCATGGGCGCTTATTAAAAATACAAGTTTGCATGACAAAGAAGTTTAATTTTCTTTACTGAACTGGCAACAAGAACGAAACTGGAAACTCTTTCTCATTTGTCTCTTGTCATTTTTTTGGGAAAAAACGTAGGGGGGGGGGGGGGGGGGGTGGATTACTGGAGCATGGGCGCTTATTTTAAAGTTCGTGTTCAAGAGGGGGCCCGCTATTTCGAGCGTGGGCGCTTACAGTATTTGAACATGGGCGCTTGTTTGAAGAAATACGGTATTACAATACATACAAAAATTGATAGTCACGCAAAGCAATCTAAAACAGAAGTTACAAATGTCAACTTCGACAGCCGGTCAGTTAGTCCTTGTTTACTTACTTCCCCACTTGGGGTATAACATGCCGTTTCTTTTGTGTTGTTTTGTTTTTCTTTTTACAGTAAGCAAAGAAAAGTTTGATAAGGTTTGTCAAGGGCATCATCGTTATAATGTTCTACGTCAGTCGTATTACTTTGCTCTACAAACAGCCGGAACTTTAATACGAGAAACTTCGAGTTCCCAGTGTAGAAGGTCCAATTCAAACTCCTATCTTTCATTAAAATATAATGTATTAAGCAGTCCATTAAATGTCCTAGGACAGTAGAAACGCCTGAAGTTCGTCTGTGATTTATCGCCTAAAATTTTCTGGATTTTTTATTACTTTGCGTGCGCAAAATAAACACGACAAAAAAACTCAAACGCGTAAGTAATTTGGCACCACACTGTAAGTCACTACAAGATGATAACTACGGAGATTAATTCCCAGCAATGTGCAGATAGGTGGCTTGGCAATTTCTGAAATTTATCGGCAGGATGTTCTAACCCACTTGCAATAAACAACTAACATGGGTCAAGCTTCGATTCAAACAGGAACAATTGTTAGTTCACTATATCAGGAATTATATTGATGTTATAAAATGTATGTTATTTGCATGTGAGAACTTACAAGTTAACTCCCTGGAACAATCGTTTTGCAGTTGAGATATTATTTTAAATGACAGGAAGCAGCGGTGGCATCGCATTTGAACCCGGTTGCATTAAACGACTTCCTCATAAACCAAATACGCAATCAAACAAGAATGTTGCTTTAAACCCTTAAACAGAGGAATACATAACTTTCAAGTGAAGTAAAACCAATGAACAAATTATAACTTTTTTATAAAAAAAAAACTGGAAGGGCTTCCGCCCTGAAATGCTTATAAAGCAGCTTCTTCACATCAAATTCTTTAAGAGAGGTAATAAAGTCATCATCAAGATCGTGCAATATGGATATTATGAAATTAGTCTTTTTCTTGGTAAGTGAGACAAGCTATCAGCTGTGTTCTTACTAGTGTGCGGTTCAATGATAAATGAATTATATCATATATTTTTTTTAAAACAAAGTCATCCTTGTTTAAATGTTTTCGTAAATTGTCAAATTCAATTCAATATACCCGCGATTGCGATACTTTTGAACCAAGGAAAATAATTGCCAAACTTCAATTTCAGACAATTCAAATTTACACAAATTGGTCGATGTGAAATATGAACTTTTACTGCCGTATGTCTTGCAATAGGTTTATGAAGTTCAACATGTTTTTGAAAAAGAACTATGTGCCGCATCCAAGTTGTTACATGCATTTGCTGTTGTTTTTACTTGCCCTGGGTTTATGTGACTAGTAACTGAAACTTGTTATGATTTTTTTTTTATCAGGTACTCTTGATTATTGTTCAGGTTTATGAGTCTCAAGAAGCAAAATATAAAATTCAGACCGTTCATGGTGTGAAGAAGTATCTTTCGGTTCCTCCGTCCTCGCAAGGAAATGCTGTCCTCCTTTTAACAGAAGACAGCAATAACGGAGCATGTAAGTTATTATTGAATACTAGGGACATAATGTAAGATATAAAATCCGTCTGGTTGAGCCTGAAACAAATATAGAAAATTAAGTCGTAATATAGACGAATCAAATATAGTAGCAAGCGATTTTCAAAAAGGCGTAAACTTCAAAACTACCAATTTGTCAATACTATATTTGATATACTGTATCTTATTTGGCCTTGGTACGTATATACAAAGAATTTTAGTTTGATGCGCGTGATGTGTTATTTACGACTATGTGCAAACAAAACGTTCAAACTGCATGCGGCAGCTTAGCTACAAACTGTTTATTAAAGAGCTTTAGCAAGCAACCCAGGACGAAGACGGCAACCTCAGCAACCTCAATAAACTCAGTATAAAGACTGATTGAAATAAATTTAATGTTGTTTTAATTTTCACTTTGATTGCAGGTATCAGTTATAAAAAATCTGGAGAATTGAGTTGGTCTTTGAATAACGTTCCTGTTTATCTTACTGCTAACCCTACTGTGTGCGGATCTAAGAATTGCGGATCTTTAACTGTCCAGGTTAGTTACTTGTACTATTACTAGAAATACGATAATCGCAAATACCCCCTCGCTCTGCCATTGATTGGACGGTACTCCCAACAAGAGCAGCCTTTGTTTTACCAAAATGTTGACTCAATCTTTCTTCAAAGTCAAGTGCTACACACAAAGAAAGGAGAAAAAGAATGGTGTGTGTGTTATACTTTTATGTTGAAAAAAGAGTCGACTGCGTGACACCGTACGTATTTCCCACGGTCGGCACGTTAAATTTAATCGTACATTCTGCCATGCACGTTCTCAAAATCTAATATTTAAATTTTGAAGTTGGTCGGCCGCCGTAGTACGGGAGAAAAGGAACATTGTTTTTTCGATTTTGAATTCATAGACAGTACAATTAAATAGGCTTCTTGTGCGATGTTTCTTTTACTCTGGGATGCATGCACCAGACTCAGGCATGCATATTTAATAGATCAGATTGTTTTGTATGTGAACCCGCTCAAAACAGCATGATTTCTCCCAGAATCAAAGCAAATCTTGAACGGTTTACTTCAAATTATAGACGAGCTTCAGACCAGTCATACTTATAGGGTTTGTGGACAATTCTCGCTGCAATCACCGCGTGTTAAATTACATAATTTGTTACAGTTTTAGTCTTGAAAGAAGAAATAATACATATGACTAAATAATTGAAGACTCCAAGTTCCGATTGCTCTGAGCGAATACTGTAGCCGAAACTGGCGACAGAAGCGTATTTAAACAATACTTCGAGGGAAAATGATCCGTATACAGATCTGAATACATTCTTGAAGTGATCGAGTTACAAGATACGGGTAGAATATACTTGTCACGGTGATTGTTCGATTTCCACTGACTAACCTTTGTTGCTTGTCCTTTCTGGATAAGTGTCTGAGTTTAACACAAAACGGCGTCTGAAGCTGCCGATTTGCTTTCAAGCGCTGTTCCCTTTGCGGAGCCATTTCTTCGGCACGCTTCCGTTCATGATGCTGTCGGTTATAACATGTTTGTCGTCTTTTTTGAGACGTATTTGGCACTGTTCGATCTTTTCACGATTTCGCCTTGCTCCTGCCTGTTCCCTTCTCTTTTAAGACGAGCTTCGCGAGACCGTTCTATTCCAAGTTTTCCAGTTTTCAAATTCATTTTCGTGAACGCAGTTACATGCAACTGTTGCTTTGTTCAAATCTTTTTTTTCTTTTGAATATCAGTAAAAACACTGGCGGAGACGCTAATCGATAACTATTACGTCAAATTGCTTAGGAACCTGGCCTCACTGACTGACTGACTGACTGACTGACGAACATTAAATTTCGAGATGACGACCCGCTTGGAGTCTCCACATAAGGCGATTTTGCTGCATTAGCGTCGTGATTTTTACCCTCGCTTCGCTCGGGGATTATATTTTTACTTAGTATATACCACATAAGTGAATAGTGCTTTTCGCTCACTCTGTTCTTCCTCAATATTGGAATATCAAGTACTATTCACCTCCCGGCGCCTTCCGGTAAAACAAAATGGCGCGCAAACCCAGTTTTTGCTCACTTTTGTCGGAAATAAAAAAGCTATTTGGGAGTTGGCTATTAAACTTGTGTGGTATATACTAAAACAATTATTCGCCCCAGTGTCGGTGAATAGCGGTGGATATTTACCTCGGTAAATATCTACCGAGGTAAATATCCACCGCTATTCACCGACACTGAGGCGAATAATTGCTAATTATTGTGGTGTATCACCTTACATTGAGGTAGTTGTCTTTGCATTATTTTTAAATTGCAACTGCTGATTCCGTTTTCATCGGTTGCTTATATAACATATAAGTATAATGCTATAATGCTATATGCATATAATGCTTATATATACAGTTATTCCCGAAAAGGTTGTCCAGTTGAAATATATATTTAGGCAATTATATCTATCACGTGACCACTGAAAAACACCGCATAACTACAAAGAAATGCATTAAGTCAGCATGTTTATATAATTTTATGGTTGCTAGTCATAAAATGGTAAAATCAAGAGTCTTTGGAGTGTTTCCAGTTTAAAACACTATAGTTTTAGGTGGTATATATATATATATATATATATTTGTTTATTTTATGTGTTTATTTTAACTGCAGAGAAGCAAGTCGAACTCAGGGCAGAGGTTTCAATTCAGAAGTATTAACATGACGGACATGAGGGCTGCATACACCATTCAGACGGTGGTAAACCATGCTACTCTTTACGTCAAATTAAAGGACGATAATAAAGGACTGGTCCTTGGGTCAAATGGGAGTGACAGAAATACATGGTTCAAAAGATTTCCTACTGACTCCTGCTGAGTCTGTCAGAATTCAGAAAATTTAAATTCGTATTTTTTTATGTCTTGTAACTATGGTATATTTAAATTTAAACATGATTATTTTGCAACTCGCATAGCTCACATGGAATAAAATGCAGATTTTACTGATCGCGTGATATTGATGTTGGACGCAAATAATTATACATTTGGGTCTAACACAGCGTTCCATCTGTTCAAAGCTTGTGCCAGTAATGTATTTTGGTTACGTTATCGATTCGAGAAATGAAAGGACATGCTAAAGTGTCCTACCATGCAAACCACAACGACAACGCATTTAAGCAATTCAATTCAATACTGCCGAAAAAGATGAGAATTGTCATATACAATCACGCACATAAAGTATAGGATTGGCGCGATGTGAGGCGGATAATTTGTTAATGAAGCAATAAAGCATTATCCCCGAGCGAAGCGAGGGTAATAATCACGGCGCTAATGCAGTAGTATCGCCTTATCTGGAGACTGCAAGCGGGTCGCCATCTCGAAATTTAATGTTCGTCAGTTTGTCTGTTTGTTTGGCGTACAACCTTTTAGGCCAGGTGCCTAAGAAATGACGTGCCTAAGCAATGACATAATAATTATCGATTAGCGTCTCCGCCAGTGGTTTTACTGACCATGCAGTGGCTAATTTTACTGACAACAATTGTACGTAACTACGAAAATGAATTTGGAAACTGGAAAACCTGAAACAGAACAGTCTCGCGAAGCTCGTCATCAAAAGAGAAGGGAACAGGCACGGGTAAGGCGAAATCGTGAAACGGTCGAACAGCGCCAAATACGTCTAGAGAAAAGACGATAATCATGTTATGACCGACAGCATCATGAACAGAAGCTTCCCGAAGAAACGACTCCGCAAAAAGAACAGCGCTTGATAGGAAATTGGGAGCTTCAGAAGCAAAAGCGAGCCGAAGAAAATACTCCGCAAAGAGAACAGCGTTTGAAAGCAAATCGGGAGCTATGAGCAGCGCTTGAAAGCAAATCGGGAGCTATATATCCAGGATATATACAAGAGCAGAATCAAACCGAAGAAAAGACACATCGCACAACAAAGTACGATCGCGACGCCGTTTTGTGTTAAACTCAGATACTTATTCAGAAAGGACAAGCAGCAAAGGTCAGTCAGTGGAAATCGAACAATCACCGTTGCAAATTTCACCGTTTGACCGTTCACAGGATTATCCAAGTTTTGACAAGATCGCCGCGGGCGCTCAATGCAATGGAGATTGGAATTTTCGAATTGTATGAGGGCTGCTCAGTATTTCGAATCACTGAAGGATAATGTAGACGATAATGTTTGGGGTTTTGCTTCATTTGCTGGAAAAGAAACACTACGACTTTCAGGAACCGGTGAGATTTTAATAAATATATTTTGTGGTTTAATGCCCCGCGACTGTGATGAAGGCGAAGTAGGATCATGTTGTGACCTTTTCGCCAATTTTAGAAGCTATTTCAGAGTGCCTTCGTGCAAGATAACCTTTGCCGTTATTTTGAATCGTGTATGAACCAGACAATAATAACTAATATATTCGCATAATTAACGTATTCCGAGACAAACAAGCAGCTCTCGCTTCCAGTTTTAAATGTTTTTCGCACTTCAAGAAACGTACTTTATAAAATAAAAAGCATACACGTATTTGGTTAGGATGCAGCGTTGGTTGGAGCAATCGCGGCTTCTGTTAAAAGAAAAAAAAAAAAAAAAAAAAAAAGAGAAATCAAAGATTGACTTCGCTGACCGAGAAAACTGATTGACATGCCGTATTTACACCCGACACATTTACCTCGGTGAAAGCATTTACTTTACTGCAGTAAACGTACCACGCGTGTAGACAATTTCTAAAACCTTGCTAAATGTAGTTCATGAAAAAATGTACTGTAATAACTGCCACTGAATTTACCTCCCACCTTGCAGATTACAAAATTACCGCGGTAATTTTTTTACTGCGGTAAATATCTCTCGTGTAAATACGGCATCTGAGTCACGATTCTAGTTGCGCTTTCCTAATTAGCTTGCTGCGGTTTGTTTGGAAAGTTGTCTCAGCGAATTTTGGAGTTTAGCTTCCACAAAAACTTCAAATCGCATCTCTCTGCATTACACTTAGTCTGAACTGTACCAAACTCCGTGCGACAAACGTATTTTTTAGCGGCCGACCAATTGTTGACTTTGCGACACACAACCATGGTTTGTAAACGATTGATAATCACCAAAGGGAAAATAGAGAAGAATCCAACATCCCGAAAATCCACCCACAGAGCGAGGGGATATCTGCGATTATCGTATTTCTATTAATTGCGTTTTGTTATAAGTGCTACATGCTGAATATGTCAGGTTTGATCCGTTTATACAAATCAGTTCATCTCCAATTATATCAGGTATGTTTTATGGTGTGGACACACTTTACTAACCCCCATTCCCTTGCGAAATGGATTCCCAGCTTTTTGGGAATTCCTAGGAATTCTCAGCTCTTCCCAGCTATGCAAATTGTGTTTGCAGAGCAGGCTTGGAAGTCTTGGGAATTCCTGGGAATTCCCAACTCTTCTCAACTATACAAATCATATTTTTTGTGGAAGCTTGGAAGTCTTAGGAATTCCTAGGAATTCCCAAAGGTTCCCAGTCATACAAATCAATCTTAGCAAAATGAAGCAATGGAATACCTGGGATTTCCCGAGAATCCTAATAAGACATAATACTAGAAATACGATAATCGCAGATATCCCCTCCCTCAGTAGTGGGTTTTCGGAAAGCGGGATTCTTGTTTATTTTCGGTTCGGAGATTATTTAAAAATTTTTTTGCAAACCACGGCTGTGTAGCGACGTCACCAGTCGGCCGCTAAAAAAAATCTTTTTCGCACGGCAGTCTGGTTTAGTTCAGACAACGTGCACATTCTGCAATTTTCGTAGACACTAAGCTGAACTTCAAAATTCGCTGAGACAACATTTACACGCAACTACAGAATACTCCCGAGGCCAAGCAAAGTCAATCTTGGACACCGAATTTTTTTTTTTTTTTTTTTTTTTTACTTTATAAGTTTAATACGCTTCTTCGAGTGTGACAAAATTTAGAGCCGTCAAAGCGAGTCGCTTGTTTACACGCTTTCGAAGTCTCGGGACCGTGTGAATTTTGGCAGGTATTCAATTTTGAACACAACAACTTTTCAAACTGCGTTTGACGATTTTAAAATCTTTGACAGAAAAAAGAAATCAAGTCACTAAATAATACAAGGTCCGATTGTATTGAGCGAGCAAACCCGGTCACTAAATAATACAAAGTTCGATTGTGTTGAGCGAGTATCTTACGGGGTCCCGCTAGTAGACAATAATATACAATAGACTGTAATTGTTTAATTTGGAAAGCAGTGGCCGGATATTTTCTACTTTAATAGCCTTCAAAAAGCAAAAGCATTTTAACCCGGTTACATTTTATCCTTGAATACAGTGTGCCAACAAACGCGGCGACAAAACTTCACAGCATGTGTCAGACTGTCAGTGAAATTATGCAAATATGTCAGGAATCGGATGACACAATCTTGCACGAAGGCACTCTGAAATAGCTTTAAAAACTAGCGAAAAGATCACAGTATAATCCTACTTGGCCTTCATCACAGTTCCCGGGGCATCAAACGACAAAATATACGGCAATTGTTGAAATACCATAATGATAACACGACCGTCATTTAACAAAAGCGTTGTACGTTAATTGATGTAAATTTTCAAAACTCACCGGTTCCTGAAAGCCATAGCTTTAGCTCTTTTCCAGCAAAGGAAACAAAACCCAAAACACCATTGTTTACGTCTTCAATGATTTCAAAGTACACTGTATAGAGCAGTCCTCATACAGTACGAAAATTCCACTTTCCATTGTATTGTGTGTCGTCATCTTGTCAAACTTGGATTCTGAAAACTACATTCCTGTTATTGTAAAAGGTGAAATTTGCCACGATGATTGTTCGATTTCCACCAACTGTATTTTGCTATTTCTTTCTGAAGAAGTGTCTGCGTTTTAACACAGTACTGGCGTCTGGGATTGTGTTCAGGTCGACCAGTTGTGCCTTTAAGAATCCGTTTCACGGCTAGTAAGCTTGCCTCCCATACACCGGCAAAATATCCGGGCAAATTACAGCCGTCCGTCGAACTGCTTGGCCTTGTTTCTGCATCTTATTGTACAAAATCACTTCCGTTCGTACTCTTACAGCTACCGCATGTCACTAAGAAAATGGCGGTTTACAGTTAAGCTGCCGATGTAACCTCGCAGTGGTCGCTAGACGCGGATGGCCCTGGGGACGAGTCGTACCCCACACACACACACACACACACACACACACACACACACGAACATTAAATTTCGAGATGGCGACACGCTTGGAGTCTTCAAATGATACGATTTTGCTGCATTAGCGTCGTGATTATTTCCCTCACTTCGTTCGGGGATAAATAGCTCGGAAATAGCTGGAAATGCGAATAAAGGGATTCATTGCTGTAGTTTCATACATACTCATTTTCAGATGTGACCAATACAAATTATTTCAGTGTCGCAGTGACTTTAATCTAAGCCATGAAAAAAACAACACTCTTATCGTAAAACCACCACACATTTAACTCACAAAACTGGTCAAGTAAGACACCATAAGTGTATTCACCTCATCTCTATTTATTCGTTTTCACCTATTGTACCAGTCAATTTTTCCCACAATTTATTACAACACTTAAAATTTTGCGATTGGGATTCGAAGACACGACTCAAGATCAATGGCACTCTCGAATAAGTTATTCTTATCACTAACTCGCGGTCAGTTCGACATCATAAAGAAAACCGCTAATGTTTCAACCGTTTGAATTAAAAGAAACAAGAAATGGGAAACCTTCGTGTTGATCGAGTGTACTTCTTGCCATTAGCCGCGGTCACAAAACCTGAACATGCTCGCGCTGGCTCTGACTTCAACAACCACTCAACGATCAACTGCATCCGAGTACGCTGTTAAGTACTGCTTGCCACAGCCACACAAATGTATCCATTTTCAGAATCAAAGCACTCCTTCTCGGCGAAATTAACCACGGCGAACATTTAATTCTTCCATGTGATGAACTCGCAAACAAAACTCGTTCTGAGTGCCTGGGTACTAGTTTGTCAATCAAAAATTGTCACGTGCAAACCAATCAAGACCTCACGCTGTTGTTTGGCGCTCGGTTTAACGGACTTTTGAACAGCGATCATTGCGTGTACATCGCCCCGTTTTTCACAGGATTTGTGCCTTTTATTTGAGGACTGTTCCCTGTTCTTCGCTTCGAGTGCAATTCTTTACCTTGTGTGTTGCTTGGAGGATAACAAAATAGGCATAACGTTCTCAAGAATCATGTTGATTACTAGCTTGGAATTCGAAGTTCATTTACATTGTGTGGAGAGGTGGCTGGGACATCAGATTTGGATGATCAGTTGTTCTCTATACGCATCAATTATCCCGAGGACTTGTAGCAAGGTGAGATGAATGACGTGTTATTCTTTGTTTCAATCCGTTGTGATTCACGTGTTGGCCGTCGCTTTTGTGTTTCTAAATTAAATTGCCTGAATGTTCTCCCGTTTGTGCTTGAATATGGCCGGTTTGATGCGACTTTTAAAATATATTTAACTGACTCAGTGCAGTTCAGTGTAGCAAATATCTTCCCTTCGTATGTATTTAACCCTTTCACTCCAAAGTTTAAAGTGCGGATTCTCCCAATAATTCAAGAAGAAAATGTGAGAGATGTGGAGAGAATTAATACTCCAATCAGCTACCCATACAACAAGCTATCTAAAGCTAACTTCTCCATACTGTAATGATAGGGATATTTATGTCTTTAGTGAGAAATTAATTGGAGTGGATCACTCTTGGGAGTGAATGGGGTTAAAATTCACCAGCTCCCACCATATAAATTTTAACCATATTCTGGCTGCTACTGGTTTTCTTTCTTTTTTTTTTTTTAGATAGCCTACATTCATTTGCTTGGCAAGTTGTTAAACTTTAGATGAACATATGTGGAAAAGGAGAAATACATTCACATGGCAAATAAGAAATAACAAAGTCTAAAATATGACAAAGCTATTATGATGTTCATTCATTTCTCCCTTCACTGCATACTTTGGTTGCCATTGATTTTGTGTAACTGCCACAATGTATAAGTTTGCTTTACCTGATCTGTTATTTTCTTGGCTTTTTATAGGGAAAAACACGGACAGGAGAGTGATGTAGGCATACAAGACAGCCATGAAGAACCTGATAACAGCCCTGGACACTACACTATAGCAGCTGAGTCCAGTTTAAATATGTACTGATCATATCTTGTCTATCCTGAGTCGAAAAACACTGCATGTGCAGTATGTTAGCTGCATACTACTTTAGACCATTTTCCAAGTTTCAAATGTGTAGCAAAATAATTTCAGGATGAAAAAATATGTGGAATATCTACACTGGCAAATATAAATACTAATACTGTTAACACTGTTGTTAATACTGTACAGACAATTAGGCTCATAAAACAAACTATATTTTCAAATCAAAATATTGTAGAATATTATCAATAGCAGAATAAATTTATTTCAGTGTACATGTATGTTCATAACAATATTGTGTTTTGTTTGATATTTAAGGGCAAAGGATCCTGTAGATTTGGGGAGCACAATTATTGGTGCTAAGGTTTCTATGGCAACCTGAATTCTCATTTCAGGGATTCCCAAGGATTCCCAAAAAATTCTCAATAATTCCTAGGAATTCCTGGGAATTCTCAGGAATTCCTGAGAATTCTCAGCAATTCCCAATGATTACCAAGTAAAATGGCCTACTTTGAAGCATTCCTGGGAATTCCTAGGAATTCCTAGGAATTCCTTGGGTTTTTATTTCAGAATGCTAAACCTGGGAATTCCTAGGAATTCCTAGGAATTCCATGTCCAAATTACCGTGAAAATTCACACCTTTATTCTTAGGAATTCCTAGGAATTCCCAGGAATTCCTAGTACTAAAATCCTGGGAATTCCCAGGAATATCCTAGGAATTCCTGGGAATTCCAAGCTTTATTTTACGAGGGTTACTACAAAGAGGTTGTTACACGGGAAGGAATATGAAGCAATATGACGGAATAATTTTACGAGTCGGTTTTATTTTTTCGAGCCTGCTTCAGGCGCCAAAAAATAAAACTGACAAGTAAAAATACAGCTGTATTGCACGACTTTTTGTGTAATAAATTATTCATTATACGACAAACGAAGCAGGGCAAACGTTCTCGCCTTGCGCAAAATGGAACAAAAAAATGACGCGTTCGTAAAATTTGCTTGCGAAAATTGATCACGTAAAAAAGCTAACAAACAAGTTGACCTGGTTCCTGACGAATGCAATACGCTCCCATCTCCGATCTTTGCACTCGTTTCGGCCTTTATTTGCACTCGAAAATGTGAAGTCAGGTAATAATGTAACTTATATGTAAGCGTTCTGACTACAGACCATTAAAGTAGTTTTCCCTTTCCCGTAGTAATTTTTCCCTTTGCTGAAGACTTACTAATTAGTAAGTTGCTCAATTTGTTCCGTTTCTGCCGAGGTTCTCTTGCTATCACCATGTCTTTCTAGAAGAACGACTGTTGTAATTTCTAGGAAATGTCGTCCACGTCTTGAAAACAATCAGAAAGAGAAGAAATCGCACGCAAGAGCACGACGACCCCGAAATCAGGTCAATTTCCCCTGTTCACGAATTCTTTTTGTCTTGCAATTAATTTCATTGTTTTGCCGAGGTTGTCGTCGTTGTCGTCCTTACTCGTGCGACACATCCTGCAATTAACTTGTCTTGTCCTTATCTAAGTTTATGTTGATAGTATTTTCCACCGAAAGCAAGAGTACGCGGATGCATACTGTACTTGCACGTGTTCATTGCACGTCCGGTGTCTGTATAACAAATCGTGGCAAGTGTGTTTCCGTTTGATTAGTGGAGTTTCCGTTACACCCTGTGATTAATATGCTGTTTATAGCTTTTCACTCCCAAACTCAAAATACTGATTATTCCAAGCTTTTAAACAAGGACCTGCGCTATAAAGGAAAGATCCGTCCCTTTTCCGTGACGTCATCATAATACTTAGAAAATGGTGGAGATAACCGAGTAACAAGCCAATATGCATTTAGGTTATATTTTACCTATATCTTCTCAAATCTGTATAATATTATGCTAAGTCCGTCCGTGTGTCGTCTGCAACGCTCTTTCTCAGGCCTTCTTATAAAAAATCCAAGATGGCGGACACTCAGGAGCGAACACAAGTACTAGCAATACGATAATCGCTCTGGCATTGATTGGCTATTACTTTGGTACTGCTCAACAAGAGCAGCCTTTGTTTTGCCGAAGTTTTGACGCAATCATTTCTTCGAAGTCAAGTGCTGCACGCAAAGAAAGGAGAAATATATGGTGTGTGTGTACTTTTGCGTTGAGAGAAAAAAAAAGTCGATTGCGTGACGTCGTACGTATTTCTCAGGGTCGACACGTCAAATTTATTCATGCAGTCTGCCGAGCACATTCACAAGCATTTCTAAGGCCCCGTCCACACGTATCCGGATATTTTGAATCCGTAACTTCAACGATGCGAATTAAAAAAAAAAAAAAAAAAAAAAGCCGGCCGACTGGCTATCGATAGGTTCTCGATAAGTTAAATTTGCATGAAACTGAGATATTTTTTTGATTCAGGTCATACTCACTTAGCGTGATTAGTTAATAGAGTTACCACTTCACTCAATGAGTTTTTTAATTATGATAAAGTAGTATACTTGCTGAGCTCCTTGTCTTGACTGTTTTGGTGAGTGATAAATGCATTCCATTATTCTCTGAAGACGGCTCTACCTAAAAGGGGATCCTTTTAATGTAGTATAAAAAAGGGAGATAGGTTAATGAAAATACAATGCTTTTTGGTATCTTAAAGGGTTAGTATGAAAAGTTGGAAGGGTCGATCAACTAAGTAATAACTTGCAAACATAGGTTGTTATTTAACCGTTCCTGTCATTTTTATTTTTTAATATATTGCGATGTGCTGCAGGCACTTAATTTTTCAGTTTCTGAGTGCCTGCATCTGCAATTTTAGGGGACTGTGATGCAGCAGCCTGGCGTTATTCACTAGTACGATATGCAAAAGTTTAACATATGACCAACATGCCTATTCCACAGTCTCTTCGGTATCTGGTCATGGAAGCAATGCCTTTAAAATTCGCCGAAACATATCCCCCTTAATAAAGATCTGTATATACAACGCACGAACGGTCCAAGCATGGCACGTTTATGGACTCCAGTTTAACTACATTTGCATCGGATGAGTTCCAAAGGACATTTCCTGCAGAAAGGAATTTATACCTCTTAATATATATAATAAATTATCAAGTATCAACCAGATTGTTCAATGAGTGCATGGATAGTGCTAATCACGGTATATATCGCTATCTGATAGATAATGTAAACTTTTTTAAAAAAATGCATCAGCTTGATCTGATTAACAATGCTATCCACTCTTTGAACAATCGGGCCCAGTAAGTAAAACTTGTAGGATTATATAATACAAAAGACACAGGTTTCCAATAACCTCCTTGCCTTTATTGGATTAATTTTCTTTTTAAATTTCTTTTCACAAAATAAATCACTTCGCAAGGGTATATGGATTTTAGTATACTAAATGTTGTTGGAGTAAATACATTTTTTAGAAAGAGGTTTTGTATCTAACGTTGTTCCGAAAAGCGAGCTTAAGACACATAAGGATAGACTACAATATCACCTGTAAATGAAGCCGATTTAATTTGACTTCCAGAGCGTAGACTCTATTAAGTGACCAGCATAATGTAGCCACTAAGTGAATTCTCTTGCCTTGAAATGGGACAGTGCATATATACATTCTATATTTTATTAATTCAATAAAAAAAATTCAAAATGATGTGATAATGAATGTCAGGAAATGTATGCTTAGTTAGTTAGAGAATACTACAGGAATAAGAAAGAACATGAACGGTGTACTGTGGTGGGCTTTCACACTTGGTTATATGTCTTTGAGAGAAATATGGTCTGTTCGGTAAGGAACTGTTCTCAGATTTTAACAATAACAGTTTAACAATCTTAAGGTTGAAAATGAGATTATACTTAAATCAGTGCAAGTCAGATTAAATTGCTTACAAGATACAAGAGCTTCATCTTGGAAAGTCCATTGGAACTGGAGCAATCTTCGCTCTGGCACGATTGAAACTAAGTGTGAGTGATTGAGCTTCATTCCCATTATTATGTAGGTTTTCGAATCGATTTGCTTCGGTAACCGATAACGGAAGCACATTTTTACATCAAATCCAATCATTTGACTTATGTGACCGACTTCTAGTTCAACATACCTAGACAGTCCTCGTATAGTTCAACATACCTGTCTGATTTGTAATCTAACAATAATACTTTCAACTTTTGACCGTTATATTTAAGTATTGACAGCTACTAAGTCCTGTACTCTTCAAAAGCGCCGATAACACTAAACGACATATCTTTTACTAAGACAACAATAGAAGGGGTAACAGGGAAAAAGCGTCAACAATCATGTACAGTATCAATATACAAACACGGAAGTACATGTTTGCTTTCTGATGCCCGAGTTTCTGGCTTACGTGGGTCACACATAGCAGTCAAAGACTAAATGTTTTGCCGTTGCATGGTCGGGCAATTAGTACTGCAAAACTTTGGACTGGATGATAAAGTCTAATCATTCGAAATAGTCGAAAACTGAGATCGGTACAAACCGACAACTACTGTAGTGTGAAGTGAGTTCCTGTCGCGCAGCTTGATGGTTTCAGATAGAGATGACAAAATGCTGACAAATATGGTCAACGCTCTTATGTGGTGATGATGAAATCTTAATTTAAGAAGATCTTGCAAATATTTGAAGCACTATTTATCGTATTTCCTCGAATAAGCACCCTGGGCACTTATTTAAAACTTTGATCCAGAGCGGATGCGCTTAATCGAGCGGGGGCACTTGTTCGAGCATGGGCGCTTATTAAAAATACAAGTTTGCGTAACAAAGAAGTTTAATTTTCTTTACTGAGCTGGCAACAAGAACGAAACTGGAAACTCTTTCTCTACCGTTGGCGTGTCATCCTGTGTCTGCGTGTCAGTGTTTCTCATTTTTTTTTTGGGAAAAAACATAGAGAGGGGGGGGGGAGGGTGGATTACTCGAGCATGGGCGCTTATTTTAAGTTTGTATTCAAGAGGGGGCCCGCTATTTCGAGCGTGGGCGCTTACAGTATTTGAACATGGGCGCTTGTTTGAAGAAATACGGCATTACAATACATACAAAAAACTGATAGTCACGCAAAGCAATCTAAAACAGAAGTTACAAATGTCAACTTCGACAGCCGGTCAGTTAGTCCTTGTTTACTTACTTCCCCACTTGGGGTATAACATGCCGTTTCTTTTGTGTTGTTTTGTTCTTTTTTTATAGAAAGCAAAGAAAAGTTTGATAAGGTTTGTCAAAGGTCATCGTTATATTGTTCTACATCAGTCGTATTACGTCAGTCGTATTACTTTGCTCTACAAACAGCCGGAACTTTAACACGAGAAACTTCGAGTTCCCAGTGTAGAAGGTCCAACTAAAACTCCTATCTTTCATTAAAATATAATGTATTAAGCAGTCCATTAAATGTCCTAGGACAGTAGAAACGACTGGAAGTTCGTCGGTGATTTATCGCCCAAACTTTTCTGGCTTTTTTATTACTTTACAAGCGCAAATTTAAACACTACAAAGCAACTCAAACGCTCAAGTAATTTGGCACTACATTGTAAGTCACTACAAGATGATAACTACACAGATTAATTCCCAGCAATGTGCAGATAGGTGACTCGGCGATTTCTAAAATTTATCGGCCGGAGGTTCCAACCCACTTGCAATACACAGCTAACATGGGTCAAGCTTCGACGCAAACAGGATCAATTGTTAGTTCACTATATCAGGAATTATATTGATGTTATAAAATGTATGTTATTTGCATGTGAGAACTTACAAGTTAACTCCCTGGAACAATCGTTTTGCAGTTGAGATATTATTTTAAATGACAGGAAGCAGCGGCGGCATCGCATTTGAACTCGGTTGCATTAAACGACTTCCTCATAAAAACCAAATACGCAATCAAACAAGAATGTTGCTTTAAACCCTTAAACAGGGGAATACATAACTTTCAAGTGAAGTAAAACCAATGAACAAATTATAACTTTTTTATAAAAAAAAACTGGAAGGGCTTCCGCCCTGAAATGCTATAAAGCAGCTTCTTCACATCAAATTGTTTAAGAGAGGTAATAAAGTCATCATCAAGATCGTGCAATATGGATATTATGAAATTAGTCTTTTTCTTGGTAAGTGAGACAAGCTATCAGCTGTGTGTTCTTAGTGTGTGGTTCAATGATAAATGGATTATATCATATATTTTTTGTCAAACAAAATCATCCCTATTTAAATGTTTTCGTGAATTGTCAAATTCAATTCAATTTATCCGTGATTGCGATACTTTTGAACCAAGGAAAACAATTGCCAAACTTCAATTTCAGACAGTTCAAATTTACACAAATTGGTCGATGTGAAATACGAACTTTTACTGCCGTATGTCTTGCAATAGTTTCATGAAGTTCAACATGTTTTTGAAAAAGAACTCTGTGCCGCATCCAAGTTGTTACATTCATTTGCTGTTGATTTTTCTTGCCCTGGGTTTATGTGACTAGTAACTGAAACTTGTTATGGCATTTTTTTTATCAGGTACTCTTGATTAGTGTTCAGGTTTATGCGTATAAAGAAGCAAAATTTAAAATTCGGACCGTTCGGGCCATTGGTAAAGGGTCATCCATGAAGTGGTACTATCTTTCGGTTCGTCCGTCCCCGCAAGGAAATGCCGATCTCTTTTTAACAAACAACAAAAATGATGCAGGAACATGTAAGTTATTATTGAATACTAGGGACATAATGTAAGATATAAAATCCGTCTGGTTGAGCCTGAAACAAATATAGAAAATTAAGTCGTAATATAAACGAATCAAATATAGTAGCAAGCGATTTTCAAAACTACCAATTTATCAATACTATATTTGATATACTGTATCTTATTTGACCTTGGTACGTATATACAAAGAATTGTAGTTTGATGCGCGTGACGTGTTATTTACGACTATGTGGAAACAAAACGTTCAAACTGCATGCGGCCGCTTAGCTACAAACTCATTATTAAAGAGCTTTAGCAAGCAACCCAGGACAAAGACGGCAACTTCAGCAAACTCAATAAACTCAGTATAAAGCATGATTGAAATAAATTTAATGTTGTTTTAATTTTCACTTTGATTGCAGGTATCAGTTATAAATCTCAAAAATTGAGTTGGTCTTTGAATAACGTTCCTGATTATCTTACTGCTAACCCTACTGCGTGCGGATCTAAGAATTGCGGATCTTTAACTGTCCAGGTTAGTTACTTGTACTATTACTAGAAATACGATAATCGCAGATACCCCTCGCTCTGCCATTGATTGGACTTTTGCTTTGGTACTGCCAACAAGAGCAGCCTTTGTTTTACCAAAATGTTGACTCAATCTTTTCTTCGAAGTCAAGTGCTACACGCAAAGAAAGGAGAAAAAGAATGGTGTGTGTTATACTTTTGTGTTGAAAAAAGAATCGACTGCGTGACGCCGTACGTATTTCCCACGGTCGGCACGTTAAATTTAATCGTACATTTTGCCAAGCACGTTCTCAAAATTTAATACTTAAATTTTGAAGTTGGTCGGCCGCCGTAGTACGGGAGAAAAGGAACATTGTTTTTTCGATTTTGAATTCATAGGCAGTACAAATAAATAGGCTTCTTGTGCGATTTTGTTTTTTACTCTGGGATGCATGCATACAATACAATACCTACGGTGGCCCACAGGGGACATGTTGCAAACAAATAACATTTGCTGCAAATACATATAAGTTGCTTCAAACAAGTATCAGTTGTTGCAAATAAGTATCCGTTGCTGCAAGCTCAAATTAGATTGCTGCAAATAAATACCCGAGTTGCTGCAAATAAAAATTATAGTTGCTGCAAACAAAACCCGAGTTGCTGCAAATAAAAACCTGAATTGGTGTGCGTGCGCATCTGCCCTACCTCGTTCCCAAGTTGAGGACTTTGAGCCGCTGCCGCCATTTTGAACAAGTGTTAGTCGTTCTGTGCTAATTAACGATGTTATGCTGTAAATGTGGTGTCGAGGCAACGACTTTCGGCAAATGTAGAAAGTTATTCGACAGTATGATTTGCCGAGCTCGTCCTTGTAATTTCGCAGGAATGCTCTGTTTATTCCTGGAATGTTGACCACTTGACTTCGGTCAGGGTACTGAAGGGCAAACGAGCGTGGGCCACGAAGCACTTCTTTATTAAATCGCATGTGCTTCATGACAGTCTGCTGCAGCAGCTCTTCGGCCGTTGTAGATGGCGCAACTTTCAGAGGCAGGTTGGAACCTCTTATCACTTTTAGGCCGTCATCCTCGAATGCCATCCTGCCAACCTGGATGGTAACGAGACTAGTTGCCGGGTCATCTCTTGAGCCGACCTTTTGCCTTTTAGCTTTCGACTGCTTCTTCGGAATAAACCGACCTCTCCTCAAAAGATAGTACTTTATCTTCTCCAGACAATCCCTTGCCACAAACATGGCAATATTTTGCGCCAGGAATGCTCTGCCCGCCACAACCTGAACAAAACATGGCGATTCTCATGTGCTTCTCATCTGTTGACTCTCGCCGTGACATCATACGCGTGCGCACACCAATTCAGGTTTTGTTTGCAGCAACTCAGTTTTTGTTTGCAGCAACTCGGGTTTTGTTTGCAGTAACTATAATTTTTATTTGCAGCAACTCGGGTATTTATTTGCAGCAATCTAATTTGTACTTGCAGCAACGGATACTTATTTGCAGCAACTGATACTTGTTTGCAGCAACTTATATGTATTTGCAGCAAATGTTATTTGCTTGCAGCATGTCCCCTGTGGGTCACCGTACAATACAATACAATACAATACAATAATACAATACAATACAATAATTTATTTAAAGTCGATAACGTGGGGAGTGGTTGCCCAATCTCCCGAGCCATTGGCTCATGTAAAAAACGCTCGACAACTTATAAGAATAGCTGACTACAACCTATAATTGATGACTAACTGGCTACTAAGAAAATCTAAAACGTGTCTAAAATTCATCACGAAACAGGCTTGTAGGGATGAAAGCGTAGTCTCTTTGGTTTTTTCCCTTATATATATATATATATATATATATATATATATATATATATATATATATATATATATATGTTTATTTTATATGTTTATGTGTTTATGTGAACTGCAGACAATCGTCAAATCGAACTCAAGGCAGAAGTTTAAAATCAGGAGTGCCAAGATGATGGGTGCATACACCATTCAGACGGAAGGAACCCATCCTACTCTTTACGTCAAATTAACGGATGATGAACGACTGGTCCTTGGGTCAAATGAGAGTGACAGAAATACATGGTTCAAAAGATTTAACTGCTGATGAGTCTGTCAGAATTTAGAAAATTTAAATTCGTATGTTTTTACGCCTTGTAATTATGGTATATTTAAATTTAAACATGATAATTTTGTAACTCGCATAGCTATTGACATGGAATAAAATGCAAATTTTACTGATTGTGTGATATTGATGCTGGACGCAAATAATTATACATTTGAGTCTAACACACCGTTCCATCTGTTCAAAGCTTGGGCCAGTAATGTATTTTTGTTACGTTATCGATTCGAAAAATAACATGCAAACCACAACGAAAACGCATTTAAAGAGAAGCAATTCAATTCAATACTGCCGAAAAAGATGAGAATTGTCATATACAATCACGCACATAAAGTATAGGATTGGCGCGATGTGAGGCGGATAATTTGTTAATAAAGCAATAAAGTATTATAATTGCGTTTTGTTATAAGTGCTGCGGATGTTGAATATGTCAGGTTTGATCCGTTTATACAAATTCATCTCCAATTATATCAGGCATGTTTTATGGTGTGGACACACTTTGCTAACCCCCATTACTACAAAGAGGATGTTACACGGGAAGGAGTGCAATTAATGGCGGAATATTTTTACGAGTCGGTTTTATTTTTTCGAGAAAAAATAAAACTGACGAGTAAAAATACAGCTGTATTGCACGACTTTTTGTGTAATAAATTATTTATTATACCACAAACGAAGCAGGGCAAACGTTCTTGCCTTGCGCAAAATGGAACAAAAAAAAATGACGCGTTCGTAAAATTTGCTTGCGAAAATTGATCACGTAAGCTAATAAACAAGTTGACCTGGTTCCTGACGAATGCAATACGCTCCCATCTCCGATCTTTGCACTCGTTTTGGCCTTTATTTGCACTCGAAAATGTGAAGTCGTGTAATAATGTAACTTATATGTAAGCGTTCTGACAACAGACCATTAAAGTAATTTTCCCTTTCCCGTAGTAATTTTTCCCTTTGCTGAAGACTTACTAATTAGTAAGTTGCTCAATTTGTTCCGTTTCTGCCAAGGTACTCTTGCTATCATCATGTCTTTCTAGAAGAACGACTGTAGTAATTTCTAGGAAATGCCGTCCACGTCTTGAAAACAATCAGAAAGAGAAGAAATCGAACGCAAGAGCACGACGACCCCGACATCAGGTCAATTTCCCATGTTCACGAACTCTTTTTGTCTTGCAATTAATTTCATTGTTTTGCCGAGGTTGTCGTCCTTACTCGTGCGACACATCCTGCAATTAACTTGTCTTGTCCTTATCTAAGTTTATGTTGATAGTATTTTCCACCGAAAGCAAGAGTACGCGGATGCATACTGTACTTGCACGTGTTCATTGCACATCCGGTGTCTGTATAACAAATCGTGACAAGTGTGTTTCCGCTTGATTAGTGGAGTTTCCGTTGCACCCTGTGATTAATATGCTGTTTATAAATTTTCACTCCCAAACTCAAAATACTGATTATTCCAAGCTTTTAAACAAGGACCTGCGCTGTAAAGGAAAGATCCGTCCCTTTTCCGTGACGGCATCATAATGCTTAAAAAAATGGTGGAGATAACCGAGTAACAAGCCAATATGCATTTAGGTCATATTTTACCTATATCTTCTCAAATCTGTATAATCTAAGTCCGTCCGTGCGTCCTTTTTCTCAGGCCTTCTTATAAATAATCCAAGATGGCGGACACTCAGGAGCGAACACAAGTACCAGGAATACGATAATTGCTCTGGCATTGATTGACTATTACTTTGGTACTGCTCAACAAGAGCAGCCTTTGTTTTGCCGAAGTTTTGACGCAATCATTTCTTCGAAGTCAAGTGCTGCACGCAAAGAAGGGAGAAATATATGGTGTGTGTTATACTTTTGCGTTGAGAGAAAAAAAAAATCGATTGCGTGACGCCGTACGTATTTCTCAGGGTCGACACGTCAAAATAATTCATGCAGTCTGCCAAGCACATTCTCAAGCATTTCTAAGGCCCCGTCCACACGTATCCGGATATTTTTTAATCCGTAGCTTAAACGATGCGGATTAAAAAAAAAAAAAAAAAAAAAATGCGTCCAAACGTAGCGCATTCGAATCGTTTTAGCCGGCCGACTGGCTATCGATAGGTTCTCAATAGGTTAAATTTGCATGAAACTGAGATAGTTCTTTTTTGATCCAGGTCATGCTCATGTTTAGCGTGATTAGTTAATAGAGTTACCACTTCACTCAATGAGTTTCTTACTTATAATAAAGTAGTATACTTGCTGAGCTCCTTGTCTTGACTGTTTTGGTGAGTGACAAATGCATTCATTATTCTCTGAAGAGGGCTCTACCTAAAAGGGACCCTTTTAATGTAGTATAAAAAAGGGAAATAAGTTAATGAAAAATACAATGCTTTTTGGTATCTTAAAGGGTTAGTATGAAAAGTTGGAAAGGTCAACTAAGTAATAACTTGCAAACAGAGGTTGTTATTTAACCGTTCCTGCCATTTTTATGTTTTAATATATTGCGACGTGCTGCAGGCACTTAGTTTTTCAGTTTCTGAGTGCCTGCATCTGCAATTTTAGGGGACTGTGATGCAGCAGCCTGGCGTTATTCACTAGTACGATATGCAAAAGTTTAACATATGACCAACATGCCTATTCCACAGTCTCCTCGGTGTTTGGTCATGGAAGCAATGCCTTTAAAATTCGCCGAAACATATCCCTCTTAATAAAGATCTGTATATACAACGTACGAACGGTCCAAGCATGGCACGTTCATGGACTCCAGTTTAACTACATTTGCATCGGATGAGTTCCAAAGGACATTTCCTGCGGAAAGGAATATATACCTCTTGATATATATAATAAATTATCAAGTATCAACCAGATTGTTCAATGAGTGCATGGATAGTGCTATTCACGGTATAAATCGCTATCTGATAGATAATGTAAACTTTTTTTTAAAAATGCATCAGCTTGATCTGATGAACAATGCTATCCACTCTTTGAACAATCGGGCCCAGTAAGTAAAACTTATAGGATTATATAATATAAAAGACAGAGGTTTCCAATAATCTCCTTGCCTTTATTGGATTAATTTTCTTTTTAAATTTCTTTTCACAAAATAAATCATTTCGCAAGGGTATATGGATTTTAGTATACTAAATGTTGTTGGAGTAAATACATTTTTTTAGAAAGAGGTTTTGTATCTAACGTTGTTACGAAAAGCGAGCTTAAGACACATAAGGATAGACTAAAATTTCACCTGTAAATGAAGCCGATTTAATTTGACTTCCAGAGCGCAGACTCTATTAAGTGACCAGCATAATGTAGCTACTAAGTGAAATCTCTTGCCTTGAAATGGGACAGTGCATATATACATTCTATATTTTATTAATTCAATAAAAAAAATTCAAAATGATGATAATGAATGTCAGGAAATGTATGCTTAGTTAGTTACATAATACTACAGGAATAAGAAAGTGTGGAGGGCTTTCACACTGGGTTATATGTATCTGAGAAAACTATGGTCTGTTCGGTAAGGAACTGTTCTCAGATTTTAACAATAACAGTTTAACAATCTTAAAGTTGAAAATGAGATTATACTTAAATCGGAATGGAAGTCGATTGGAACTGGAGCAATCTTCGCTCTGGCACGATTGAAACTAAGTGTGAGTGATTGAGCTTCATTCCCATTAATATATAGGGTTTCGAATCGATTTGCTTCGGTAACCGATAACGGAAGCACATTTTTAAATCAATGTTTTGGTCCTTGGTATGTTATTTCTTCATGAGGAGCTTCACTCCGTTTGGGATTGCGCGACTGGAGACTACCACCCCTGCAGCGATAATTGCATTTTAGCACCTCATCCCATGTCAACACTCAAAATGTTGCGGCTCACACAATATCGTGTCCGTGACAGGATATATAGATCTTATTAACCGAGCGCGCGGTCCGTACAGTAATAATGTATTTTATATCTGGTAATCCTCAACTAAATTACTTAGCACTGACGAAGCGCGAGTCGAGCTCATGCATTACCGTTTTGGCGGGTGTCTTGATGCAAGGGTCGAGATGCCCGACGAACTACAAATTTCAGCATATATTTATGGCCGATCGCTTAACCCCGGAAAGAAATGGTTTCCACTGCCAACGAAATTGTGTGGTGTTCCAGGAAATGTATTTGCGAGCAATTCTTTTGTTTCACTCATTTCAAAAGGTTAAGATCCGTGACTTGTGGCGCGAAAATGGCGAAGGCGCAAGCCATGTAGGATTTGACTCTGGTCGCCACAAAGAAGGAGGTTACGTCGCCACTCCTTTTGCAATTTCTGCTGGTGTTCTGCGGCAACTTGAATATCTATCTGATGGATTTGTTCTGTCGCAATCGCTTAAGTAGATTGTCGACTACATCAACGACATAGACCTCGTCACCATCTTCCCCGTGATGTAGAGAATGAAAGTGAGGGAGAGTCGCTGGGCGATCAAAACACTCCGAAAACAAGACGAATTCAGAAGCTTCAAAGTCAGGTTGAATTTCTCCGCACGCATGGATCCAGTGTGGTTGTTACTCCTCCAGCCTAGCTGATCTCGGCCGGTTCGTTTGGCGGTACGACGACGCAGCGCGCCCTGATAGAAATTTCGTCAGACGATTCCGTCGGCCCATGCAGTCGTTAAGAGAAGAGCCATAGCCTCCATTTGCGCGAACAAAATCAATTTGGTGACTGATCTACTCGTCAACAACTCAGTTGGAACCGTTCTGGGCCTTGGAGCGCTGAATGGCTTTAAAGCCAATTGACTCTTCATTTCAGGTGAGCTGACCAAGGCAGTTCAAATCGTGGCTCCGCAAAAGGGAATAAAGAAGCGCTGGAGTTGTTGTCGGGCGAAAAAGTAATTCGCCAACAGGAGGTTGCCATGAGAGTGCGGACTGGGCCCAGTTGTTAGTGAAGCTGAAAGCAAAACTCCCCGACGATGGATGGCAAGCCGTGCTGAACTATACAAACCTGGGTAGGAGCGGGGTCAGTTGAAAAAGATAATGAAATGTTCAAAAGGAAAGCACAGAATACAAACACTGATTTCTTGGGTGGCCAGTCTGTTTCAGGCTGTTGTTATCTGAAAGCAGTCTAATTTATTCACATCAAACACTGTTTTCTTGGGTGGTTAGTCTGTTTCAGGCTGTTGTTATCTGAAAGCAGTCTAATTTTTTTACATCAAACACTGTTTTCTTGGGTGGTCAGTCTGTTTCAGGTTGTTGTTATTTGAAAGCAGTCTAATTTATTCACATCAAACGCTGTTTTCTTGGGTGGTTAGTCTGTTTCAGGCTGTTGTTATCTGAAAGCAGTCTAATTTTTTCACATCAAACGCTGTTTTTTTGGGTGGTCCGTCTGTTTCGGGCTGTTGTTATCTGAAAGCAGTCTAATTTTTTTACATCAAACACTGTTTTCTTGGGTAGTCGGCATTACATTACATTACACATTCGATGGCATAGCGCACAGTAGACACAGAAATTGTAAAACCTTTTTTTATTTCAAGAGCTTGTGAGTTTTGGTTTGAACATGCAGCTTTTAACTGCCCAGCTGCTATCATGTACTGTATAACACTGTATAAGTACTATTCTTGGTTTGCATGTGACGTCATAAGAAGGCCATCACAGAAGTAACGCACCCTACAAGTCCAATACACTAATATGCTCAAGACTGTTATGCCTTAATACTTACTGCAAAATTCTGGGTCGACACAAAATATCTATCGGGAGCTATGGACGTTTGAATACCGTGACAACAAAACCGTGTGACACGCTCGTGGCCGACTAAAATCGTTGCTTGTGTCTGAATTATAAAGTTTTCCTTCACGAAACATTTTAAAATTGGCACTGCGAAGGATGTGAAGTAACATAGAATCAAACTGAGTCGTACATCAGCTTCATTTCGTGTTCCGAGTTATTGGCCGCCATGTTGGTGTACAACCTTGGTCCACCAACATGGCGCCGCATACAAACTCTTATTAAATCTCCAAAAAACAAATTGCCGCTGCTTCGCCAAAATTAAGCCTGGACAATCCAAAATTGGCATCTGGACTAATTCAGGTGTGCTCTTTTCAGTTCTGGAGTCAGAAAGGTACAATCTGTTATTTTGGAGGGTGCTGCGGTCACGTGACCCGTGAAAACCACGTGAGTGCAAACCAAGAATAAGTCAGTGGCCTAAACTTTAGAGTACCCAGCCAATAACTTTCTAACACAGTCTTTGTTTTTTATTTGCTTTGTTCTAGAAGTATCAGATATATCAGAATATATTAGAAATAATAAGTGGCTGGGTGTGCTACAGTTCCTTCGTACAGGTAACCATCCCTCTCTAAGTAAGATTCTCCCACAAGGTCAATTTTAGAAATATGCCTCTCTCAGTCTAATAAGCTCATCCCCCTTTCCCTTGCTATAAATACATATCCTATATGAAATGTTCATTTTTCTTAGTTTTTCGGGAATTTGTAGGTTACTTTTCGCCGTTTTGGCCTAAAAAATTTTATACTAATGAGCGAGATGTCAACATGGCCGACTCATGAGTTCTTTACCAGGGCCCACGCGGCCGGACATCGTGTTGGGTACGCAGCGAGGTTTCAGGCTTCACAAAAACTGAAGTCGATTTATATTTTATTTTAAATAAAACGGTGACAAAGCGACTGCACTCTATAATGACAGAATCACATAATCAAATAATTTTCTGAGCTTGTTAGTGACAAAAATTTCAACTCGTAACTGTAGGTCAACGAGAATTTTTCTTCTCCTGCGGTTTTCTCAACAACTTCGAGACAAAGCCAGGAGTTTGTTTTATTCATCTACTCTAGCAGTGTCTGCTTGTTCTGCAGTATCCTGAAGAGTAGCCAGCAACCTCTGCCTGGATTCGGCGGACTTTCTCCATTTTCGGATTTTCTTTTTCTTAATGCATCGTGCGATTTCCGAAGCTCCATTAATACGCCTTCCAAATTATTTTCGAGTTTGTCGACTTCGCGTAGCGCAGCCGCACGATCGGCTTTGTTTTTACAATCAAATAACTTGTATCGCTCTTCCTGAAGGTCACTCTCATACCGTTTGGTTGCTGAAAATGCTGCCGCGACTCTCTCCTTGTTTTTGTTGATGGTCTTTTGTGATATCCGGAACAAGCAACACAATGTTTTCCAGTTTTAAATTAAGTTACAGTGGAAGCCTAATATTTCGAATCTTCAAGCCAGCCGGAAAATTGAATGTAGTTCGGAAGTATAGAGCCGTTGCGTGACAACCTGGAATCCCACAATTTCCAGTAATTTGTTATGCAAATTTTAGCGTGGGATCAGTCGCTTTTCATTGGTCGGAAATTCAATATCTTCTACCGAGTCGAGCGGCACGATATAACTTGGGTTCACACTAGATCGCTAAGTCTGACTTAGTGGTAGCCTGATTATCAGACGGTCGGAGTTTGTTCGTTACTCTCCCTCTTCCCTCCCCGTCTGATTCACCGAAGCGAGTCTTTGTTCTGCCATTGTACAGATTTGACCAATCAGAGAGAAGCTAACATTTTCGCCAAACTGAGGTATGCTTGGAATGCATAGTTATTTCACTCCTCACAAGTTTATGATGGACCAGAGGAACTTTGTGAAGTCAACTGGAATAAAGGCTGAATGTGTCGGGAATGACGAAGCGGAAAATGGCGCTATTGAACAATCCGTGTTCTCTGGATAAAAGGCACAAAGCTAATCGAAATTATATTCACATTCCCTAAGCAGGATAGTGACTAAAAGAACACACGAGTGACCACGAGTGACCACGAATGACCACGAGTGACCACGAATGACCACGAGTGACCACAAGTGACCACGAGTGACCATGAATGACCACGAGTGACTACGAGTGACCACGAGTGACCATGAGTCAAAATAAGCTCCTCATGTGACTGTGACGTCATTTTGATATCATTTAAATATAAAATGTAAAATCACTCGCTCGTGAAGTGTAAAACAAAATCTTTGAAGAAAACGCCGACCACAAGGTGTAAAGTATTAATAGCGTGACAGTGACGTCATTACCAACTCACTGCAGAACAGGCTACAAACTACCAGGGCCCAGTTGTTCAAAGAGCGGATAGCGCTATCCACAGGAGAAATTCTTATCCAGTTGATACTATAAGGCTAAATTTTAACACTTATCCACTATTCACACTTTGAACAACTGGCCCCAAGAGTTAAATTAAGTCCTTCGCGTGACTGTGACATCAATTTTATTTATATACTGTTTTAAACATAAGCTGTAATATGACCGGCTTATCGGGTGTCCCCGAGTCTGAAAAGTTTTACTAAATACAATCGACTGCCGGGACTTTGCTGTGCAGCATTTGGTAGTGATTCAGAATCATCACTTTCGGCGTCTGACTGCAGCACCTTTCTCACGTTTCTGTTCAGTTACTGAAATTCTGTTCTTCCGCCGGTTCCCTATTTACTTTCCACGTCGCCGATAGTAATAACCTCCACGTCCTTCACTCCAGTGTTAGGTCTTTTCGTTGTCTTACTTTGGTCGTACTTTTTTGGAGTAAAATCTTTCCGTTTTTTTATCTGGACTTCTATGGCAAGAGGACCAGAAATGCAAATTTTTTTGACATCTCAGCAGCCTTATCTCTGCAATCAGCCAATCATATGTAGGTTCCCACGCCATGTGAATTTAGTGAGCAATTCCCACGACTTAATTAAAAGAGCCAATTCTGTTCGGTAGGGTCACGAGTTTGAGTTAAATACAGCACGTTGTGTCGCGTTGTCTACAGCCGACGCTGACACGTGATTCGTCACGCAAGGGACATATTTGTGTGTACTTTACGCCTTGTGGTCGGCGTTTTCTTCAAAGTGTTTGTTTTTTAAAATAACGCTAGTGAAATTTTTACACTTTATCATGGGTGCATGATATTGCGTTTTAAATATAAAATGACAATAAAATGACGTTACAATCACGTGAGTAGCTTATTTTGACTCGTAGTCATTCGTGGTCACTCGTGGTCATTCGTGGTCACTCGTGGTCATTCGTGGTCACTCGTGGTCATTCGTGGTCACTCGTGGTCATTCGTGGTCATTCGTGGTCATTCGTGGTCACTCGTGTGTTCTTTTAATCACTATCCCCTAAGCAGTTCTAAAAAACGCGTATTTGTTCACGATCTTAGCTCATTTTGCTGCTCGATCTGCTGTCATTGTTGGAGTTCAAGATCGGTTGCAATGAAGTAAGCCGATATGCATCTGTTTTATGTTTTGTACTATTTCGTTATGATGCCTTCACTGCCAAGTTACCGCTTCGGAGTATATTTTGAGAGCTCCAAATCAGAAGGAAATAAATAAAAGAGCAGCTCAGTTCTCAGTAAAATCAATTACTTTATTTTCGTTTCAAAAGCGCAAGTGTGACATGCACATGCAAATTAACGTGGGAACTGCCGCTTTTGATTGGTCGAGGAAATTGAAATTTTGTGATCTCTGCCATCCCCGAGCTTCAAACTCGTTCACACGGCTCAAAGGGACTTACATCTGTTTTATTTCAAATCAATTCAGTCCCGACTAGCCGGATCCCATAAAAAACTTTGGAAATAAGTATTAGACGACACTCAAGAAATAAAACCTGATGTGCATAATATATATATAATATTATATTCAGTATATACAAGAACAGCAACAACAGTCTCATCTATTTTGCTTTAAAGTATTTTTTCTTAATGTTAACACTAAAAAAAAAATGTTGTTCATGCTTTTTCAAATGTAATCAATAACAAGTAGGAACAATTAACAATATTCTTTTAAACTACTGTACATGGCAGAGTCATCACTAATAAATTAAGTGTGATATTTCAGTTGATTTTGTGCATAAAAAAGTATTTCGAAGGGTACAAAACATGGTGCATTAATCTGAAGCTGTAACCTGACATATAAAATTAGCAGAACAAAAATTAAAGTAAATTATTTATTACTGATATCTCCTTTCAGATATGGTCTGACATACTAAGATAAAAAGATTTGATTAAAATGGTTGTAGATGTTTTTGAAAGTAGGGTAACATGGTGTTTGTTTGTTGTTGTTGCATGTTGCAAAGTATAAAAATTGTCCTGCTTATCTATGCTAGGCAGATTGAACATGCCCAGAAGCAACCTCTCCTTCTGAAGACTTCCTTTGGAATATTGGCACATTTCTTGTGAACCCACCGATCACATTTGTCACACTGTGCCATTCTCAGGTCAGGACTAGCCTGGTAAGCTTCATCCCATTGCATGCGGCAGAGACAGTACAAATCAATGACCAAAGTCCTCTTGGGAGCTTGTCTGTGGCGACACCTATAGCATTACTAAATGGTCAAAGTAACACAGTTTCTGACCTTGTACTCTGGGAAAAATATGACTTATCTCATGTAGATGTGTGCTGGACAATCCAACTTTTTGGTGTTCTGCACCTTCTTTTTTTTTGACATAACCTTGGTCGCCAGATCCATTCTGTAAACAGTGCAGTTCCTTATTTAAAAATTTTCATAAATTGTATGATACAATAATTACCAATATAGTTGTGAAAATAAATGAATTTGTTTTGGCCATAAATGGAATTCTTAAAAACCTAGCTTGTGGATGTCTATACTGGCAAGTAAATGTAATAATAAATAATAATAAATATAAATAAATAATGAATAACTATTATTTCTTCATGTTGGGAAACAAAGAAATGTATGTAATTTGTTACCTCCTTTAAATTCTGCTGGTATTTCTTCTTTGCCCCTATGTTCCTGTCCTTACCATGGTGGCATTCTAACAACTTCTCACCAAGAACAAAGAATGGCACTCCAGAAAATGGAATATGTCCATCTTTCCATAGAACTTTGTAAGGTTTTGCAGAGGGATCTATGTGTTTGGTCAATAATGTAGTTAACAGATGTCTATGTGGGTTGACAGTTTTGGGGCTTCTGTATATTATCTGGTGCCCACTTTGAAATTGCCTATGCATTGTTTGTGCCTCCTTTCCCTTGTCAAACAACTTGGGTAAATAGTCATTAATATTATTGGTATAACCTTATTTATATTCTCCACTAAAAAGGGATATCAAGGCCCAAATCAAGCGCAGCCAAATGCCGAAGAATTAATGTGACTTAACTAAATGTATCTTTTCGTGCTTTTAAAAAATCCAACTTTTTACCGGTTCGTCCGAAGTCTCTGGCAGTGCGGACACAGCAAAACCTGGTAGTCTGGCAGTTTCGTGGAGTCAATTTTTTCTTTCGCTTCTTCAATGGAAGCCACGGAAATCCATCCTTCGTCCACCAATGTGCCGTCTTTCGAAAAGCCCGCGAAAGCTTTCCCAGTTTTCCCGGGTTCCTCATTAGTCAATGATTGACAAAGTAGTTTACCTTATCCACTTCCGGTACAGCTGGTGCGTGTGAAAGACCAGTACGAAGGCAAGTATAGATCACAACCCTCGCAAGGACGCAGGTTGACAAATGTAAAGCCGGAAGACCGTATTATTATGTATTTATGTTCAATTTATTTTTACTGTATGTACTGATACGAACATGGATAGTGTTCGTCATATATTAGACATTACATTTTATTTTGTACTGTGGAGGCGACAACGGGGCTGGTTTAATATTGTTACCAGCCTGTGAACAGCCGTCCGATTCTCAAGAGAAAGGGACGGCTGTACACAGGCTAGTTTGTAACAAAACACTACTAGAATCAGAAATATAGTCTCTCAAAAATTCTCTCTTGTTTTTGAGATGTAAGTCCCTTTGAGCCGTGTGAACGAGTTCGAAGTTCGCGGGTGGCAGAGATCACAACACTAAAAAGGACTACACTTAGAGTAAAATAATAAACTTGCAATTGGTTCCATTAAATTTCACTCCTGTGCTTAGTTGTTACACGTTTTCCCCTTTAATATATATCAAGCAGTCAGCGTCATATTTTATCACGAGGGACTTTATTTGCTTCGGTCAGTCCGCCTTACGTGTTGGAGATGTAAATCCCTTTGAGCCGTGTGAACGAGTTCGAAGCTCGGGGATGGCAGAGATTACAACACTCAAAAGGACGCTCGCGTTACATTTACATTATAAACTCGCGAATTAGTCCAATACACTTCGCTCTTCTTTGCAACACCGTTACACAAAGTTCCTCTTTCTGTAAACAAATATCGACGGCCAAGTGAATCGTTCACAGACCACGTTGATAAGTATCACCACGTCCGCTCGGAGTCGGTTTTCCGCTCGGAGTCGGTTTTCGTCGGCACATGACCGTGAGGAACTTGTTTCGAATCAAAATATGCTAATTTCTTGACCGTACTTTTGAGCCGTGTGAACGAGTGCCTACCCACTTGAAAAACCGAATTTCCGTGAAGTCGAAAATGGCGCCAGAGCGCGCGAAGGATCATGGTTGAGACAGGCTCTTTAAGCTGCCACTAAGTTAGCCTGATTATCAGACGGTCGGAGATCGTTCGTTACTCTCCCTCTTCCCTCCCCGTCTGATTCACCGAAGCAAGATCCTTGTTCTTGTCGTCGTCATCAACAAAGGGTATCAAAATAACCAATGAGCGAAGCTGTTAGAAATGGACCGTAAAAAGCCAACACGCGGGATCGAAGTTCTCTGCTTGGATTATCCGGGGGGAAGTGATTGTCGGTCCACTAGAGAAGGACTGTCAGTGTTTGAAAGAGTGCATGCGATATGATTTGCAGATTTCTCCCGAGAACCTTTAGCGTTTAGCTATGAAAAACTAGCTAATCGTACAAAACTTCAGACTGAATCAGGCGCGTTTTTGGCGTAAGATACAGACACCGGAAAAAGAACTGCCCGTTCAGGAGAAATGCACGAGCAGGTATCGTGCACATGGCAAATGCTGATTTTGTACACCCGAAATTTTTGTGGTTTTCCTTCGTGTTTTTGCGGATAATTCCGCTCCAAGTCGGTAAATTGTCTCTATTTTTTCCTCATTCATTTAACTGAAGCCGAGAAAAGCCGACGTCATCTTTAAAGAATTTCTGTCAACAGAAAGCCAAATGAGAGAAAAAATGGATTTCCTGCAAAACGTGTTGACAGAATTTTACCAAATTTATTTATTTTGTCGTTTTCCGTACACAAAAAAATTGTGCAAAATTTTAAAAAAATTCACCGAAGGAATATGAATATAACTAACTTTTTCCCGCTTTTATATCACTCACAACAGGTGACGTTGTGTCGCCATGGCAACTGATATCTGCTCAAAATTTATGAGAACACGCTCTTCATCAGAACTCAATGCCATAGACATAAAACCTTTTTGAGAAAGTAAACGCCGATTATACTAAACAGCAGGTCATTTCTTGGTCTATAAACTGTCAGAAACTATTTGTGTCTAGTTCTTGACTCAGCGTGTGGAAATACTAGCAGGGGCGCAGCTAGCGATTTTGTAACTCTACGCACAAAGGGACTATTTTGATAACCTCTCCTTCACAGTTAAAGATTAACTAGCGTCAGGTGGGGCTGACACTGAGGGAGATACGTGACGCTTTTTTTCGTGTAACGTACACTATAATACAAAAATATATATGAAATCAATTCAAATCGGCCAATTTAATGATTAAAACGTCTTCAAGCAATAGAAAATTATATTTTTGTCAGATTAAGAAAATTCTCAGATTTTAGCTGTACGCCCGTGCGTACGTGCGTTATGATAGCTACGCCCCTGACTAGAAATACGATAATCGCAGATACCCCTCACTCTGCCATTCATGGGACTTTTACTTTGGTACTCCCAACAAGAGTAACCTTTGTTTTACCGAAATGTTGACTCAATCTTTTCTTCGAAGTCAAGTGCTACACGCAAAGGAAGGAGAAAAAGAATGTGTGTGTTATACTTTTGCGTTGAAAAAAGAGTCGATTGCGTGACGAAGTACGTATTTCCCACGGTCGGCACGTCAAATTAATTCATACAGTCTGCCAAGCACGTTATCAAAATTTAATACCCAAATTTTGAAGTTGGTCGGCCGTCGTAGTACGGGAAAAAAGGAACGCTGATTTTCCTATTTTGAATTCATAGGTAGTACAATTAAATAGGTTTCCTGTGCGATTTGTTTTTACTCTGGACTGCATGCTCCAGACTCAGGCATGCATATATTTAACGAGCTCGAATAGTTTTGTGTGAACCCGCTCAAACAGCATGATTTCTCCCAGAATAAAAGCAAAACTTGAACGGTTTACTTCAAATTATACACGGGCTTCAGACCTAGTGATACTTCTAAGGGCTTGTGAACGATTCTCGCTGCAATCACCGCATGTCAGATTCAGCATTTGTTAAGCACTTTCCTCACTAGCGCATAAGCATAAGCACAAGCATAAGCATAAGAATAAAAGAGCGACAGTGGCGACATAAGCATAAGGATCAAACACATCCGTTCCTTCGCTCTCTTATTCTTATGCTTATGCTTGTGCTTATGCTTATGCTTATGCGCTAGTGAGGACCGGCTTTACAGTTTTAGTTTTGACAGAAAAATAAGACATCTGTCCAAATCATTCAAGACTCCAAGTTCCGATTGCTCTGAGCGAATACGGTAGCCGAAACTGGCGACAGAAGCGTATTAAAACAATACTTCGAGGGAAAATGATCAACATACTGATTCTAATACATTTTTGCAGTGATCGAGTTACAAGATACGGGTAGAATATATTTGTCACGGTGATTGTTCAATTTCCACTGACTAACCTTTGTTGCTTGTCCCTTCTGAATAAGTATCTGAGTTAACAAAAACGGCGTCTGAAGCTCCCGATTTGCTTTCAAGCGGTGTTCCCTTTGCGGAGCCGTTTCTTCGGCACGATTCCGTTCATGATGCTGTCGGTTATAACATGTTTCTCGTCTTTTCTCTAGACGTATTTGGCGCTGTTCGATCGTTTCACGATTTCGCCTTGCCCGTGCCTGTTCCCTTCTCTTTTGAAGACGAGCTTCGCGAGACCGTTCTGTTTCAAGTTTTCTAGTTTTCAAATTCATTTTCGTGAACGCAGTTCAATTGTTGCTTCGTTGAAATCTTTCTTAAAAACACTGGCGGAGACACTAATCGATAATCGACAGTGATTACGTAATTGCCTTAGGCACCTGGCCTAAAAAGGTCGCATCGCACACACACACACACACACCCACACACACACGAACATTAAATTTCGAGATGGCGACACGCTTGGAGTCTTCAAATTAATGCATTAGCGTCGTGATTATTTCCCTCACTTCGTTCGGGGATAAGTGCTTCTAGTTATTTTCATTATTTCCGTGGTTGTTTTCGCTGTTTGTAATGAACCTCGAAATACGTCTGCCAGAAGAACCGCCTCAACGCAAAAATTGTCATTTACCGTCAGGACACAAGACTGACAGAGATACACAGGAAAATCTTTCGGATGAGCCTCCAGTAAGGTTCAGAAATGGAAATTCATCTTGCAAATCAACCGAAGTTATAGATGTGATTTCCAAAGTGGTTTTTGTCGTCCTATCTTCGATATAGAATTTCGGTTGGAAATGCGCTAATTAGACATTCAGAATCAAAGGCACAGTCTTTTCGGCTCAGCTCAGTCAAAGTCAACACAGGAAAATTACCTGAAATTCAGGTCCAGTGGTTCAAGATTTATCTTTCAAATTAACCGAGGTTTTAAATGTCATTTTGAAAGCTGTTTTCACGTGTTTAGACATAAAATTGCCATTTGAAATGCGCTAATCAAATATTCATAATCGCCCGTGTGAAAATGTCTAGACCACAACTTTTGATAACAATATTAGACGCGCGCAGTTAGTTGCAGGAAATACAGTGTCTTCGCTGTGGAATGCTTCAGACTAGACGATTGGCCACAGATAAAACGACGTTTACCATTACTCTCTTCAGGGAAATCTTCCGCTTTCAGTGCAATGAAGCTGTACAAAGAGTGTTGACGTCACACGCCAAATGTAAACAATAATATACGCGCACGAAGGATCATGGTTGAGACAGGCTCTTTAAGACGACTTAGCGATAAAACGTTTCTGAACGACTAAGTCAAAAAATTCGATTTTTGACTTAACGTGTCATAAACGCCGGTAAAAACAAAGGCACTAAGTCTGTCTTAAGGCAAGTAAAAACCTGACTAAGGGTTTACTTAGCTAATTGGATTTCCGGAACGGTGCAGAGTTCACAGTATAATTTGTAGCATGAGTGTCTTATGATAGTTGCACAACCACGTGGTTGGCACGTCCATGTGATACGATTAACAGCAGAGATGTACAATCGAATTGAGTAGAGCGACCAAGAGCATAAATTGCTCGTTTTGTGACGCGATCTGCTCTTGCATTCGTTACCTGATCAACATCAGATTATTCAAAGCGGTTCTGTTGATCATTAGTTGAAGATTCAACAGGTAAAAGACTACAGCTACGATTGCTATTTTTCTGTTTCTTGGAATCATTTTCGCTTTGTAGTTAAAAGAACAAATTACGCCCCGAACACGTCTTGCGCTAGTGCGTTTCTCAAGGGATAAAAACTGGACTTCATAAGTGAGTTTTGATGACAGCTTGAAGGACGTCTTGAAGGACGTCTCATATGTCCTCGGCTTGCTTTTTGCTCGCGGGGGCCTGGGGCCCAACGTGAGCTTAAAAACGCAAATTTTTATTTTTATCTTTTTTCCTTTTTGTCGTTCGAGAATCAGCACACGGTGATTGGTTCAGATTATCACGTGATATACAATGACGTAATTGACTTCGTTAAACAACTCGAGTGTGGCTATGAATTGCTTGGTACTTGTGTGTAAAAGTTAACTGCATTTAATCCAAACTCAACACCTTTTGGGTTTGTGCCGAACACGCACTGATAAACTGGATGCTAGGGAACGATTTTGGCTTGCGTTCTTTAGTTCACCGCGGAAGCTTTGAGAATAGCTGTAAACAGATGTTTGATGGATACCGCTGGGGGATTGCAAATATCTCTGTAGCCGTTAAATATTTAGTCCCAACGAAACTTTCTGTGGCGACACGAAATACTTCTGGGAAGAAAACAAGCCGAAAACGGAAACCAAAGCTACGATGACCTTTAGCCGCAAAACAATGGCGATTTATGATTCACTCTGTACATGACATCTGTTGCCTCTTAAAATTCTTCTGCTTATCGTACATTGCCTGTTGAAATGTTTCTTTCATTCGATCATGTAGCCTTTGTTTCGCAATGGTCATTGTATACCAGAAATGAAAAATATACCGAAATAGTCCCGAGTATTAAGTTTGCAGTCAGAAATGGACTGAACACACTGTGAACACACTGTGAACAAAACCGCAATAATATTTAAACATGATTCGTGTTACATTCCCCGCTTTCAATTTTATATTTGTTACAAAGCACGAATACTCGAAAGCCTGATAGAAGAAACGCATTCAGTTAATACAAGAAAACACACAAGTATTGAAGCGAAGGCTGGATTGATCGTGGCCTTTGATTAGAAATAAGAGTCGAATTTGATTGTGCATAAGAACAGATGTCAGAATTTCGCCCCAAAATTTTTACCGGTTCCAGCGAGCGCAGCAAGCTGACGTTCGGAGAGAGGTAAGATGACGCGCAACTAAACATATTTAGCTAGTTTTTAAGTTCAATCGTTGCCGAAGAACGCCGTTCGGCGAACGACCAAAATCCCCATACATTTCTTTATAATTGCCAAAGGTCATGTTCTTTCGTAATAACAAAGGTATCACATATCACTGTGTGAGAGAGAGACAGACAGACAGACAGACTCTCGGAGCCTGGGCTGCCCTGTGTGTATACTAGAAATGAAAAATACACCGATATAGTCCCGAGCATTGAGTTTGCAGTCACAAATGGACTGAACACGCTGTGAACAAAACCGCAATAATATTGTAAACAAGTCTCGTGTTGGGCTCGTGTTACATTCCTCGCTTTCAATTTTATATTTGTTACAAAGCACAAATACTCGAAAGCCTGATAGAAGTGAAACGTATTCAGTTAAAAACAAGACAGACTAGTATTGAAGCGAAGGCTGGAATAATCGTGGCCTCTGATTAGAATTAAGTGTTCGAGGTCAAACTGTCAACATCGATTCATAAAAAGACAAGTCACGCATTACTCAGATTTACTCGGTGGGTAACCGTTTAGCTTCTAAGCTCAAAGTGCAGAGTCGCTCAACCTTTAAGAACCAAGTGTATGAGTGTTGTAATGATAAATTTATAGTTTAATCAGGTTTCATTTAAGCAAAGTGTCAAAAGCCAAGTTCTCTATACTGTGTGATATATTCCTGGTGAGAAACCGGGAGTCTCCCGGAAGTTCCGCCGCGAGCTCACTGGCAACGCCAGTCTAGTTATGTCTAGTGTGAACGCTTAAGTTGACTTAGGGAGACTTAAGAAGACTTAGACTTAGGCTTCTTAAGTGTGAACCCAACTATAAATGTTGTTACTTTTAGCTTAGAAACACACTTAATGACACATTTGATCAAATGTAATACAACAAACAACTGCGTCTCGATGTCTATCGCAATTTCCAGGGGGTTAAGTAAATTCCGGGGAGTGAGGGGGTTCAAAAAAAACCCCTGGAAATGTACTTTCTTGAGGGTGGGGGGTTTTAAAGAGGATTTCCTCCGTGGTGGGGGGTGGATAATTTCTGGAACTACACATTGTATATTTATAATGCATTTTTCCATTTTCACTCACAGTAGAGTACAGGGGAGAGTATCGGGTTAGGGCTATATTTCTCTGGCATGGGATTTTGTGTGTTTGTACACGTACTAGGCAACACTTGCAACAATTGAGAACTTCTGAGAAATATATTCTAACCTATTTGAGAAGTATCTATATATATTTCACCTATGAATGTGGTGCTAAGACAAAATAAAGACAAAATAAATTACTGTGAAATGGACATGGCATGATGAATAATATCGTGAGAACTTCCTTCTTTCAAGACCATCCTACATATTACATAATGAAATTACTGTACTCTTCAAACAGCAATGGGACCCTGTGGGGGTGGGGAGGGGGGGGAGTACTCCCATATTTATGCCATATAGGTATGTGCCACCCCAAAGTGTATTGTTTTCAAACATTTTTAGTCTGAAATAGGGTATAGAGTTTGCCTTTTTGGTCTGAAATAAGGTATAGATTTTGTGTTTTTGGCCTGAGATAGCATATATAGAAATGTGTCATCACGGACAATGCATGGCAAATGGAAGAAAAAATAGGGTGGAAATCGTTGCAAAAGAAAAAGTCTCTAAAATAGGTCTGAAATAGAGTATACATTTATGGAGTGTGGGTCTGAAATAGGGTATAGTGTAATAGGGTATAGGGTAAGGGTTTTCAGGTCCAGGTGGCACATCCCCAAAATTTCCCCCGGAATGGAACACATGCTAATTTCATGTAAATGCTAATATATTAAAATGTGTGGTGTAAGCATACAGTACATGAGAGCTCTAAGCAATGTCATGCATAATCGATTACTTGGGCGTGGGACCTTTGCGAATATCGTATTTCTAGTATTACTTTACAGGCGCAAATTAAACACGACCAAACAACTCAAACGCGTAAGTAATTTGGCACTACACTGTAAGTCACCACAAGATGATAACTACACAGATTAATTCCCAGCAATGTGCAGATAGGTGGCTCGGCAATTTCTGAAATTTATGGGCAGGAGGTTCCAACCCACTTGCAATAAACAGCTAACATGGGTCAAGCTTCGATGCAAACAGGATCAATTGTTAGTTCACTATATTAGGAATTATATTGATGTTATAAAATGTATGTTATTTGCATGTGAGAACTTACAAGTTAACTTCCTGGAACAATCGTTTTGCAGTTGAGATATTATTTTAAATGACAGGAAGCAGCGGCTTCGCATTTGAACCCGGTTGCATTAAACGACTTCCTCATACATACGCAATCAAACAAGAATGTTGCTTTAAACCCTTAACAGGGGAATACATAACTTTCAAGTAAAGTAAAACCAATGAACAAATCATAACTCTTTTTATAAACAAAAACTGGAAGGGCTTCCGCCCTGAAATGCTATAAAGCAGCTTCTTCGCATCAAATTGTTTAAGAGAGGTAATAAAGTCATCATCAAGATCGTGCAATATGGATATTATGAAATTAGTCTTTTTCTTGGTAAGTGAGACAAGCTATCAGCTGTGTGTTCTTAGTGTGTGGTTCAATGATGAATGAGTTATATCATATTTTTTGTCAAACAAAACAAAACAAAAGTCATCCTTATTTAAATGTTTTCGTAAATTGTCAAACATTGTCAAATTCAATTCAATTTACCCGCGATTGCGATACTTTTGAACCAAGGAAAACAATTCAGTTTCAGACAATTCAAATTTACACAAAATGGTCGATGTGAAGTACGAACTTTTACTGCCGTATGTCTTGCAATAGGTTCATGAAGTTCAACATGTTTTTGAAAAAGAACTGTGTGCCGCATCCAAGTTGTTTCATTCATTTGCTGTTGTTTTTTCTTGCCCTGGGTTTATGTAACTAGTAACTGAAACTTGTTGTGACATTTTTTTATCAGGTATTCTTGATTAGTGTTCAAGTTTATGAGTCTCAAGAAGCAAAATGTAAAATTTTGACCATTCAGAAAATTCATGGTGTGAAGAAGTATCTTTCGGTTCCTCCGTCCTCGCAAGGAAATGCCGATCTCTCTTTAACAACAGACAGCAATAAAGGAACATGTAAGTTATTATTGAATACTAGGGACATAATGTAAGATACAAAATTCGTCTGGTTGAGCCTGAAACAAATATAGAAAATTGAGTCGTAATATAGACGAATCAAATATAGTAGTAAGCGATTTTCAAGAAGGCGTAAACTTCAAAACTACCAATATGTCAACACTATATTTGATATCCTGTATCTTATTTGACCTTGGTACGTATATACAAAGACTGAATTGTAGTTTGATGCGCGTGATGTGTTATTATACGACTATGTGCAAACAAAACGTTCAAACTGCATGCGGCCGCTTAACTGTAAACTACTCATTAAATAGCTTTAGCAAGCAACCCAGGACGAAGACGGCAACCTCAGCAAACTCAATAAACTCAGTATAAAGAATGATTGAAATAAATTTAATGTTGTTTTAATTTTCACTTTGATTGCAGGTATCAGTTATAAAAAATCTGGAGAATTGAGTTGGTCTTTGAATAACGTTCCTGTTTATCTTACTGCTAACCCTACTGCGTGCGGATCTAAGAATTGCGGATCTTTAACTGTCCAGGTTAGTTACTTGTGCTATTACTAGAAATACGATAATCGCAGATACCCCTCGCTCTGCCATTGATTGGACGGTACTCCCAACAAGAGCAGCCTTTGCTTTACCAAAATGTTGACTCAATCTTTTCTTCGAAGTCGAGTGCTACACGCAAAGAAAGGAGAAAAAGAATGGTGTGTGTTATACTTTTGTGTTGAAAAAAGAGTCGACTGCGTGACGCCGTACGTATTTCCCACGGTCGCCATGTCAAATTTAATCGTACATTCTGCCAAGCACGTTTTCAAAATTTAATACTTAAATTTTGAAGTTGGTTTGCCGCCGTAATACGGGAGAAAAGGAACATTGGTTTTTCGATTTCTAAATACAATCCTAGCAAAATCGGCGAGACGCCCAACCGGAAATACGTGAACTGCATTATGTCCCGCTTTTCACACTCTATTAATTTAACTATGTAGAGAAATTCTATGATAAGAAGACTATGATAAGAAGACTTGCAAACCGCAACTCCTTTGGTTGCCAACACGAACGCGTTCCAACAGGAACAGAAAAAATTCCGAAAACCAAGTAAGAGTTTCAAGACAATCCCTCACTGAATTCGTCCATCTACAACAAGGCATCAGGCAATCAACTAAACAGTAACATATAGCGACAACTTGCAAAGTACAGACGGTGCCGAGTTCTTCTTCATTGCAAAAGTCAACATTTGTTGTCTTGACTACATAGCCGAGTGTCAGACTTTAAATCGCAACCCTGTTAGCAGGTCTGCTTTGTAGTCTCGCGAAGTCTGTCCCTAACGTTATCCTCCACTCTCAAGCGGTCCTTCCAAAAGTAGGGATGCCGTGGCAGGAGACATTTTTTCCTTGCACAGTAGAACCGTTTAGCCAATTTATTTCTTGTCGGTGTTTGTCGCAACACTTTCCTTGGGTTCTGCGGATCTTTGACCGGATACATGTACCGTTCTTGGTGCATAATGCAGATGTCCCATGGAGCGATTGGCAGAGTCCTCCAAAAATCCACCTTGCTGTGCGTGCAGCTTTTGGCTTGTGCGTAGTCGTTTCCAAAAACGATGTGAAAAGGTTTGTCGTTGTAGTAATACAGGCTCTGTAAAGCGAGAAGGCTTGGGACTGTTCAGATCCGGATCATGAACTGCATTTGCATCTAATTCTGCGACCAGGGGTTGCTGCTCGACTGTTATTTTTCACATTGAATCAAAACTCGTGCGAGGAAAAAGGAAAGTGACAGAAACCAAGCGTGAGCACAACTTGATTTCGATTCTTTAATTGAATTATTAATTGTTGATTACCCGTAGTTCAGTTTTATTAGACCCCATTATATTTATAAGACCCCATTATGAAGATGTCATTTGTAACAGAGTAGAACAATAAACAAAGCCAGTCCACATCCAGCCACCTTTTCCAAGCCAAAGAGTTCGCATTCAAAATGGCTCACATCGCATTGACAGTTTTTACGAGATACATATTTCCGGTTGGGCGTCTCGCCGATTTTGCGGGAAGGATTGTATTTCGACCAGTGACAAAGAAACGTTACATATAACTCAGCAAGTCTAACAAACCTATGCAGTGAGCGAGTACGCCCGTTCTTTATATGACTTGTTTCGCAAAACACGGTTTTTTCGAGTCACGCTGATTTTGCGGGCAAAGGATTGTGTTTAGACCGGTGACAAAGAAACATTATTTATAACTCAGCAAGGCTAACAAACCTATGTAGTCAGCGAGCACGCCTGTTTATTATATAGGTCGTTTCGCAAAATACAGTTTTTTCGATTTACGTATTTCCTTTCGGGTTCCCTTGCATCGAAAAGCCCGGTCAGACCGAGGTTTTCCGGGGTTAAAGCTTGGCCAGTTTAAGGGATAAGCCTGGCCCAAGGCCGGGTTTTAACCGGGCTTACCCCAAGATAAAAATCCGGGGAATCCCAGGGTAAGCCTGGCCCACAAATCAGGCCATGGCTAGACCGGGGTTACCCCGGCGAGGGCAGACCAGGCTTACCCCAAGATAAAAATCCGGGGAATCCCGGGGTAAGCCTGGCTAGTCCGGCCCACAAATCAGGCCCAAGCTAGACCGGGGTTACCTCGGTGAGGACAGACCAGCCCATGTTTCACAAAAGAGTTTAGAAATACCTTTTGGCCCAGGGTACTATGAGGAGGGTCGAGAGTAAAAAAAATGAAAAATATAAAATATAAAATGCCTATTATTATTATTATTATTTCAAAGAGAAGAGAAAAAAGAGAAGTGTAAATACTGAATCGCTGCTATCAATAAATACAGGAAACATATTGATCTAATTATCTCTTACTATCAAACTCCCTCGAACAATTCACAATGCACACAGGGATCTCCTGTCAACACGTTATTTTTCGGCGGCTTTCCAGAATTACGGAATACGGATTAAAAACAATGTCTACTAAGGTAAAACACTATCTGGTATACGTACATCAAATTTCAAAACAAAAACAAGTCAGTGTCTCGATTGAACTTATTTTTTCAGCAAAATCACAATTATTCCGCAGGTATAAAGTACAATCGTATTTGCTTACTCAGTAGATTGAGTAAGAACAGTTTGAGTGCGACTAAAAGATAAGAGTTAAAATAACATCACTACCTGACGCCACACCCCCATAAGAAGTAATAGCGAAACGGTACAGATCCCACGCAACTTCATGACTCGTTGTTTGTTTCCCGGCGCTCTCCGATCATAATACAACTGGTCAAAGTTACATTGATCTTCAAGTACAGTAACCGTTACATATAAAAGAAAATGCTGGTTGTTTAAATACAGGTAAATTGAGGAATAACAAGCCGCCGAGCCATTTCGGTAATACCGATTCACAAACATAATCAATCATTTTACGACAAATCATAAACATGATTTAGGCATACTCACCTGCGCAAACCTTCATGTGTGCACGTTTGAAAGTGGACCGCTCGATTGTTTTCTCGGTGTAAAACACGCTGGAAAGCCGCCGGAAAATAAAGTGTTGACAGGAGATTCCTGTGCGCATTTTGAATTGTTTGTGGGAGTTTGATAGTAAGAGATAATTAGATCAATATGTTTCCTGTATTTATTAACAGCAGCAATTCAGCATTTACACTTCCCTTTTTTCTCGTCTCTCTGAAATAATAATAAATAATAATAATAATAATAATAATGATAATAATAATAATAATAATAATAATAATAATAATAATAATAATAATAATAATAATAATAATAATAATAATAATAATAATAAGCATTTCATTTTTTTTCGACCAAAAGGTAAACTCGTTTGTGGAAAATGGGCTCCTGCTGCTGGCTATGCTCTCCCTCGCCGGTGTTTCTTTGCAACGCGGCATCCTGTGTTGACATCGCAACAGCTAATTTGAATCCCCTTGAGACTATAGACTTTAGACTTTCACCTGAACTATTAAAATAGACAAACAGACAAACAGGCAAATAACAGATTAATTTTTCTTTTCATTTTTTCGTAAATCCCTATTCCGTATTCCGTAACCCGTATTCCGTATTCCGTATTCCGTAAATCCGTAATCCGTATTCCATAATCCGTAATCCGTATTCCATAATCCGTAATCCGTATTCCGTATCCGTGTTTTACAGACACACGTTTTTTAATTCTACACGTAATGCTTTTCCAGAAAAGTTTGAAAACGCATTGGAGTTTGAGGAACACCTGGTGCTTTATTTTGGCTAAAATGTAAGCTTGTATTACCTCGAGTTAGAAACTGACAGTTGAATGAAGCATCCGCTTACAGTAATTGAATAAATGCGCGTCGAGCCAGATCACGTTTCAAGAGAAGATTGCTTTAGATCATAAGAGTTTGTGCGTTTTTGCTTGCGGGGGCCTGGGGCCCAGCGCGAGCTTAAAAACGCAAATTTTTATTTTTATCTTTTTTCCTTTTTGTCGGTCGAGAATGGGCACATGGTGATTGGTTCAGATTATCACGTGATATGCAATGACGTAATTGACTTCGTTAAACAACTCGAGTGTGGCTATGAATTGCTCGGTACTTGTGTGTAAAAGTTTACTGCATTTAATCCAAACTCAACACCTTTTGGGTTTGTGCCGAACACGCACTGATAAACTGGATGCTAGGGAACGATTCTGGCTTGCGTTCTTTAGCTCACCGCGGAAGCTTTGAGAATAGCCGTAAACAGAATGATGTTTGATGGACACCGCTGGGGGATTGCAAATATCTCTGTAGCCGTTAAATATTTAGTCCCGACAAAACTTTCTGTGGCGACACGAAATACTTCTGGGAAGAAAACAAGCCGAAAACGGAAACCAAAGCTACGATGAGCTTTAGCCGCAAAACAATGGCGATTTATGATTCACTCTGTACATGACATCTGTTGCCTCTTAAAATTCTTCTGCTTATCGTACATTGCCTGTTGAAATGTTTCTTTCATTCGATCATGTAGCCTTTGTTTCGCAATGGTCATTGTATACCAGAAATGAAAAATACACCGAAATAGTCCTGAGTATTAAGTTTGCAGTCACAAATGGACTGAACACATTGTGAACACACTGTGAACAAAACCGCAATAATATTTAAACATGATTCGTGTTACATTCCTCGCTTTCAATTTTATATTTGTTACAAAGCACGAATACTCGAAAGCCTGATAGAAGAAACGCAATCACAATACATAAAAAACACACAAGTATTGAAGCGAAGGCTGGATTGATCGTGGCCTCTGATTAGAAATAAAAGTTGTCAGAATTTCGCCCCGAAATTTTTACCGATTCCAGCGAGCGCGCCAGCAAGCTGACGTTTGGAGAGAGGTAAGATGACGCGCAACCAAACATATTTAGCCAGTTTTTAAGTTCAATTGTTGCCAAAGAACGCCGTTCGGCGAACGACCAAAATCCCCATACATTTCTTTATAACTGCCAAAGGTCATGTTCTTTCGTAATAACAAAGGTATCACATATCACTGTGTGACAGACAGACAGACAGACTCTTGGAGGCTGTGCTGTCCTGTGTGTATACTAGAAATGAAAAATACACCGAAATAGTCCTGAGCATTGAGTTTGCAGTCACAAATGGACTGAACACGCTGTGAACAAAACCGCAATAATATTGTAAACAAGTCTCGTGTTGGGCTCGTGTTACATTCCTCGCTTTCAATTTTATATTTGTTACAAAGCACAAATACTCGAAAGCCTGATAGAAGTGAAACGCATTCAGTTAAAAAACAAGACAGACTAGTATTGAAGCGAAGGCTGGAATAATCGTGGCCTCTGATTAGAATTAAGTGTTCGAAGTCAAACTGTCAAAATTGATTCATAAAAAGACAAGTCACGTATTACTCAGATTTACTGGGTGGGCAACCGTTTCGCTTCTAAGCCCAAATGCAGAGTCGCTGAACCTTTAAGAACCAGTGTATGAGTGTTGTAATGGTAAATTTATAGTTTAATCAGGTCTCATTTAAGCAAGGTGTCAAAAGCCAAGTTCTCTATACTGTGTGATATATTTCTGGTGAGAAACTGGAAGTCTCCCGGAAGTTCCGCTCTTGTCCTTGCTTTCCATTTTAGTTTATTCTGCTCTCGACCCAACTAACACCGCAAGCTCAATGGCAACGTCAGTCTAGTTTATGATCCTATGCAAGGGTCCCGTATTTACATCGAATTGCGTGATTCAACAGTGGGCAATGCAACCTGTTCGAGATCAGCACGGGTGAAAGTTACTCGAAAATAGACAAATAATATATCATGACGAGCGCACATACAACGAGCAATACATTACTAAGTGCGAATCGTGCCACAAATAGAGCGACTGATTTGAAGGGAAAAGTCGGCTACAGAATTGCTTTGTCGCCGATGAAAGTTTTTAAGTGTCGCTCAACTCCAAAAGCTTGATAAAATGACATGTAACGCAACTGAATCAGATGATTACGTTAATTAGTTCTAATTGGCAGAATAACACACGCTCTCGCGTCAGGTAAATTTCACTAAAAATTGGAAAAATTGTTACAAAACCACTTGGAATGGCATAAAGAGTGATATGTTATCCGAATAAGATATAAAACTATAGCTTATGTTGCATTTATTTTCAACGGTTTACACCACAGAGGCAAAGAAGATTAGACAAATTCTATTTTAGTTCATAGTGTAAACCGTGTAAACCGTTGTAAACCGTGTCATATTTCAACCTCTCCGGATCATAAAATTTCACATAGACAACCATTTGCGATACATTTAAGACCATTTTCAATATGTCATGGCCCTTTTTATGGGATTTCGGAGTCAATATTGTCAACCTTTCGTATTTCAACGGTTCTTGAAATGCACTTAGGTTGCTTTCCAGGGCACGGAACGGCATCAATTTAATGTTGTACTTTCGCAAAAGGTGCTCTTATTTCTTAATTTGAAACATGTGTACTCACATAACCCATGAAATTTTGGCAGTCGTCGCTTTCTGAGTATCAAAATCCGATATAAGTGAATGAACTACTGGCTCCGGCCTATAAACGAATCTTACTTTCTGCCTCTGGCATCCCAAAATAGACTACCGCTACAACCACTAGCCTTCAGAATTGCATTCAACCCTCGCATTTAACAAAATAGAAGGCTTTTAACGAATCTTAGCTATGGCAGAAGTTACTTTCTTGCTATTTTGTATTCGGACAATCTCAGACAAAAGTGTTGACACATTCTCCCCTCCCCCCATTCAATGTTGATAAATTAATTATTTAGCAACGGTTTTCCGTCAAAGTCTTATCGGAACTCTTCCAAATTCAAGCCACATTATTGATACGGGGAGGGGGGTGATTAAAGTAGTTTCCTTTGGAACTGGATGATTCACAGCATGGTAGTTTTGACAAATAAAGTACGACATTTAAAGCATGTATCAACACATTTTGTCCGGGATTGTAGCCTGGCCCACAAACCCACAAATCAGACCCCAGTGGGGGCAGACCCTGACCTCGGTCAGACCGGGCTAATCCCGGGGTAAGCCATTATTATTGTAGTTATGGCAAATAATTTAATTATCTTTAGAATATGCAAACTCAAACCAAAGCATTGCCACAAAAATAGTACATTCAGTTATCGAAAACAGCTCATTCAAACGTTCATTTATCCTTTTTCCTGCACGTACTCTCACAACTCATCTTCTTGCCCTGTGCACAAAGCAGTGCTCCATCCAAACTTTGAAGTCCACTTAGACTGCCTCAGTCAAATAAAACATGCTCAGCATAATGTGCCAAGGTTTCCCTTCCATCACGCAGAAATGACTCCACCATGAGATGAGCTACCAAAACATGCAAAACGATGCAATGTATATGTCAATATTATTACAACAAATTAAACATACCACAACGATGATCATACAGTATGCAATAAATACAGAGAAAAACAAGGATAAATTTACCCTAAAGCAAAGTCAAAATTTTGTTCAACACTGTATGTCATATATTATAATAGATTACATTGTATAATTTATTATGCAGTTACTACGAGTACTCAACAATGAATTCTGTTGACATGTGGTAGACTTTCTACGATGTTATCACAAAAGGGCCAGCCCCTAAATGTTCTCAAAGCACACTATTGCAAAATCTGAGTGGGTAATTTCAGTCATAGACCTGAATAAATGTATTGGTTTCTCTTTTGTATGTAAAAACATATTGCAGAGGATAACATTTGCCACCTGACAGACTAACATACAGTGTTCAAGACAAAATATCAGTGATACAGTATACTGTCACTGATGGTCCTAGTATTCATAAAATATAACCCACAGGGTCCGAATACCCTATGAAGCTGAATCTGTTCACTTAATTTCCAGAGATTACTTTATTGGCTAGCTTTATTTCTTGGTTATTAAAACTCCAACTGATCATATGTGGGAAGTTTTATGAAACATTTTCTGAAATATGCATGTTTTCCTCATTCTCAAATTTTGTCAATTTGCCAAGAAACTGATCGTTTCTAGTACATGTTTTTCCCCCCGAAGGCCTGAGCCACAATTACGGTTTTTGATACTGAAACTGTTGTAAAAATCAAGATCAGATTACCGGTACCGTATGTACAAATAAAAACGCCTACTTTCGACGTATCGAATTTCACAAATCTAGCGCAAATTTAGATTATTAAACAGTCCCCACGCACACATGTCAGATATTTGTCAGGTCAACTTACAGTTCACAATGAAGCAATACACTATCTTCAACTTACAGTTCACAATGAATAGAATCTGTTATCTTTGTGCTCTGTGCACCCAATGCTGTAGCTTAGCTTAGCTTGCGTACATCATTGTCGCTTTTCGTGAGGTAATTACAAATTTCGTCTTACCTATTAAATTCGTTGCTTCGTCCGGTTCTTTATATTTTATTGAATATTTCATATGATTTGTGCGAAAATACTGCAGTAGGATTTGTGAATTTGTTTAGTTGGGCTTACCAGGCTTTAGCCCAGCCGAGATAAGCTGAGAAAGTCTGGCCTAAAATTGTTTAGCCGGGCTTGCCAGACTTTAGCCCAGCCAGTGTAGCCAGGTAAGCTTGGTCTAAAATTGTTTAGCCGGGCATACCAGGTTTTAGCCCAGCCGGGGTAGCCAGGAAAGCCTGGCCTAAAATTGTTTAGCCAGGCTCACCGGGCTTTAGCCCAGCCAGGGTAGCCAGGAAAGCCTGGCCTAAAATTGTTTAGCCGGGCTTACCAGGCTTTACCCCAGCTGGGGTAGCCAGGAAGCCTGGCATAAAATTGTTTAGCCAGGCTTACCAGACTTTAACAGGCCATGCTGCCCGGTAAGCTTGGATTCAAGTCCGGTAAGCCTGGCCTGGCCAGGCTTTTCCGGGCTAGCCAGCCTTTTTGCCAGGCTTCTAATGTAAGGGCTTCTAACCGATTTTGCGGGGAAGGATTATGTTTAGACCGGTGACAAAGAAACGTTATGTATAACTCAGCAAGGCTAACAAACCTATGCAGTCAGCGAGCACGACCGTTAGTTATATACAATCATGGCCAAAAGTATGTGGGACACTGCAAAAATGCTATTTTTTCACCATCACTCTTGTTCAACAACAAAAACGGCTCCCCCCTCCCCCTATACAATGTTACTTAAAGAGTGTGCACTTTGCGCACACTCATTCAACATTGTATGGGGGAGGAGGGCTGGAAGTGTGAAAGTGTCATCATTTTCAGATAAAAAGCTAAGTGTCCCATGACTTTTGGCCAGGATTGTAGCTCGTTTCGCAAAATACAAATTTAACTCGCCCATAAAATTCGAAGCGCGTATATATAATCTATATACGTCTCTTAATGATTGCCGAAGCCGTCAGCGTTTGTTTATCTGTCGGCTGTACACTCTTCCATTTATATTAGGTCGTCATTCTGCTCATTTCGTCTTATTTCGTTTCATTTCGTTTTATTTCGTTTCGCAAATTACAGTGAGCCGAATGTTGAATATTGCGCTGTGATCAATCACATGGGGAAACGTGAATGTTAAATTGCAAACTTGAATGTCGAATTGTAAACTTGAATGTTGAATATCGCGCTGTGATCAATCATGCGGAAACTTGAATGTTGAATTGCAAACTTGAATGTTGAATTGTAAACTTGAATGTTGAATTGTATTGAAACTTGAATTTTGGCGGGGATATAACGCCATATAGGTATGCATATTTTTAAATTAAAATGCGATCGAACTGTTTTGTATGTGAACCCGCTCAAAACAGCATGATTTCTCCCAGAATCAAAGCAAATCTTGAACCGTTTACTTCAAATTATAGACGAGCTTCAGACCTAGTCATACTTCAAAGGGCTTGTGAACGATTATCGCTGCAATCACCGCGTGTTAGATTACAGAATTGGTTATAGTTTTAGTCTTGAAAGAAAAAAATAAGACATCTAACTAAATAATTCAAGACTCCAAGTTCCGATTGCTCTGAGCGAATACTGTAGCCGAAACTGGCGACAGAAGCGTATTAAAACAATACTTCGAGGGAAAATGATCAGGAAAATACAAATTTTAATACATTCTTGAAGTGATCGAGTTACAAGATACGGGTAGCATATATTTGTCACGGTGATTGTTCGATTTACACTGACTAGCCTTTGTTGCTTGTCCTTTCTGGATAAGTATCTGAGTTTAACACAAAACGGCGTCTGAAGCTCCCGATTTGCTTTCAAGCGCTGTTCCCTTTGAGGAGCCGTTTCTTCGGCACGCTTCCGTTCATGATGCTGTCGGTTATAACATGTTTGTCGTCTTTTTTCTAGACGTATTTGGCACTGTTCGATCGTTTCACGATTTGGCCTTGCTCCTGCATGTTCCCTTCTCTTTTAAGACGAGCTTCGCAAGACCGTTCTATTCCAGTTTTCCAGTTTTCAAATTCATTTTCGTGAACGCAGTTACGTGCAAATGTTGTTCAAATCTGTTTTTCTTTTGAATATCAGTAAAAACACTGGCAGTGACGCTAATCGAGACAGACTGACTGACAGACGAACATTAATTTTCGAGATGGCGACCCGCTTGGAGTCTCCAAATAAGGCGATTTTGCTGCATTAGCTTCGCTCGGGGATTATATGTTTACTTAGTATATACCACACAAGTGAATAGTGCTTTTCGCGCGCTCTGTTCTTCCTCAATCTCGGAATATCAAGTACTATTCACCTCCGGGCGCCTTCCGGTAAAACAAAATGGCGCGCAAACCCAGTATTTGCTCACTTTTGTCGGAAATAAAATAGCTATTTGGGAGTTGGCTATTAAACTTGTGTGGTATATATATATAACAATTATTCGCCTCAGTGTCGGTGAATAGCGGTGGATATTTACCGAGGTAAATATCCACCGCTATTCACCGACACTGAGGCGAATAATTGTTAATTATTATGGTGTATCACCTTATCACCTTGCATTAAGGTAGTTGTCTTTGCATTATTTTTAAATGCAACTGCTGATTCCGTTTTCATCAGTTGCATATCACACACACACACACACACACACACACAAACACACATATGTATATACATACATATATATATATGATTATTTTATGTGTTTACTTTAACTGCAGAGAAGCAAGTCGAACTCAGGGCAGAAGTTTCAATTCAGAAGAATTAACATGCCGAACATGACGGCTGCATACACCATTCAGACGAAGGTAAACCATATTACTCTTTACGTCAAATTAATGGACGATGATGAAAAACTGGTCCTTGGGTCAAATCGGAGTGACAGAAATGCATGGTTCGAAAGATTTAACTACTGCTAAGTCTGTCAGAATTTAGAAAATTTAAATTCGTATTTTTTTACGCCTTGTAATTATGGTATATTTAAATTTAAACATGATTATTTTGTAACTCGCATAGCTATTGACATGGAATAAAATGTAAATTTTACTGATCACGTGATATTGATGTTGGACGCAAATAATTATACATTTGGGTCTAACACAGCGTTCCATCTGTTCAAAGCTTGGGCCAGTAATGTATTTTTGTTACGTTATCGATTCGAAAAATAACATGCAAACCACAACGAAAACGCATCTAAAGAGAAGCAATTCAATTCAATACTGCCGAAAAAGATGAGAATTGTCATACAATCACGCACATAAAGTATAGGATTGGGGCGATGTGAGGCGGATAATTTGTTAATAAAGTATTATAATTGCGTTTTCTTATAAGTGCTGCGGATGCTGAATATGTCAGGTTTGATCCGTTTATACAAATTCATCTCCAATTATATCAGGTATGTTTTATGGTGTGGACACACTTTACTAACCCCCATTACTACAAAGAGGTTGTTACACGGGAAGGAGTGCAATATGGCGGAATATTTTTAAGAATCGGTTTTATTTTTTCGAGAAAAAATAAACCTGACGAGTAAAAACACAGCTGTATTGCACCACTTTTTGTGTAATAAATTATTTATTATACGACAAACGAAGCAGGGCAAATGTTCTCGCCTTGCGCAAAATGGAGCAAAAAGAATGACGCGTTCGTAAAATTTGCTTGCGAAAATTGATCACGTAAGCTAATAAACAAGTTGACCTGGTTCCTGACGAATGCAATACGCTCCCATCTCCGATCTTTGCACTCGTTATGGCCTTTAGTTGCACTCGAAATTGTGAAGTCGTGTAATAATGTAACTTATATGTAAGCGTTCTGACTACAGTACCATTAAAGTAATTTTCCCTTTCCCGTAGTAGTTTTTCCCTTTGCTGAAGACTTACTAATTAGTAAGTTGCTCAGTTTGTTCCGTTTCTGCCGAGGTTCTCTTGCTATCGCCATGTCTTTCTAGAAGAACGACTGTTGTAATTTCTAGGAAATGTCGTCCACGTCTTGAAAACAATCAGAAAGAGAAGAAATCGAACGCAAGAGCACGACGACTTCGACATCAGGTCAATTTTGCATGACTTCACGAACTCTTTTTGTCTTGCAATTAATTTCATTGTTTTGCCGAGGTTGTCGTCCTTACTCGTGCGACACATCCTGCAATTAACTTGTCTTGTCCTTATCTAAGTTTATGTTGATAGTATTTTCCACCGAAAGCAAGGGTACGCGGATGCATACTGTACTTGCACGTATTCATTGCACGTCCGATGTCTGTATAACAAATCGTGACAAGTGTGTTTCCGCTTGATTAGTAGAGTTTCCGTTACACCCTGTTATTAATATGCTGTTTATAGCTTTTCACTCCCAAACTAAAAATACTGATTATTCCAAGCTTTTAAACAAGGACCTGCGCTATAAAGGAAAGATCCGTCCCTCTTCCGTGACGGCATCATAATACTTAAAAAAATGGTGGAGATAACCGAGTAACAAGCCAATATGCATTTAGGTCATATTTTTACCTATATCTTCTCAAATCTGTATAATCTAAGTCCGTCCGTGTGTCGTCAGTAACGCTTTTTCTCAGGCCTTCTTATAAATAATCCAAGATGGCCGACATTCAGGAGCGAACACAAGTACCAGGAATACGATAATTGCTCTGGCATTGATTGACTATTACTTTGGTACTGCTCAACAAGAGCAGCCTTTGTTTTGCCGAAGTTTTGACGCAATCATTTCTTCGAAGCCAAGTGCTGCACGCAAAGAAAGGAGAAATATATGGTGTGTGTTATACTTTTGCGCTGAGAGAAAAAAAAAATGATTCCGTGGCGCCGTACGTATTTCTCAGGGTCGACACGTCAAATTAATTCATGCAGTCTGCCAAGCACATTCTCAAGCATTTCTAAGGCTTAGAAATAAGTTAATGAAAAGTACAATGCTTTTTGGTATCTTAAAGGGTTAGTATGAAAAGTTGGAAAGGTCAACTAAGTAATAACTTGCAAACAGAGGTTGTTACTTAACCGTTCCTGCCATTTTTATGTTTTAATATATTGCGACGTGCTGCAGGCACTTAGTTTTTCAGTTTCTAAGTGCCTGCATCTGCAATTTTAGGGGACTGTGATGCAGCAGCCTGGCGTTATTCACTAGTACGATATGCAAAAGTTTAACATATGACCAACATGCCTATTCCACAGTCTCTTCGGTGTCTGGTCATGGAAGCAATGCCTTTAAAATTCGCCGAAACATATCCCCCTTAATAAAGATCTGTATATACAACGCACGAACGGTCCAAGCATGGCACGTTCATGGACTCCAGTTTAACTACATTTGCATCGGATGAGTTCCAAAGGACATTTCCTGCAGAAAGAAATTTATACCTGTTAATATAATATATTATAAATTATCAAGTATCAACCAGATTGTTCAATGAGTGCATGGATAGTGCTATTCCCGGCCCCTTCCTCTAACGGTGGGCGTCCCGCAGGGGTCCATCCTTGGTCCTGTCCTCTTCACTTTATACGTAAATGACCTTCTGTCAGTGCCTAAATACAGTAAGGCAATGGGCTATGTGGACGACACCAAGCTCCTCCTCGCTCTCCCCCCGTGTGAGATCTCTAACGCAGTAGCTGCTTTGAACCAGGACCTCATAGAAATTTCAAGGTGGTGTTGTGATAATTCACTACTGCTTAATCCTGGTAAGACCAAGTTCTTAGTCGTTGGTGTGCCGCAGCTGATGCGCACCCTGCAACCCTTGCCACCTGTCAAGCTACTCGGGGAGGAAGTCAAGCCTGTGAATGTTGCCAAGGACTTGGGTCTCATGATTGACTCCCACCTTAATTACAACGAACACATTGCAAAAACTGTCGCTAACTGCATGTTTAAGCTATCTAGAATTAATCGAATTAAGCATTTGTTAGATGAGAAGACACTCATTTTGCTAATTAATGCATTTGTTTTTAGCAAGCTGTTCTATTGTTCAACCGTCTGGAGTAACACCACGAAGCACAATATTGATAAGCTACAGCTAGTTCAAAATTACGCCTGCAGAATTGTTTTGGGTCTGAACAAGTATGACCACATTTCCGAGGGACGTAAATCGCTGAAATGGTTAAGTGTCAATGACAAACTTCTCTTAAAAGACCTGGTAATGACGCATAAATGCTTACACAGTCAAGCACCAGGATACCTCTCTGATAAGTTTGTACGGCAGTCAAGTATTCACAATAGAATAACCCGGAATAACGGTGACCTAAACTTACCAAAGTTCAGACTAACCACTGGTCAAAGGTCTTTTGCGTTTAGGGGGGCTAAGTTATTAAATAGTCTTCCAAATGATGTAAAGAAAGTAGCAGATACTAAGGTTTTCAGGAGGAGGGTATGTAACCTACTCATGGCAGAGCGATTATAGCTATCTATGCAATTCTACAATTATTTTCAATATTGTCTTGCACAAAATTTTCAATATTAATATATTTTTAGATATATTTGATAATAGTTGATATGTTGAAATATTTTATAATGTTTTCACTTTTCATTTATTTTTATCTATCTTATGTATTAATCAGTTGTAACTTATAATTTTTGTAATATATATATATATAGTTATTTAATACATTGTAGCGGAACAGCCCTGGATAAGGGAGCTTCAATAAAGTATGTATGTATGTATGTATGTACGGTATAAATCGCTATCTGATAGATAATGTAAACTTTTTTTATAAAATGCATCAGCTTGATCTGATGAATAATGCTATCCACTCTTTGAACAATCGGGCCCAGTAAGTAAAGCTTATAGGATTATATAATACAAAAGACAGAGGTTTCCAATAATCTCCTTGCCTTTATTGGATTAATTTTCTTTTTAAATTTCTTTTCACAAAATAAATCATTTCGCAAGGGTATATGAATTTTAGTATACTAAATGTTGTTGGAGTAAATACAGTTTTTTAGAAAGAGGTTTTGTATCTAACGTTGTTACGAAAAGCGGGCTTAAGACACATAAGGATAGACTAAAATATCACCTGTAAATGAAGCCGATTTAATTTGACTTCCAGAGCGTAGACTCTATAAAGTGACCAGCATAATGCAGCTACTAAGTGAACTTTCTTGTCTTGAAATGGGACAGTGCATATATACATTCTATATTTTATTAATTCAATAAAAAATTTCAAAATGATGTGATAATGAATGTCAGGAAATGTATGCTTAGTTAGTTAGAGAATACTACAGGAATAAGAAAGAACATGAACGGTGTACTGTGGAGGGCTTTCACACTGGGTTATATGTCTCTGAGAGAAATATGGTCTGTTCGGTAAGGAACTGTTCTCAGATTTTAACAATAACAGTTTAACAATCTTAAAGTTGAAAATGAGATTATACTTAAATCAGGGCAAGTCAGATTTAATTGCTTACTAGATGCAAGAGCTTCATCTTGGAAGTCGATTGGAACTGGAGCAATCTTCGCTCTAGCACGATTGTAACTAAGTGTGTGTGATTGAGCTTCATTCCCATTAATGTGTAGGGTTTCGAATCGATTTGCTTCGGTAACCGATAACGGAAGCACATTTTTACATCAAATCCAATCATTTGACTTATGTGACCGACTTCTAGTTCAACATACCTAGACAGTCCTCGTATAGTTCAACATACCTGTCTGATTTGTAATCTAACAATAATACTTTCAACTTTTGACCGTTATATTTAAGTATTGACAGCTACTAAGTCCTGTACTCTTCAAAAGCGCCGATAACACTAAACGACATATCTTTTACTAAGACAACAATAGGAGGGGTAACAGGGAAAAAGCGTCAACAATCATGTACAGTATCAATATACAAACACGGAAGTACATGTTTGCTTTCTGATGCCCGAGTTTCTGGCTTACGTGGGTCACACATAGCAGTCAAAGACTAAATGTTTTGCCGTTGCATGGTCGGGCAATTAGTACTGCAAAACTTTGGACTGGATGATAAAGTCTAATCATTCGAAATAGTCGAAAACTGAGATCGGTACAAACCGACAACTACTGTAGTGTGGAGTGAGTTCCTGTAGCGTAGCTTGATGGTTTCAGATAGAGATGACAAAATGCTGACAAATATGGTCAACGCTCTTATGTGGTGATGATGAAATCTTAGTTTAAGAAAATCTTGCAAATATTTGAAGCACTCCTCGAATAAGCACCCTGGGCACTTATTTAAAATTTTGATCCAGAGCGGATGCGCTTAATCGAGCGGGGGCACTTGTTCGAGCATGGGCGCTTATTAAAAATACAAGTTTGCATAACAAAGAAGTTAAATTTTCTTTACTGAACTGGCAACAAGAACAAAACTGGAAACTCTTTCTCTACCGTTGGCGTGTCACCCTGTGTCTGCGTGTCAGTGTTTGTCATTTTTTTGGGAAAAAACGTAGAGAGGGGGGTGGGGGAGGGGGGGGGGGGGGGGGGAGGGTGGATTACTCGAGCATGAGCGCTTATTTTAAAGTTTGTGTTCAAGAGGGGGCCCGCTATTTCGAGCGTGGGCGCTTACAGTATTTGAACATGGGCGCTTGTTTGAAGAAATACGGCATTACAATACATACAAAAAACTGATAGTCACGCAAAGCAATCTAAAACAGAAGTTACAATGTCAACTTCGACAGCCGGTCAGTTAGTCCTTGTTTACCTGCTTCCCCACTTGGGGTATAACATGCCGTTTCTTTTGTGTTGTTTTGTTCTTTTTTTATAGAAAGCAAAGAAAAGTTTGATAAGGTTTGTCAAGGGTATCATCGTTATATTGTTCTACATCAGTCGTATTACGTCAGTCGTATTACTTTGCTCTACAAACAGCCGGAACTTTAACACGAGAAACTTCGAGTTCCCAGTGTAGAAGGTCCAACTAAAACTCCTATCTTTCATTAAAATATAATGTATTAAGCAGTCCATTAAATGTCCTAGGACAGTAGACACGACTGGAAGTTCGTCGGTGATTTATCGCCCAAACTTTTCTGGCTTTTTTATTACTTTACATGCGCAAATTTAAACACTACAAAGCAACTCAAACGCTCAAGTAATTTGGCACTACATTGTAAGTCACTACAAGATGATAACTACACAGATTAATTCCCAGCAATGTGCAGATAGGTGGCTCGGCGATTTCTGAAATTTATCGGCAGGAGGTTCCAACCCACTTGCAATAAACAGCTAACATGGGTCAAGCTTCGACGCAAACAGGATCAATTGTTAGTTCACTATATCAGGAATTATATTGATGTTATAAAATGTATGTTATTTGCATGTGAGAACTTACAAGTTAACTCCCTGGAACAATCGTTTTGCAGTTGAGATATTATTTTAAATGACAGGAAGCAGCGGTATCGCATTTGAACCCGGTTGCATTAAACGACTTCCTCATAAACCAAATACGCAACCAAACAAGAATGTTGCTTTAAACCCTTAAACAGGGGAATACATAACTTTTAAGTGAAGTAAAACCAATGAACAAATTATAACTTTTTTTATAAAAAAAAAAACTGGAAGGGCTTCCGCCCTGAAATGTTATAAAGCAGCTTCTTCGCATCCAATTGTCTAAGAGAGGTAATAAAGTCATCATCAAGATCGTGCAATATGGATATTATGAAATTAGTCTTTTTCTTGGTAAGTGAGACAAGCTATCAGCTGTGTGTTCTTACTAGTGTGCGGTCCAATGATAAATGAATTATATCGGATATATCTTTTTTGTCAAACAAATTCATCTTTATTTAAATGTTTTCGTAAATTGTTAAACATTGTCATATTCAATTCAATTTACCCGCGATGGCGATACTTTTGAACCAAGGAAAACAACTGCCAAACTTCAATTTCAGACAATTCAAATTTACACAAATTGGTCGATGTGAAATACGAACTTTTACTGCCGTATGTCTTGCAATAGTTTCATGAAGTTCAACATGTTTTTGAAAAAGAACTGTGTGCCGCATCCAAGTTGTTACATTCATTTGCTGTTGTTTTTTCTTGCTCTGGGTTTATGTGACTAGTAACTGAAACTTGTTATGAATTTTTTTTTTTATCAGGTACTCTTGATTAGTGTTCAGGTTTATGAGTCTCAAGAAGCAAAATATAAAATTTTGCCCATTCAGAAAATTCATGGTGTGGACAAGTATCTTTCGGTTTCTCCGTCCTCGCAAGGAAATGCCGCCCTCTCTTTCACAAAAGACAGCAATAGTGGAACATGTAAGTTATTATTGAACACTAGGGAAATAATGTAAGATACAAAATCCGTCTGGTTGAGCCTGAAACAAATATAGAAAATTAAGTCATAATATAGACGAATCAAATATAGTAGCAAGCGATTTTTAAAAAGGCGTAAACTTCAAAACTACCAATTTGTCAATACTATATTTGATATACTGTATCTTATTTGACCTTGGTACGTATATACAAAGAATTGTAGTTTGATGGGCGTGATGTGATATTTACGACTATGTGCAAACAAAACGTTCAAACTGCATGCGGTCGCTTAGCTACAAACTATTTATTAAAGAGCTTTAGCAAGCAACCCAGGACGAAGGCGGCAACCTCAGCAAACTCAATAAACTCAGTATAAAGAATGATTGAAATATATTTAATGTTGTTTTAATTTTCACTTTGATTGCAGGTATCAGTTATAATTCTCAAAAATTGAGTTGGTCTCTGAATAACGTTCCTGTTTATCTTACTGCTAACCGTACTGCGTGCGGATCTAAGAATTGCGGATCTTTAACTGTCCAGGTTAGTTACTTGTACTATTACTAGAAATACGATAATCGCAGATACCCCCTCGCTCTGCTACTGATTGGACGGTACTCCCAACAAGAGCAGCCTTTGTTTTGCCAAAACGTTGACTCAATCTTTTCTTCGAAGTCAAGTGCTACACGCAAAGAAAGGAGAAAAAGAATGGTGTGTGTTATACTTTTGTGTTGAAAAAAGAATCGACTGCGTGATGCCGTACGTATTTCCCACGGTCGGCACGTTAAATTTAATCGTACATTCTGCCAAGCACGTTCTCAAAATTTAATACTAAAATTTTGAAGTTGGTCGGCCGCCGTAGTACGGGAGAAAAGGAACATTGTTTTTTCGATTTTGAATTCATAGGCAGTACAAATAAATAGGCTTCTTGTGCGATTTTTTTTTTACTCTGGAATGCATGCACCATGCATGCATACAATACAATACAATACAATACAATACAATACAATACAATACAATACAATACAATACAATACAATTATTTATTTAAAGTCGATAACGTGGGGAGTGGTTGCCCAATCTCCCGAGCCATTGGCTCATGTAAAAAACGCTCGACAACTTATAAGAATAACTGACTACAACGTATAATTGATGACTAACTGGCTACTAAGAAAATCTAAAACGTGTCTAAAATTCAATAATACAAGTTAACGATTAATTACTAAAGGATATACAATAAAGTGTAGTTAATTAAATTACACGCAATGTTGGCACTTACAGCCATTTTGAAATTTATTTTCGTGGATTACCTTATTTAAAATTTTACGAAATTGAGGAAGAGAGTCAGTGTTTTTAGCCTCTAATGGTAATTGATTCCAAGCATGAGATATAATATAGGAAAAGGAATTATGCAGATAGTGGCTATTATATAAAGGCTGCTCGACGTTGTGTCCCCCTCCTCTTAAGTTATATTGGGTGGTACGTGGCTTAAAGAGGTTAGAAATGTAAACAGGACCTTGTTGCTTCATACTTTTAAAGTATGTTATTAGTGCTTGTTCAAGTCGTATGTGCTCTAGGGAGCGCATAGAGGCCAGCCTGAGGACTTCTTCATATTCAGAAGAGCTTCCTAGGTTCAGTAGTGTTTTCAGACCGTAATGGTTGGCAGATTCAAGCTTTCTTTTCAGGGATTTTCCAATGCCTAGTAAAATGGGGCTGCAGTACTCAAAATGCGGAAGGACGTATCCTTTGTAGAGTTTGAGCATTATGTCAGTAGGTACAAAATGCTTTATACGTCGCAGTGCTGCTATTTTTGCAAATCCTTTTTTGAGCATTTCTAGGATGTGTGGTTTAAAGGTTAGGTTCCTGTCTATGGTGACCCCCAATATCTTCAGGGTGGTTTCAATATTGATTGGATTATTACATGCTCGCAGGTCGTATGTGTAGGTAGATCTTCCCATGGTCATTGCTTGAGTTTTGGTGGTATTCACAAGTAAGAAAAATATATTTAATGATTCAAATTGTTTTGTATGTGAACCCGCTCAAAACAGCATGATTTCTCCCAGAATCAAAGCAAATCTTGAAAGGTTTACTTCAAATTATAGACGAGCTTCAGACCTAGTCATACTTAAAGGGCTTGTGAACATTTCTCGCTGCAATTACCGCGTGTTAAATTACATAATTTGTTACAGTTTTAGTCTTGAAAGAAAAAATAATACATACGACTAAATAATTCAAGACTCCAAGTTCCGATTGCTCTGAGCGAATACTGTAGCCGAAACTGGCGACAGAAGCGTATTAAAACAATACTTCGAGGGAAACTGATCAGCATACAGATTTGAATACATTCTTGAAGTGATCGAGTTACAAAATACGGGTAGAATATATTTGTCACGGTGATTGTTCGATTTCCACTGACTAACCTTTGTTGCTTGTCCTTTCTAGATAAGTATCTGAGTTTAACACAAAACGGCGTCTGAAGCTCCCGATTTGCTTTCAAGCGCTGTTCCCTTTGCGGAGCCATTTCTTCGGAACGCTTCCGTTCATGATGCTGTCGGTTATAACATGTTTGTCGTCTTTTTTGAGACGTATTTGGCACTGTTCGATCTTTTCATAATTTCGCCTTGCTCCTGCCTGTTCCCTTCTCTTTTAAGACGAGCTTCGCGAGACCGTTCTCTTCCAAGTTTTCCAGTTTTCAAATTCATTTTCGTGGACGTAGTTACGTGCAACTGTTGCTTTGTTCAAATCTTTTTTTTCTTTTGAATGTCAGTAAAAACACTGGCGGAGACGCTAATCGAAAACTATTACGTCAAATTGCTTAGGAACCTGGCCTCACTGACTGACTGGACTGACTGACAGACGAACATTAAATTTCGAGATGGCGACCCGCTTGGAGTCTCCAAATAAGGCGATTTTGCTGCATTAGCGTCGTGATTACTACCCTCGCTTCGTTCGGGGATTATATTTTTACTTAGTATATACCACACAAGTGAATAGTGCTTTTCGCGCGCTCTGTTCTTCCTCAATCTCGGAATATCAAGTACTATTCACCTCCCGGCGGCTTCCGGTAAAACAAAATGGCGCGCGAACCCAGTTTTTGCTAACTTTTGTCGGAAATAAAATAGCTATTTGGGAGTTGGCTACAGTAAAAACCCGCATAAAAGAACAAGTGGATTAAGAACACTCAGGCTGAAATTTGATCAAAAAAGTACCATATACATAAGAATACATTCAGCCTGAAAAATGAAAATTGTTCTTATATAAAAAAAATTGGCTGCCAGTTAGATTAGAATAACCCACTAGGGCACAGTACTAAGTAGATCAATCTTATTATGTGCTAGACCATTGCACACATTGAGTTTCACAGCAGGTATGGTTAGTTCCATCCATTAATTAAGTAATATGTTGTGCTTGCACATTAATTTCATCTGTTGGTAGTCTATGCAGTATTTAATTTTTAAAAACAATTTTAAGAACACCTTAAGAACATTTTCAAGCTGATTTTGAAGAAAACACCCGCCTATTATACAAGAACAAAATCAGCCTGAGCTCCCAAAACACGTGTTCTTTTATGCGGGTTTTTACTGTATTAAACTTGTGTGGTATATACTAAAACAATAATTATTCACCTCAGTGTCGGTGAATAGCGGTGGATATTTACCTCGGTAAATATCCACTGCTATTCACCGACACTGAGGCAAATAATTGTTAATTATTGTGGTGTATCACCTTACATTGAGGTACGTTGTCTTTGCATTATTTTTAATTGCAACTGCTGATTCCGTTTTCATATGTATATATATATATATACAGCCCTTTGCAGAAATTTTGAGCCCTCAATATATCACTATATACAAATATCGAGTGCATTGTGGGAAGAGTTCAACTGGAAAATTTTCTTCCCCAGCCGAATAACAAGGAGGAACACGCAGTAATCATTGTATTTTGAACTTGAATATCTTTCTGGTAATATATTGTTCTGATTTGTGCGGTTTTTGTACAATTTTAGAACCATTACCTTCCCACAATGCACTTGATATTTGTATATAGTGATCAATATTGAGGGCTCAAAATTTTTGCAAAGGGCTGTGTATATATATATATATATGTATATATATATATATATATATATATATATATATATATATATATATATATATATATATATATATATATATATATATATATATATATATATATATATATAAGGTCTGTGTTCCGATTTTCCCGTGGTATAGTGCTCGATACATAAAAGTAGAGCTTTGTATATAAGGGAAAAAACCAAAGAGACTACGCTTTCATCCCTACAAGCCTGTTTCGTGATGAACTCACTCTTCAGGGGATTTAATAGAAAGAATGCTCTCGACCATCACATTTATACTATAGATTTACATATTTGGCGGCGGTAAATTTGAATGTATTGTTCAGGTGTTACATAGTAATGCTTTGTTTCTATGGCGGCATGAAGATAGTGGATATCAGTACTCACTGCACTACGAACCTGCTACGAATACCAGACGGAAAAACAGACGACGTAAGAACATACTCTGGTACAACCCCCCCATTCAGCAAAAACATCAGCACAAACATCGGACACAGATTCCTCACACTAATAGACAAACACTTTCCTAAAGACCACAAACTCAGGAAAATCTCCAACCGCAACACCATCAAGATCAGTTACAGCTGCATGAATAACATGAAACAGATCATCGACATCCACAACAGGCGGATCCTAAATTCATCTGATCAGACCAACAACAACGCAAGCAACACAAAAAGCAACAAAACATGCAACTGCCGACAAAAGAACACATGCCCACTCAACGGTAACTGCCTACAATCATCAGTTATCTACCAAGCCACCACTACACGCCAGGACGATAACACCACTGAAACATACATCGGACTCACAGAAAACCAGTTCAAGACAAGATACAGAAATCACACGGCATCATTCCGCCATGTAAAGCACAGAAACTCCACCGAACTCAGCAAACACATCTGGACGCTTAAGGACAGTAACATCAACTATTCTATTTCATGGCGTATTCTTTCATCTAGCTCGCCTTATAACAGCTCAAGTAAAAGATGTAACCTCTGCCTCAAAGAAAAATTTCTAATAATCTGCCGACCTGAATTATCATCGCTTAACAAACGTAATGAACTTGTATCTTCATGCCGCCATAGAAACAAAGCATTACTATGTAACACCTGAACAATCCATTCAAATTTACCGCCGCCAAATATGTAAATCTATAGTATAAGTGTGATGGTCGAGAGCATTCTTTCTATTAAATCCCCTGAAGAGTGAGTTCATCACGAAACAGGCTTGTAGGAATGAAAGCGTAGTCTCTTTGGTTTTTTCCCTTATATATATATATATATATATATATATATATATATATATATATATATATATATATATATATATATATATATATATATATATATATATATATATATATATATATATATATATATATATATATATATATATATATATATTTGTTTATTTTATATGTTTATGTATTTATGTGAACTGCAGACAATCATCAAATCGAACTCAAGGCAGAAGTTTAAATTCAGGAGTGCCGAGATGATGGGTGCATACACCATTCAGACGGAAGGAACCCATATTACTCTTTACGTCAAATTAACGGATGATGAACGACTGGTCCTTGGGTCAAATGGGAGTGACAGAAATACATGGTTCAAAAGATTTAACTGCTGATGAGCCTGTCAGAATTTAGAAAATTTAAATTCGTATGTTTTTACGCCTTGTAATTATGGTATATTTAAATTTAAACATGATTATTTTGTAACTCGCATAGCTATTGACATGGAATAAAATGCAAATTTTACTGATCGCGTGATATTGATGTTGGACGCAAATAATTATACATTTGGGTCTAACACAGCGTTCCATCTGTTCAAAGCTTGGGCCAGTAATGTATTTTTGTTACGTTATCGATTCGAAAAATAACATGCAAACCACAACGAAAACGCATTTAAAGAGAGGCAATTCAATTCAATACTGCCGAAAAAGATGAGAATTGTCATGTACAATCACGCACATAAAGTATAGGATTGGCGCGATGTGAGGCGGATAATTTGTTAATAAAGCAATAAAGTATTATAATTGCGTTTTGTTATAAGTGCTGCGGATGCTGAATATGTCAGGTTTGATCCGTTTATACAAATTCATCTCCAATTATATCAGGCATGTTTTATGGTGTGGACACACTTTACTAACCCCCATTACTACAAAGAGGTTGTTACACGGGAAGGAGTGCAATTAATGGCGGAATATTTTTACGAGTCGGTTTTATTTTTTCGAGAAAAAATAAAACTGACGAGTAAAAATACAGCTGTATTGCACGACTTTTTGTGTGTAATAAATTATTTATTATACCACAAACGAAGCAGGGCAAACGTTCTCGCCTTGCGCAAAATGGAACAAAAAAAATGACGCGTTCGTAAAATTTGCTTGCGAAAATTGATCACGTAAGCTAATAAACAAGTTGACCTGGTTCCTGACGAATGCAATACGCTCCCATCTCCGATCTTTGCACTCGTTTTAACCTTTATTTGCACTCGAAAATGTGAAGTCGTGTAATAATGTAACTTATATGTAAGCGTTCTGACTACAGACCATTAAAGATATTTTCCCTTTCCCGTAGTGCTGCAGGCACTTAGTTTTTCAGTTTCTGAGTGCCTGCATCTGCAATTTTAGGGGACTGTGATGCAGCAGCCTGGCGTTATTCACTAGTACGATATGCAAAAGTTTAACATATGACCAACATGCCTATTCCACAGTCTCTTCGGTGTTTGGTCATGGAAGCAATGCCTTTAAAATTCTCCGAAACATATCCCCCTTAATAAAGATCTGTATATACAACGCACGAACGGTCCAAGCATGGCACGTTCATGGACTCCAGTTTGCATCGGATGAGTTCCAAAGGACATTTCCTGCAGAAAGGAATATATACCTCTTAATATATATAATAAATTATCAAATATCAACCGGATTGCTCAATGAGTGCATGGATAGTGCTATTCACGGTATAAATCGCTATCTGATATATAATGTAAACCTTTTTTAAAAAATGCATCAGCTTGATCTGATGAACAATGCTATCCACTCTTTGAACAATCGGGCCCAGTAAGTAAAACTTCTAGGATTATATAATATAAAAGACAGAGGTTTCCAATAATCTCCTTGCTTTTATTGGATTAATTTTCTTTTTAAATTTCTTTTCACAAAATAAATCACTTCGCAAGGGTATATGGATTTTAGTATACTAAGTGTTGTTGGAGTAAATACATTTTTTAGAAAGAGGTTTTGTATTTAACGTTGTTCCGAAAAGCGAGCTTAAGACACATAAGGATAGACTAAAATATCACCTGTAAATGAAGCCGATTTAATTTGACTTCCAGAGCGTAGACTCTATTAAGTGACCAGCATAATGCAGCTACTAAGTGAACTCTCTTGCCTTGAAATGGGACAGTGCATATATACATTCTATATTTTATTAATTCAATAAAAAAAATTCAAAATGATGATAATGAATGTCAGGAAATGTATGCTTAGTTAGTTACATAATACTACAGGAATAAGAAAGTGTGGAGGGCTTTCACACTGGGTTATATGTATCTGAGAAAACTATGGTCTGTTCGGTAAGGAACTGTTCTCAGATTTTAACAATAACAGTTTAACAATCTTAAAGTTGAAAATGAGATTATACTTAAATCAGTGCAAGTCAGACTAAATTGCTTACAAGATACAAGAGCTTCATCTTGGAAGTCCATTGGAACTGGAGCAATCTTCTCTCTGGCACGATTGAAACTAAGTGTGAGTGATTGAGCTTCATTCCCATTAATATATAGGGTTTTGAATCGATTTGCTTCGGTAACCGATAACGGAAGCACATTTTTATATCAATTTTATGGTGCTTGGTATGTTATTTCTTCTTGAGGAGCTTCACTCCGTTTAGGATTGCGCGACTGGAGACTACCACCCCTGCAGCGATAATTGCATTTTAGCACCTCATCCCATGTCAACACTCAAAATGTTGCGGCTCACACAATATCGTGTCCGTGACAGGATATATAGATCTTATTAACCGAGCGCGCGGTCCGTACAGTAATAATGTATTTTATATCTGGTAATCCTCAACTAAATTACTTAGCACTGACGAAGCGCGAGTCGAGCTCATGCATTACCGTTTTGGCGGGTGTCTTGATGCAAGGGTCGAGATGCCCGGCGAACTACAAATTTCAACATATATTTATGGCTGATCGCTTAACCCCGGAAAGAAATGGTTTCCACTGCCAACGAAATTGTGTGGTGTTCCAGGAAATGTATTTGCGAGCAATTCTTTTGTTTCACTCATTTCAAAAGGTTAAGATCAGTGACTTGTGGCGCGAAAATGGCGAAGGCGCAAGCCATGTAGGATTTGACTCTGGTCGCCACAAAGAAAGAGGTTACGTCGCCACTCCTTTTGCAATTTCTGCTGGTGTTCTGCGGCAACTTGAATATCTATCTGATGGATTCGTTCTGTCGCAATCGCTTAAGTAGATTGTCGACTACATCAACGACATAGACCTCGTCACCATCTTCCCCGTGATGTAGAGAATGAAAGTGAGGGAGAGTCGCTGGGCAATCAAAACACTCCGAAAACAAGACGAATTCAGAAGCTTCAAAGTCAGGTTGAATTTCTCCGCACGCATGGATCCAGTGTGGTTGTTACTCCTCCAGCCTAGCTGATCTCGGCCGGTTTGTTTGGCGGTACGACGACGCAGCGCGCCCTGATAGAAATTTCGTCAGACGATTCCGTCGGCCCAGTCGTTAAGAGAAGAGCCATAGCCTCCATTTGCGCGAACAAAATCAATTTGGTGACTGATCTACTCGGCAACAACTCAGTTGGAACCGTTCTGGGCCTTGGAGCGCTGAATGGCTTTAAAGCCGATTGACTCTTCATTTCACGTGAGCTGACCAAGGCAGTTCAAATCGTGGCTCCGCAAAAGTGAATAAAGAAGCGCTGGAGTTGTTGTCGGGCGAAAAAGTAATTCGCCAACAGGAGGTTGCCATGATAGTGCGGACTGGGTCCAGTTGTTAGTGAAGCTGAAGCAAGACTCCCCGACGATGGATGGCAAGCCGTGCTGAACTATACAAACCTGGGTAGGAGCGGGGTCAGTTGGAAAAGATAATGAAATGTTAAAAAGGAAAGCACAGAATACAAACACTGATTTCTTGGGTGGTCAGTCTGTTTCAGGCTGTTGTTATCTGAAAGCAGTCTAATTTATTCACATCAAACACTGTTTTCTTGGGTGGTTAGTCTGTTTCAGGTTGTTGTTATCTGAAAGCAGTCTAATTTATTCACATCAAACACTGTTTTCTTGGGTGGTTTAAGGCTGTTGTTATCTGAAAGCAGTTCAATTTTTTTGCATCAAACACTGTTTTCTTGGGTGGTCAGTCTGTTTCAAGCTGTTGTTATCTGAAAGCAGTTTAAATTTTTTTACATGAACTGTTTTCTTGGGTGGTCAGTCTGTTTCAGGCTGTTGTTATCTGAAAGCAGTCTAATTTTTTCACATCAAACGCTGTTTTCTTGGGTGGTCCGTCTGTTTCGGGCTGTTGTTATCTGAAAGCAGTCTAATTTTTTCACATCAAACGCTGTTTTCTTGGGTGGTCCGTCTGTTTCGGGCTGTTGTTATCTGAAAGCAGTCTAATTTTTTTTACATCAAACACTGTTTTCTTGGGTAGTCAGCCTGTTTCAGGCTGTTATGTAAAAGCAGTTTAATTTTTTTACAGGCAACACTGTTTTCTTGGGTGGTTAGTCTGTTTCAGGCTGTTGATATTTGAAAGCAGTCTATCTTTATTTTACATCAACACTGTTTCCTTGGGTGGTCAGTCTGTTTTTAACTGAAAGCAGGTATTGCAGCTTCACGGAGATAAGAAATCAAGAAGCCGTCAAGAAGCGGCTGACCCTCCCAACCCTTTCGTGCAGCGAATTAACGAGGTGAACTTAGTACTTCACAATGACATAAAGTCGAACAATGTTTTGCTGGAGAAGCCGAGGGGATAAATACAATCCCGTGGTCATAGATTTTGGCAAGGTCAGGCAAATTTCAAATTCAAAGCCGCTGAAGACGTTACCATTGTGCCCATGATAATAGACAAGATTACCAATTATTATAGGTCTCAGACTAATTAATTCTAATTATAGATCCAAAGCTTGAAATTTCTAACAAAATTTACACTATATCCCTTTTCTTTTCTTTACACACAACATCAACATCATCCTTGCATGAATATGTAAATATACGTACGTAGATATACTGAAATACAATATGAATTATCACAAGTATATAGATACAGTTATGTAGACATGTAAAATTAGAAACATATATTTATTTATCTTTCCTCTCTTTCTTCGCTCTCATATTAATTTCTTTTGTGTGAAACAGCATATAGATTAATCTAGTTTAACCCGCCTCGATTAGCTTTTGCTACCTGCGGGTAAATGAATTTGTATAGATTATATTTCCTGAATAAAAGTTCAGTTCATTCAGTTCATCCAAACTACCAGAAAAGAACCAGAGGAGTAACAGAAGAAGTACCTGCACATAGCCCCGGAGATCGTGAAAGGCACGCACCGGCAGAACGAAGCCATTGACAATTATTTGATGGGGAAACTTTTTCAGGAAATTGTCAACAGTTAACCGGACGTCACGTCCGCCGTGGTAGAGCTTGTGCGGCAAACTATTGCTGATGATCCTAGTCAGCGTCCGCAAGTATCAGCATTTTTAGATGCATTGTAAGCCGAAAGTCGGCGCGCTAAATCGTTAATTGTCTAGTTTTCAAAAGTAGCGAAATAATGACACCAATTTCGGATTTTATAGCATTTGTTTGTAGCGTTTTTCAGTTCAGCTCAACGTTTCAGCTTCGATTAAAAAACTTTTCGCATTGATAACAGTTTAGCCGCGCTAAAGGGGCTCAGTACACGTGCGATATTTTTGTTCTTGCAGATATCTTCTAATTACAATTATTGTAGCTTTTCGAAGATAAGGGTTTTCCAGAGATATATAAAGAGAGTTGTAAAGCCGCTTAAACAAGCTGAGAATTTATTCTGTTTCAGTTCGGCTGCGGGCAAAATCAATGCTGTCTAAATCATTTTCACAATCGATAACAAGTTGGGTTGCTAACGCATGCACTAATATATGTAATTATTTGTAAAACTAGACTGGCCTTGCCAGTGAGCTCGCGGCGTGAGTTGGGTCGAGACCAGAATATAAAATGGAAAGTAGGGGACAAGAGCGGAACTCCCAAGAGAGACTTCCAATTTCTCACCATAAAAATATCACACAGTATAGAGAACTTGGCTTTTGACACCTTGCTCTTTTGACACCTTGATTAAACTAAAAATTATTATTACAACACTCATACACTTGCTTCTTAAAGGTTGAGCGACCCTGCATCTTGAGAATGCGTGACATATCTTTTTATGCACAATCGATTTTGACAGTTTGACCTTGACTCATATTCCTAATCAGAGGCCACGATTAATCCAGCCTTCGCTTCACTACTTATGTGTTTTCTTTTCTTAACTCAATACGTTTCTTCTATCAGGCTTTCGAGTATTCGTGCTCTGTAACAAATATAAAATTGAAAGCGAGGAATGTCACACGAGAGATGTTTACAATATTATTGCGCTTTTGTTCACAGTGTGTTCAGTCCATTTGTGACTGCAAACTCAATCCTCAGAATTATTTCGGTGTATTTTTCATTTCTGGTATTTAATGAACATTGCGAAACAAAGACTACATGATCGAATGAAAGAAACACTTCAACAGGCAATGTACGATACGCAGAAGAATTTTATGAGGCAACAGATGTCATGTACAGAGTAAGGCATAAAGCGTCATTGTTTTACGGCTAAAGCTCACCGTAGCTTTGGTTTCTGTTTTCGCCCTGTTATCTTCCCAAAAGTATTTCGTGTCGCCACAGAAAGTTTCGTCGGGACTAAATACTTATCGGCGACAGAGATATTTGCAATACCCCAGAAGTACCATCAAACATTTGTTTACGGCTATTCTCAAAGCTTGTGCGGTGAACGCGAGCCAAAATCTTTTCCTAAAATCCAGTTTATCCATGCCTATTCCACAGAGCCAAATGGCGTTGAATTTGAATGGGATGCAGTTTACTTTTTCGCTTCACTACTTATATGTTTTCTTTTATTAACTCAATACGTTTCTTTCTATCAGGCTTTCGAGTATTCGTGCTCTGTAACAAATATAAAATTGAAAGCGAGGAATGTCACACGAGAGATGTTTACAATATTATTGCGCTTTTGTTCACAGTGTGTTCAGTCCATTTGTGACTGCAAACTCAATCCTCAGAATTATTTCGGTGTATTTTTCATTTCTGGTATTCACTGACCATTGCGAAACAAAGGCTACATGATCGAATGAAAGAAACACTTCAACAGGCAATGTACGATACGCAGAAGAATTTTATGAGGCAACAGATGTCATGTACAGAGTAAAGCATAAAGCGTCATTGTTTTACGGCTAAAGCTCACCGTAGCTTTGGTTTCTGCTTTCGCCCTGTTATCTTCCCAAAAGTATTTCGTGTCGCCACAGAAAGTTTCGTCGGGACTAAATATTTATCGGCGACAGCGGTACCATCAAATATTTGTTTACGGCTATTCTCAAAGCTTCCGCGGTGAAAGCGAGCCAAAATCGTTCCCGAAAATCCAGTTTATCCGTGCCTATTCCACAGAGCCAAATGGTGTTGAGTTTGGATGGGATGCAGTTAACTTTTACACACAAGTAACGAGCAATTCACTGGCCACATCTCGAGTTGTTTAGCGAAGTCAATTACGTCATCGCCCAGCACGTGATAATATGAACCAATCACCGTGTGCTGATCCTCGACCCACAAAAAGGAAAAAAAAAATTAAAAATCTCCATTTTTAAGCTCTCGTGGGCCCCAGGCCCCCGCGAGCAATAAATCAAGTGATGATATCATGTAGTTCTGGTTCAATGCGAAAAAAGTTGTGGGTTGCAAACTGGCAAAGTTATCACCTTCTGAAACCCAAGGTGACAAGAAAAAATATTAATTCTGAGCCATATCTTGGTTCCTGCTGCGAACTTCCCGTATTTGAAAACACGGACACAGCGGGGTTACCCAAATCCTAAAGGGGGTCTCCTCAGGCCTTTGCACTGTAAAAACTGTGGATGCGAGGGGGTGCAAAAATCATAGATATCAACCTACTTACCACCTACAGCTCTACATTCCGCCATTGTTTTCGTGATCCATGCAATCATTTGACTCATGTAACCGACGCGTGTAGCTCAACTTACCTAGACAGTCCTCGTATAGTTCAACATACCTGTCTGATTTGTAATCTAACAATAATACTTTCAACTTTTGACTGTTATATTTAAGTATTGACAGCTACTAAGTCCTGTACTCTTCAAAAGCGCTGATAACACTAAACGACATATCTTTTACTAAGACAACAATAGAAGGGGTAACAGGGAAAAAGCGTCAATAATCTTGTACAGTACTAATATGCAAACACGGAAGTACGTGTTTGCTTTCTGATGCCCGAGTTTCTAGCTTACGTGGGTCACACATAGCAGTCAAAGAAATGTTATGCCGTTGCATGGTCGGGCAATTAGTACAGCAAAACTTTGGACTGGATGATAAAGTCTAATCATTCGAAATAGTCGAAAACTGAGATCGGTACAAACCGACAACTACTGTAGTGTGAAGTGAGTTCCTGTCGCGCAGCTTGATGGTTTCAGATAGAGATGACAAAATGCTGTCAAATATGGTCAACGTTCTTATGTGGTGATGATGAAATCTTAGTTTAAGAAAATCTTGCAAATATTTGAAGCACTATCTATCGTATTTCCTCGAATAAGCATCCTGGGCACTTATTTAAAATTTTGATCCAGAGCGGATGCGCTTAATCGAGCGGGGGCACTTGTTCGAGCATGGGCGCTTATTAAAAATACAAGTTTGCATAACAAAGAAGTTTAATTTTCTTTACTGAACTGGCAACAAGAACGAAACTGGAAACTCTTTCTCTAACGTTGGCGTGTCACCCTGTGTTTGCGTGTCAGTGTTTGTCATTTTTTTGGGAAAAAACGTAGAGGGGGGGATTACTCGAGCATGGGCGCTTATTTTAAAGTTCGTGTTCAAGAGGGAGCCCGCTATTTCGAGCGTGGGCGCTTACAGTATTTGAACATGGGCGGTTGTTTGAAGAAATACGGCATTACAATACATGCAAAAACTCATACTCACGGCGCAAAGCAATCTAAAACAGAAGTTATAAATGTCAACTTTGACAGCCGGTCAGTTAGTCCTTGTTTACCTGCTTCCCCACTAGGGGTATAACATGCCGTTTCTTTTGTGTTGTTTTGTTTTTCTTTTTATAGTAAGCAAAGAAAAGTTTGATAAGGTTTGTCAAGGGCATCATCGTTATATTGTTCTACGTCAGTCGTATTACTTTGCTCTACAAACAGCCGGAACTTCAACACGAGAAACTTCGAGTTCCCAGTGTAGAAGGTCCAATTCAAACTCCTATCTTTCATTAAAATGTAATGTATTAAGCAGTCCATTAAATGTCCTAGGACAGTAGAAACGCCTGAAGTTCGTCTGTGATTTATCGCCTAAAATTATCTGGCTTTTTTATTACTTTGCGTGCGCAAATTAAACACGACCAAAAAACTCAAACGCGTAAGTAATTTGGCACTACACTGTAAGTCACTACAAGATGATAACTACGGAGATTAATTCCCAGCAATGTGCAGATAGGTGGCTCGGCAATTTCTGAATTTTATCGGCAGGATGTTCTAACCCACTTGCAATAAACAACTAACATGGGTCAAGCTTCGATGCAAACAGGAACAATTGTTAGTTCACTATATCAGGGGTTATATTGATGTTATAAAATGTATGTTATTTGCATGTGAGAACTTACAAGTTAACTCCCTGGAACAATCGTTTTGCAGTTGAGATATTATTTTAATTGACAGGAAGCAGCGGCGGCATCGCATTTGAACCCGGTTGCATTAAACGACTTCCTCATAAACCCCGCAATCAAACAAGAATGTTGCTTTAAACCCTTAAACAGAGGAATACATAACTTTCAAGTGAAGTAAAACCAATGAACAAATTATAACTTTTTTATAAAAAAAGTTGAAAGGCTTCCGCCCTGAAATGCTATAAAGGAGCTTCTTCGCATCAAATTGTTTAAGAGAAGTAATAAAGTCATCATCAAGATCGTGCAATATGGATATTATGAAATTAGGCTTTTTCTTGGTAAGTGAGACAAGCTATCAGTTGTGTGTTCTTACTAGTGTGCGGTTCAATGATAAATGAATTTTATCATATATTTTTTGTCAAACAAAGTCATCCATATTTGAATGTTTTCGTAAATTGGCAAGTTTCTGTTGTCAAATTCAATTCAATTTACCCGCGATTGCGATACTTTTGAACCAAGGAAAACAATTGCCAAACTTCACTTTCAGACAGTTCAAATTTACACAAATTGGTCGATGTGAAATACGAACTTTTACTGCCGTATGTCTTGCAATAGTTTCATGAAGTTCAACATGTTTTTGAAAAAGAATTATGCGCCGCATCCAGGTTGTTACATTCATTTGCTGTTGTTTTTTCTTGCTCTGAGGTTTATGTGGCTAGTAACTGAAACTTGTTATAATTTTTTTATCAGGTACTCTTGATTAGTGTTCAGGTTTATGAGTCTCAAGAAGCAAAATATAAAATTTTGACCGTTCAGGCCATTCGTGTTGGGTCAGTCATGAAGAGGTACTATCTTTCGGTTCGTCCGTCCCCGCAAGGAAATGCCGTTCTCTCTTTAACAGACAACAGAAATGATGCAGGAACATGTAAGTTATTATTGAATACTAGGGACATAATGTAAGATATAAAATCCGTCTGGTTGAGCCTGAAACAAATATAGAAAATTAAGTCGTAATATAGACGAATCAAATATAGTAGCAAGCGATTTTCAAAACTACCAATTTATCAATACTATATTTGATATACTGTATCTTATTTGACCTTGGTACGTATATACAAAGAATTTTAGTTTGATGCGCGTGATGTGATATTTACGACTATGTGCAAAAAACGTTCAAACTGCATGCGGCCGCTTAGCTACAAACTATTTATTAAAGAGCTTTAGCAAGCAACCCAGGACGAAGACGGCAACCTCAGCAAACTCAATAAACTCAGTATAAAGAATGATTGAAATAAATTTAATGTTGTTTTAATTTTCACTTTGATTGCAGGTATCAGTTATAAAAAATCTGGAGAATTGAGTTGGTCTTTGAATAACGTTCCTGTTTATCTTACTGCTAACCCTACTGCGTGCGGATCTAAGAATTGCGGATCTTTAACTTTCCAGGTTAGTTACTTGTACTATTACTAGAAATACTATAATCGCAGATACCCCCTCGCTCTGCCATTGATTGGACACTTTTACTTTGGTACTCCCCCAACAAGAGCAGCCTTTGTTTTACCAAAATGTTGACTCAATCTTTTCTTCGAAGTCAAGTGCTACACGCAAAGAAAGGAGAAAAAGAATGGTGTGTGTTATACTTTTGTATTGAAAAAAGAGTCGACTGCGTGACGCCGTACGTATTTCCCAAGGTCGGCACGTCAAATTTAATCGTACATTCTGCCAAGCACGTTCTCAAAATTTAATACTTAATTTTGAAGTTGGTCGGCCGCCGTAGTACGGGAGAAAAGGAACATTATTTTTTCGATTTTGAATTCATAGGCAGTACAATTAAATAGGCTTCTTGTGCGATTTTTTTTTTTTTTTTTTTTTTTTTTTTTTTTTTACTCTGGGATGCATGCACCAGACTCAGGCATGCATATTTGATGGTTCAAATTGTTTTGTATGCGAATCCGCTCAAAACAGCATGATTTCTCCCAGAATCAAAGCAAATCTTGAACGGTTTACTTCAAATTATAGACGAACTTCAGACCTAGTCATACTTACAACAATTCTCGCTGCAATCACCGCGTGTTTGTTAAAGTTTTAGTCTTGAAAGAAAAAATAATACACATGACCAAATAATTCAAGACTCCAAGTTCCGATTGCTCTGAGTGAATACTGTAGCCGAAACTGGCGACAGAAGCGTATTAAAACAATACTTCGAGGGAAAATGATCATTATACGGATTTAAATACATTCTTGAAGTGATCGAGTTACAAGATACAGGTAGAATATATTTGTCACGGTGATTGTTTGATTTCCACTGACTAACCTTTGTTGCTTGTCCTTTCTGGAAAAGTATCTGAGTTTAACACAAAACGGCGTCTGAAGCTCCCGATTTGCTTTCAAGCACTGTTCCCTTTGCGTTTCTTCCGCACGCTTCCGTTCATTATGCTGTCGGTTATAACATGTTTGTCGTCTTTTTTCTAGACGTATTTGGCACTGTTTGATCGTTTCACGATTTCGCCTTGCTCCTGCCTGTTCCCTTCTCTTTTAAGACGAGCTTCGCGAGACCGTTCTGTTCCAAGTTTTCCAGTTTTCAAATTCATTTTTGTGAACGCAGTTACGTGCAACTGTTGCTTTGTTCAAATCTTTTTTTCTTTGAATGTCAGTAAAAACACTGGCGGAAACGCTAATCGATAATTATTACGTCAAATTCCTTAGGCACCTGACCTAAAAGTCGTACGCCAGACAGACTGACTGCCTGACAGACGAACATTAAATTTCGAGATGGCGACCCGCTTGGAGTCTCCAAATAAGGCGATTATATTTTTACTTAGTATATACCACACAAGTGAATAGTGCTTTTCGCGCGCTCTGTTCTTCCTCAATCTCGGAATATCAAGTACTATTCACCTCCCGGCGGCTTCCGGTAAAACAAAATGGCGCGCGAACCCAGTTTTTGCTAACTTTTGTCGGAAATAAAATAGCTCTTTGGGAGTTGGCTACAGTAGAAACCCGCATAAAAGAACAAGTGGATTAAGAACACTCAGGCTGAAATTTGGTCAAAAAAGTACCCTATACATAAGAATACATTCAGCCTGAAAAATGAAAATTGTTCTTATATAAAAAATTGGCTGCCAGTTAGATTAGAATAACCCACTAGGGTACAGTACTAAGTAGATCAATCTTATTATGTGCTAGACCATTGCACACATTGAGTTTCACAGCAGGTATGGTTAGTTTCATTCATTAATTAATTAATATGTTGTGCTTGCACATTAATTTCATCTGTTGGTAGTCTATGCAGTATTTAATTTTTAGAAACAATTTTAAGAACACCTTAAGAACATTTTCAGGCTGACTTTGCAGAAAACACCATATATTTGCTTATTTTATATGTTTATATGTTTATGTGAACTGCAGATCAAATCGAACTCAGGGCAGAGGTTTAGATTCCAGAGAGTCAATAAGAGGACTAACATGACGGATGTATACACCATTGAGACGAAAGGAACTACTAATCCTCTTTACGTCAAATTAACGGATGATAAAGGACTGGTCCTTGGGTCAAATGGGAGTGACAGAAATACATGGTTCAAAAAATTTAAATGCTGATGAGTCTGTCAGAATTTAGAAAATTTAAATTCGTATTTTTTTGTGTCTTGTAATTATGGTATATTTAAATTTAAACATTATTATTTTGCAACTCGCATAGCTTTTGACATGGAATAAAATGCAAATTTTAGTGATCGCGTGATATTGATGTTGGACGCAAATAATTATACATTTGGGTCTAACACAGCGTTCCATCTGTTCAAAGCTTGGGCCAGTAATGTATTTTTGTTACGTTATCGATTCGAGGAATAAAACGACACGCTTTAGTGTCCTACCATGCAAACCACAACGACAAGGCATTTAAAGAGAAGCTAAAATTTCAAAAATTGCTTGCGAAAATTGATCACGTAAAAAAGCTAATAAAAAAGTTGACCTGGTTCCTGACGAATGCAATACGCTCCCATCTCCGATCTTTGCACTCGTTTCGGCCTTTATTTGCACTCGAAAATGTGAAGTCGTGTAATAATGTAACTTATATGTAAGCGTTCTGACTACAGACCATTAAAGTAATTTTCCCTTTCCCGTAGTAATTTTTCCCTTTGCTGAAGACTTACTAATTAGTAAGTTGCTCAATTTGTTCCGTTTCTGCCGAGGTTCTCTTGCTATCACCATGTCTTTCTAGAAGAACGACTGTTGTAATTTATAGGAAATGTCGTCCACGTCTTGAAAACAATCAGAAAGAGAAGAAATCGAACGCAAGAGCACGACGACCCCGACATCAGGTCAATTTCCCATGTTCACGAACTCTTTTTGTCTTGCAATTAATTTCATTGTTTTGCCGAGGTTGTTGTCCTTACTCGTGCGACACATCCTGCAATTAACTTGTCTTGTCCTTATCTAAGTTTATGTTGATAGTATTTTCCACCGAAAGCAAGAGTACGCGGATGCATACTGTACTTGCACGTGTTCATTGCACGTCCGGTGTCTGTATAACAAATCGTGACAAGTGTGTTTCCGTTTGATTAGTGGAGTTTCCGTTACACCCTGTGATTAATATGCTGTTTATAGCTTTTCACTCCCAAACTCAAAATACTGATTATTTTAAGCTTTTAAACAAGGACCTGCGCTATAAAGGAAAGATCCGTCCCTTTTCCGCGACGTCATCATAATACTTAAAAAAATGGTGGAGATAACCGAGTAACAAGCCAATATGCATTTAGGTCATATTTTACCTATATCTTCTCAAATCTGTATAATATTATGCTAAGTCCGTCCGTGTGTCGTCTGCAACGCTCTTTCTCAGGCCTTCTTATAAAAAATCCAAGATGGCGGACACTCAGGAGCGAACACAAGTACTAGCAATACGATAATCGCTCTGGCATTGATTGGCTATTACTTTGGTACTGCTCAACAAGAGCAGCCTTTGTTTAGCCGAAGTTTTGACGCAATCATTTCTTCGAAGTCAAGTGCTGCACGCAAAGAAAGGAGAAATATATGGTGTGTGTATACTTTTGCGTTGAGAGAAAAAAAAAGTCGATTGCGTGACGTCGTACGTATTTCTCAGGGTCGACACGTCAAATTGATTCATGCAGTCTGCCGAGCACATTCACAAGCATTTCTAAGGCCCCGTCCACACGTATCCGGATATTTTGAATCCGTAACTTCAACGATGCGAATTAAAAAAAAAAAAAAAAAAAAAAAAAAAAAAAGCCGGCCGACTGGCTATCGATAGGTTCTCGATAAGTTAAATTTGCATGAAACTGAGATTTTTTTTTTTTGATTCAGGTCATACTCACTTAGCGTGATTAGTTAATAGAGTTACCACTTCACTCAATGAGTTTTTTAATTATAATAAAGTAGTATACTTGCTGAGCTCCTTGTCTTGACTGTTTTGGTGAGTGACAAATGCATTCCATTATTCTCTGAAGAGGGCTCTACCTAAAAGGGGATCCTTTTAATGTAGTATAAAAAAGGGAGATAGGTTAATGAAAATACAATGCTTTTTGGTATCTTAAAGGGTTAGTATGAAAAGTTGGAAAGGTCGATCAACTAAGTAATAACTTGCAAACAGAGGTTGTTATTTAACCGTTCCTGCCATTTTTATTTTTTAATATATTGCGACGTGCTGCAGGCACTTAGTTTTTCAGTTTCTGAGTGCCTGCATCTGCAATTTTAGGGGACTGTGATGCAGCAGCCTGGCGTTATTCACTAGTACGATATGCAAAAGTTTGACATATGACCAACATGCCTATTCCACAGTCTCCTCGGTGTCTGGTCATGGAAGCAATGCCTTTAAAATTCGCCGAAACATATCCCCCTTAATAAAGATCTGTATATACAACACACGAACGGTCCAAGCATGGCACGTTCATGGACTCCAGTTTAACTACATTTGCATCGGATGTTTCCAAAGGACATTTCCTGCAGAAAGGAATATATACCTCTTAATATATATAATACATTATCAAGTATCAACCAGATTGTTCAATGAGTGCATGGATAGTGCTATTCACGGGATAAATCACTATCTGATGGATAATGTAAACTTTTTTAAAAATGCATCAGCTTGATCTGATGAATAATGCTATCCACCCTTTGAACAATCGGGCCCAGTAAGTAAAACTTGTAGGATTTATATAACACAAATGACACAGGTTTCCAATAATCTCCTTGCCTTTATTGGATTAATTTTCTTTTTAAATTTCTTTTTAAATTTCTTTAGTATACTAAATGTTGTTGGAGTAAATACATTTTTTAGAAAGAGGTTTTGTATCTAACGTTGTTACGAAAAGCGGGCTTAAGACACATAAGGATAGACTAAAATATCACCTGTAAATGAAGCCGATTTAATTTGACTTCCAGAGCGTAGACTCTATAAAGTGACCAGCGTAATGTAGCTACTAAGTGAACTCTCTTGTCTTGAAATGGGATAGTGCATATATACATTCTATATTTTATTAATTCAATAAAAAATTCAAAATGGTGATAAATATGAACGCCAGGAAATGTATGCTTAGTTAGTTACAGAATACTACAGGAATAAGAAAGTGTGGAGGGCTTTCACACTGGGTTATATGTCTCTGAGTGAACTGTGGTCTGTTCGGTAAAGAACTGTTCTCAGATTTTAACAATAACAGTTTAACAATCTTAAAGTTGAAAATGAGATTATACTTAAATCAGGGAAAGTCAGATTTAATTGCTTACTAGATACAAGAGCTTCATCTTGGAAGTCGATTGGAACTGGAGCAATCTTCGCTCTGGCACGATTGGAACTAGGTGTGTGTAAATGAGCTTCATTGCCATTAATATGTAGGGTTTCGAATCAATTTGCTTCGGTAACCGATAACGGACGCACATTTTTACATCAATTTTTTGCCGGTCCTTGGTAGGTTATTTCTTTACCTTTGCACTGTAAAAACTGTGGATGTGAGGTAGTGCAAAAATCATAGATATCAACCTATTTTACCACCTAAAGCTTTACATTCCGCCAATGTTTTCGTCGTCCAATCATTTGACTTATGTAACCGACGTCTAGTTCCCGTCTCATACCTAGACAGTCCTCATCTACTGTTCAACATACCTGTCTGACTTAATTTAACAATAATACTTTCAACTTTTGACCTTTATATTTAAGTATTAACAACTACTAGTCCTGCACTCTTCAAAAGCGCTGATAACACTAAACGACATATCTTTTACTAAGACAACAACAGAAGGAGTAACAGGGAAAAAGCGTCAACAATCATGTACAGTATTAATATGCAAACACGGAAGTACATGTTTGCTTTCTGATGCCCGAGTTTCTGTCTTACTGTGGGTCACACATAGCAGTCAAAGAAATGTTATGCCGTTGCATGGTCGGGCAATTAGTACAGCAAAAATTCTTTGGACTGGATGATAAAGTCTAATCATTCGAAATAGTCGAAAACTGAGATCGGTACAAACCGACAACTACTGTAGTGTGAAGTGAGTTCCTGTAGCGCAGCTTGATGGTTTCAGACAGAGATGACAAACTGCTGTCAAATAAGGTCAACGTTCTTATGTGGTGATGATGAAATCTTAGTTTAAGAAAATCTTGCAAATATTTGAAGCACTATCTATCGTATTTCCTCGAATAAGCACCCTGGGCACTTATTTAAAATTTTGATCCAGAGCGGATGCGCTTAATCGAGCGGGGGCACTTGTTCGAGCATGGGCGCTTATTAAAAATACAAGTTTGCATAACAAAGAAGTTTAATTTTCTTTACTGAACTGGCAACAAGAACGAAACTGGAAACTCTTTCTCTACCGTTGGCGTGTCACTCTGTGTTTGCGTGTCAGTGTTTGTCATTTTTTTGGGAAAAAACGTAGAGGGGGGGAGGGGGTGGATTACTCGAGCATGGGCGCTTATTTTAAAGTTCGTGTTCAAGAGGGGGCCCGCTATTTCGAGCGTGGGCGCTTGTTTGAAGAAATACGGTATTACAATACATATAGAAAAACTGATAGTCACGCAAAGTAATCTAAAACAGAAGTCACAAATGTCAACTTCGACAGCCGGTCAGTTAGTCCTTGTTTACCTGCTTCCCCACTTGGGGTATAACATTCCCTTTCTTTTGTGTTGTTTTGTTTTTCTTTTTATAATAAGCAAAAAAACGTTTGATAAGGTTTGTCAAGGATATCATTGTGATATTGTTCTACGTCAGTCGTATTACTTTGCTCTACAAACAGCTGGAACTTTAACACGAGAAACTTTGAGTTCCCAGTGTAGAAGGTCCAACTAAAACTCCTATCTTTCATTAAAATATAATGTATTAAGCAGTCCATTAATTGTCCTAGGACAGTAGAAACGACTGAAGTTCGTTGGTGATTTATCGCCTTAAATTGTCTGAATGTCTGTCTTTATTACTTTACATGTGCAAATTAAACACGACCAAACAACTCAAACGCGTAAGTAATTTGGCACTACACTGTAAGTCACCACAAGATGATAACTACACAGATTAATTCCCAGCAATGTGCAGATAGGTGGCTCGGCGATTTCTGAAATTTATCGGCAGGAGGTTCCAACCCACTTGCAATATACAGCTAACATGGGTCAAGCTTCGATGCAAACAGGATCAATTGTTAGTTCACTATATCAGGAATTATATTGATGTTATAAAATGTATGTTATTTGCATGTGAGAACTTATAAGTTAACTTCCTGGAACAATCGTTTTGCAGTTGAGATATTATTTTTAAATGACAGGAAGCAGCGGCATCGCATTTGAACCCGGTTGCATTAAACGACTTCCTCATAAAAACCAAATACGCAATCAAACAAGAATGTTGCTTTAAACCCTTCAACAGAGGAATACATAACTTTCAAGTGAAGTAAAACCAATGAACAAATTATAACTTTTTTATAGAAAAAAAGGAAGAGCTTCCGCCCTGAAATGCTATAAAGCAGCTTCTTCGCATCAAATTGTTTAAGACAGGTAATAAAGTCATCATCAAGATCGTGCAATATGGATATTATGAAATTAGGCTTTTTCTTGGTAAGTGAGACAAGCTATCAGCTGTGTGTTCTTCTTATACTACTGTGCGGTTCAATTATAAATGAATTATATCTTATACTTTTTGTCAAACAAAGTCATACATATTTGAATGTTTTCGTAAATTGGCAAGTTTCTGTTGTCAAATTCAATTCAAATTACCCGCGATTGCGATACTTTTGAACTAAGGAAAACAATTGCCAAACGTCACTTTCAGACAATTCAAATTTATACAAATTGGTCGATGTGAAATACGAACTTTTACTGCCGTATGTCTTGCAATAGTTTCATGAAGTTCGACATGTTTTTGAAAAAGAACTATGCGTCGCATCCAAGTTGTTATATTCATTTGCTGTTGCTTTTTCCTGCCCTGAGGTTTATGTGACTAGTAACTGAAACTTGTTATGACGTATTTTTATCAGGTACTCTTGATTAGTGTTCAGGTCTCAAGTCTAAAGAAGCAAAATATAAAATGTAAAATTTTGAGCGTTCAGGCCTTTCGTGATGGGTCAATCATGAAGAGGTACTATCTTTCGGTTCCTCCGTCCTCGCAAGGAAATGCCGTCCTCTTTTTAACAACAGACAGCAATAACGGAACATGTAAGTTATTATTGAATACTAGGGACATAATGTAAGATATAAAATCCGTCTGGTTGAGCCTGAAACAAATATAGAAAATTAAGTCGTAATATAGACGAATCAAATATAGTAGCAAGCAATTTTCAAAACTACCAATTTATCAATACTATTACTGTATCTTATTTGACCTTGGTACGTATATACAAAGAATTCTAGTTTGATGCGCGTGATGTGATATTTACGACTATGTGCAAAAAAAACGTTCAAACTGCATGCGGCCGCTTAGCTACAAACTATTTATTAAAGAGCTTTAGCAAGCAACCCAGGACGAAGACGGCAACAGCAAACTCAATAAACTCAGTATAAAGAATGATTGAAATAAACTTAATGTTGTTTTAATTTTCACTTTGATTGCAGGTATAATTTTTAATAGATATACTGGAGAATTGAGTTGGTCTTTGAATAACGTTCCTGTTTATCTTACTGCTAACCCTACTGCGTGCGGATCTAAGAATTGCGGATCTTTAACTGTCCAGGTTAGTTACTTGTATTATTACTAGAAATGCAATAATTGCTGATACCCCCTCGCTCTGCCATTGATTGGGCACTTTTACTTTGGTACTCCCAACAAGAGCAGCCTTTGTTTTACCAAAATGTTGACTCAATCTTTTCTTCGAAGTCAAGTGTTACACGCAAAGAAAGGAGAAAAAGAATGGTGTGTGTTATACTTTTGTATTGAAAAAAGAGTCGACTGCGTGACGCCGTACGTATTTCCCACGGTTGGCACGTCAAATTTAATCGTACATTCTGCCAAGCACGTTCTCAAAATTTAATACTTAAATTTTGAAGTTGGTCGGCCGCCGTAGTACGGGAGAAAAGGAACTACATTATTTTTTCGATTTTGAATTCATAGGCAGTACAATTAAATAGGCTTCTTGTGCGATTCTTTTTTTACTCTGGGATGCATGCACCCGACTCAGGCATGCATATTTAATGGTTCAAATTGTTTTGTATGCGAATCCGCTCAAAACAGCATGATTTCTCCCAGAATCAAAGCAAATCTTGAACGGTTTACTTCAAATTATAGACGAGCTTCAGACCTAGTCATACTTACAACAATTCTCGCTGCAATCACCGCGTGTTTGTTAAAGTTTGAAAGAAAAAATAATACACATGACTAAATAATTCAAGACTCCAAGTTCCGATTGCTCTGAGCGAATACTGTAGCCGAAACTGGCGACAGAAGCGTATTAAAACAATACTTCGAGGGAAAATGATCATTATACAGATTTGAATACATTCTTGAAGTGATCGAGTTACAAGATACAGGCTGAATATATTTGTCACGGTGATTGTTTGATTTCCACTGACTAACCTTTGTTGCTTGTCCTTCTGGATAAGTATCTGAGTTTAACACAAAACGGCGTCTGAAGCTCCCGATTTGCTTTCAAGCACTGTTCCCTTTGCGTTTCTTCGGCACGCTTCCGTTCATGATGCTGTCGGTTATAACATGTTTGTCGTCTTTTTTCTAGACGTATTTGGCACTGTTTAATCGTTTCACGATTTTGCCTTGCTCCTGCCTGTTCCCTTCTCTTTTAAAACGAGCTTCGCGAGACCGTTATGTTCCAAGTTTTCCAGTTTTCAAATTTTTTTCTTGAACGCAGTTACGTGCAACTGTTGCTTTGTTCAAATCTTTTTTTCTTTGAATGTCAGTAAAAACACTGGCGGAAACGCTAATCGATGATTATTACGTCAAATTGCTTAGGCACCTGGCCTAAAAAGTCGTACGCCAGATAGACTGACTGCCTGACAGACGAACATTAAATTTCGAGATGGTGACCCGCTTGGAGTCTCCAAATAAGACGATTATATTTTTACTTAGTATATACCAAACAAGTGAATAGTGCTTTTCGCGCGCTCTGTTCTTCCTCAATCTCTGAATATCAAGTACTATTCACTTCCCGGCGGCTTCCGGTAAAACAAAATGGCGCGCAAACCCAGTTTGCTAACTTTTGTCGGAAATAAAATAGCTCTTTGGGAGTTGGCTACAGTAAAATCTCGGATAAAAGAACAAGTGGATTAAGAACACTCAGGCTGAAATTTGGTCAAAACAAGTACCATATACATAAGAATAAATTCAGCCTAAAAAATGAAAATTGTTCTTATATAAAAAATTGGCTGCCAGTTAGATTAGAATAACCCACTAGGGCACAGTACTAAGTAGATCAATATTATTATGTGCTAGACCATTGCACACATTGAGTTTCACAGCAGGTATGGTTAGTTTCATTCATTAAGTAATTAAAATGTTGTGCTTGCACATTGATTTCATTGATAGTCAATGCAGTATTTAATTTTTAGAAACAATTTTAAGAACACCTTAAGAACATTTTCAGGCTGATTTTGCAGAAACACCCGATATATAAGAACAAAATCAGCCTAAACCCCCCAAAACACGTGTTCTTTTATGCGGGTTTTTACTGTATTACAACACTAAATATATATATATATATATTTGTTTATTTTATGTTTATATGTTTATGTGAACTGCAGACAATCAAATCGAAATCAGGGCAGAGGTTTGAATTCAATACAGTCAAGAGCAGGACATACACCATTGAGACGAAAGGAACTACTAATCCTCTTTACGTCAAATTAACGGATGATAAAGGACTGGTCCTTGGGTCAAATGGGAGTGACAGAAATACATGGTTCAGAAGATTTAACTACACTGACTCCTGCTGAGTCTGTCAGAATTCAGAAAATTTAAATTCGTATTTTTTTGTGTCTTGTAATTATGGTATATTTAAATTTAAACATTATTATTTTGCAACTCGCATAGTTTTTGACATGGAATAAAATGCAAATTTTACTGATCGCGTGATATTGATGTTGGACGCAAATAATTATACATTTGGGTTTATAACATAGTCACAATACAAGCCGCGCGCTGATTGGTCGAAAACCGTGGTTTGCCAGAGTATAAACCACACTTACCCGTGGTTTATAAGTTATAAACCACGCTTACGTCATCCTCTGGCAAAAAAGAGAAAATAATGCGAGAATGGAGTCACCAATGCCCAACTTCGAGATAAAATTTGGCTTTAAGTGAAGGCACCGGCTAGTACGGTTCACCGTGAATCGGTAAAGAACGTGACCTCATCAAAAAGCACTTCAACAGTTTGGAGAGGGAAAATCTATGTCGAAGAACGGCAAGTTTCTTGTCAGCGTCGTGGAAAGCGACTCGGTTTAAGCACTGTCCCTAAGTACAGCATATTTGGGAGTCACAATTACATCAGTGGGTTGTTTGAATGAAGTTGAATGCTTCAACAAGGAAGGAGAGAGCAAATCATTCAGTTGAAGAAGATCAGCCGTGAGCAATCACTGAACATGAACGGCGAAGACAGACGAACAGACGTGTTTGTTGTGATGCAAGAGAAAGAATTTCAGACGATGTGACTGAAAAAAATGATTGAAGAATTTTCGGACGGACTTCAAATGATTGTACTACGAGGTAGAGTCAAGAAATCGGTAAGTTTTCATTCACACAATTTTCGAGTCGGCCGTTGGAGCATTTGTTGATTCCCTTCAAATTTGCATTTTATGCACTAGCCGACTGTATGATTTCATGTACTTGTAGTCCAAAGTTCTACAGGAAATATAGTTCTTTACTGTGAGATGTTGTCTAATTTTATAGAACAGACGGCCTGGTTGAAACATTGAAGCGAAAATGTACTGACTTGGCAATTCGGACCGCCGAGCCGTTTAGGAGAATCTATTTTTTCATCGCTGTTAGCATTCCAACATTTTTGATGAATAAAGACAGTTTTATTGTGAAAGTTTTGAAGTTCTATGTTATAAAACAAATAAACCAGCTTCAAGCGTGCTCCGTTCAGAAATAAAGCACTTAGCAAGTGCCGAGAGCACTCAAAAAGTGGGGAAAAACGCTCGCCTTCGGCTCGCGTTTCTCCCTACACTTCTTTCGTGCTCTCGTCACTTGCTGCGTGCTTTATTTCTGAACGGAGCACGCTTGAAGCTGGTTTATTTGTTAACTAACACAGCGTTCCATCTGTTTAAAGCTTGGGCCAGTAATGTATTTTTGTTACGTTATCGATTCGAGGAATAAAACGACACGCTTTAGTGTCCTACCATGCAAACCACAACGACAAGGCATTTAAAGAGAAGCTTACTTTGCTTACTTTCAAGAATTGCTGTCAGTGTTGTGACTACAATCTTCGACATAATTTTTGGGACACTTTGCACTTTCCCGCCCCCCAATGTTAGTTTGTGCGTCAGAGCGCCTAGAACCAACATTAGGGGGGGGGGGGGAGGAGGCCGAGTAACTGCACCTGCCGCTGAATATGCACAGAGCCCCAGAGCCTGCATTCTTATCACAACGGGGTTCCCATTAGGCGTTGGGTTGTGGCCTCCAAAGTGTTAATTAGATTGCACTCAATAATAATGGCAGTTTTTGGTCCCGCGAAATGTCTTTCAACAGCGTTATTGTTTTGACATCTTAGAAGCCAAAGAGAGAAAAGCAAGTACAGTGCCGGTAGAATCAAATTCCAAATCATTGTGAGTTCATTCGGCGGGCGCGCGTTATTTTACGACATGGCTGCTTGCTTTTCAAGGTGGAATTGGCTCAAAATAATTACTGGTGCGCGCTGAATGCAGTTCTTTTGTCGCGAGATCTGTGTGTCCAAATGATGGAAGAGAAAAGTTTGGTTCCGAGAGCTGGCAATGGATTTGTTCTTCGTCATATTTTATGTCTAAAGAGAGTGGTCGACAGGTAACAACTTCGTAACTATCGGCGATCAGCCTCACCAATCGGCGAATTGTTGATACACTGGTAGACGAAAAGGGGTTCAAAGCGAAGGTAATACAAACTAATATGCCACTTTAGAAACACGAGTCATTACGTCAGCGAGTCGACACACAACGAGTATAAACGCAGGTAACGAGCCTAATAGAAAGCCGAATTGTAGGTTAGAAATGAAGATAAAGTGTTGTGAACATATTATTCAATACTTATGACCGAACTGCCTCGCCAAAAACCGAAAACCCGTCAAAAGTTAAATAACCCGCCAAAACCGGGTCGGAAGCCCGCCATTTCGCCGTCACAGGGCGGCACACCTGCAGCAGAAAATTGTGCGCCTATAGGTTTTCAATTCTCACAGCAAATTTAATATTAAGTATGTATGGTTTCCCTCCTGTTTTGGGCGGCACACCTGGAGCAGAAACGAATTATTTGGTGACACGCCTGAGATTCCGTGGGTAAAATTATACATCAATAATTTTGCATTGCTAACAGCAAAATCGTTTTCCTTTGTTGACATGTCTGAAGCAGAAAGTAATATTATTGGGTGTTACCTGTCTTAAATACAAAAATTAATTGTGACACAGCGACAAGCGAGTTTGGGAAAACAACCGGAAACGGGAGGGGATCATATTTGCCGAACGTGATATCCTAGTATAAATATAAACATCCAGGCGCGTCGCATCTACTGTCGTAAACGTGCAAATGTCGGGCCGGAAGAGAGAAAAAAAACATAGGCCCTGCTTACATGGAAGGAGGGTAACCCTCCCAGGAGGGACACCCTCCTAGAAGGGTCACCCTTCTCTATTGAAATTCCTTGTTCCGTTTACATGATCGGTAGGGTCACCCTAGGAGGAGGGTTACCCTATCTTCTTGTTAGGGTTACCCTCCCAGTAGGGACAACTTTTGGTCATGTAAAGACTCGAGGGAGGGTTACCCTCCCAGGGGGGGGCTAAGTTTAGCGGTGCCAGGTTACTATCTCAAATTTCGCAACCGCGCGATTACTTTCAGTCTCTTGGCGAGATAACCCTAGGGATAACGCTTGGCATGTAAAGGGGGGCTATCTTCTGACCCTTCTTGGAGGGTGTCCCTCCTTGGAGGGTAACCCTCCCTCCATGTAAACAGGGCCTTAGTGAACAGGAATATGGCACGACTATAATAACAAAATACCCGTTTTCTAAACTGGTGCGGCTCGTTTGCAATCAGAACCGGATGACTAATTGGTGCTCCTGCGCTTGTTTACCACAGGAAACCAGTTATCCAGAACTCTTCAAACAAAACTTATCAGCAATCATTTCTTGCTTCGGTGCAAGCGTGGAATTGTGAACGGCGAGAATATATATATTTTTTGTGAGATTTAAAACATGAAAATGGTTTCTGAGCTTGTAAATAAAAGGCTGCCTCATTGCTACGTCACGGAGTTTAATAGTAAAAATGAGCGGACGTCGACCAGGAACTTCACTGAACCAAACAGCTTGTATTCGTACGAAACAATTTCATTCACATGACATTGTATATTTTTGGTGAACACTTTCATACTACAATGCAGCACTTTCAAGTGCCCCCTCCCTTTTCCTTGATCACAAGTGTGGCCCGAATCACTTTTCGTTTTTGCTTCCAAGCTGAAATTTCCCATTTCAGTCTAGCGATCGCCAGCGGGTATGGGAACTGTCCTGGTGCTCGCCCACTGTGAGAATTTTGCATATCTTGAATACTTCATCACACTTTTTGGCCACAATTACGTATCCTGTGGTGATGTAGTGAAAACAAGAATGTGGTGAGCGTCCCAACTAATTATGTTGGGAATTGTAGCCCCAATTGTGTCTACTTTCCGCGACAGCATACCAGCCATGATTTTAAATAGGCTGCAAGTTCGGTACCGCTGAGGCCTTTCGAATTTGTCAGCTGTGTGATGCACTACTAGGGGCTCAGTTCTTAACCCTTTCACTCTTAACCCAAGCTTAAAATGCAGATTCTCTCAACCTTTTAAGATGAAAATGTATGAGTGATATAGTGAGAATTGATAGTTTAATTACCTTTCATCTTAGCAAACTATCAAAAGCCAAGTTCTCCCTACTGTATCATATATGTTTCTGGTGAGAAACTGAAGGAGAAAATCGAAGTTGGTCACACTTGGGAGTGAAAGGGTTAAGATGGCTGTCCGGCTTTGTGCACACAGTTTTTCTCGTGGAGAGCTTTTCTCGCTCTTGCCAGAATAAGAGTAGTTTCATCCTCCACCTTACTTTCTGCCCCTCCCCCCCCCCCCCCCCCCCCCCCCCCCCCCAGGCAGCCTAATTAAAGCTGGCAAAATTACTCATTCTGGCCCATGGATTCTTAACCAGTAGTCAAGGAATGTCCCAGTTTTCAAGAAGGATTCATCATCACGTCCAGCTCAAGTGTGTTAGTGCATTTCGCAAACTCCGCTTTGGCATCATGCACGCGAAAGGCTTATTGAATTTCAAGTTAGAAGTGTATGGAAACAAAGAAATTTGTCAAAAATAATTTGTGGCAGAAAATTTGCTCGACTGTATACACGGGCAAATTTCATCATTTGTCACAGAAACTTGTCTTGGAAGCTTGCTCGCGTGTGCATGGGGCAGTGTCGCGAATTTGAAGAATTAAAGTGTTGTCTCTTGTCCTGATCACACCTATTGGAAAAAAAATTATTAACGACCTAGAATGTAACATTTTCGTGAAAATGTAGTAAAATGCGAGTTTCCTTCCGAACTACCGACACCCACCCTACCCTGGCGGGTAATGGGTTGACACTTCCGTCCAAAGGAAATTTTCGCACATGATTAAATTTCACTGTCATTTGTATTTAGTCCCGTGACAAGAAAAGAAACAGCCCAACAGCAAGGAATGCTACAGCTACAATCATGTTCGAGTTATTCCGTCGTTTCTTGAACTGTCTTCTTGTTCGGTTCTGGAGCATCGGCTACAAGAAACGCATAGTTCTTCAGATACTGTTGCTGTTGACCATCGTCTTGGCATGCCTGCTCGTACGGATTTCTTTGTTCGCTGATTTGACTGATTTTGACTTCATTCAGGCGCAGGGTTCTGATCGGAACACCAGCAGTCGCTTGTGGGACAAATGGGCCAAGGATAACGGCTACAAAGCCATCGGAGATATATGGGACGGCTGCGGTGAGTTGGTGTTCTTATAATAATTTACAATGCCTGGTTGTCGCGCTCTATAAGTCAGATTATATCTTTATATCTTTATTCGCCATCATTTTACATATAGTGAAGAAGTGTTTACATTCGATATACTGGGCTTTTCAGAGAAGATCCCCAGTCAGATCAGACGCAGAACGTTTAATCGTGAGCCGAACTCAGCAAAATTTACGGCTAAATTGTGCATTTGAGCGCTAGTTCATATACCATTTATCGGCACTCGAAGAAATTTTTTGTGGAAAACAGACTGCTGAGGAGATTGATATATAATCCTAGTAAATATATACGTGATTTACCGGCGACTTCTTACAGCTTATAATCATTCATGCACTCGTACTTGATTTTTTTGTTTTTTTTTTTGTTTTGTTTTGTTTTGTTTTGTTTTGTTTTGTTTTGTTTTGTTTTTTTTGTCGTGATGGTTTCGATTTCTGTTTGGGGTATTGTCAAAAATGAAAAATTCTGAGCGCTTAATGATTATCTGTCTGTGCTCAATGCTGGCCGTGGCGGAGAAATTTATATTAAACTTTAACGCATAACAATTAAGGCATGGTTTTTCTTTGCATCAAATTTACTAAAGTGCGGCCACTCTTACGCCTGCAGTACATATAAAAAGGTACAATATAAAGTTTACCAAGCCAGCCTGAAAACACGTCACGCAAATGTCAGCGAAGGTCAGGCTATTTTTATCTATTGTGTACTGAACCGAGGTCAAGGGGAGAATCAACTACCGGCCATTTGTTCGGTCAACAGCAACAACAGCAACAACAAAAATCGGAAATGATACAAACATCACAATAATAGTGAGAAAATTGTAAAAGAAAGAAACACAAGACCGACTCTTAATTTTCTCCTTTTGTGCCATGTTTCGTCTATTCAATTTAAACAATGTAGAAAATAAATCAGTCTATATCTAAATATTGTAAAAGAAAAAATTACGAAAACGTCAACACATCTTCGGAGACCCACGGGCAGATCATGAGGCGAGGAACAAAATCATGTTTTTGCCCAACGTGTGAGGCGATGAACTGGTCTGAATAGAGGCTCTTTCTAATCGACCCGTTTGTCCCCCCTCTGCCGAATTTTTTCCTCTGTTCTCCAAGTGACGATGGGAGCTGCTTTCATTTCAGCGGCGACACTATATTATATTTTTATTTCGGAAGCTGAATCACAGGGGCGGAAAGGGAGGGGGACTAGCTGCTCGGTCTGTTTTTATTTCCGGTGCAGACTAGCACAGAAACCTTTGTTTGGATCTATTCAATCGATTGCTTTTCCGAAATATTAACAAAACACACAGAGAGCATTGTTATGGGATTCCGAATAAACCGTTTTCTGACTACAGCAGTACTGTGCAGTCAATATTTTCGTGTGCAAAATCACCAGAGTAGCAATCGGGCATTCCGTTCACGCAATGCACGACACGATTTCAGTTTTACAACACTCATTACAAATGCCTCATCCGGCCATACCCCGCAGAGTGAGTTACCGTGGCGAAATGTAGAAAATGCTATTCTGCTGAGCGCGCAGTATAAAACTGAAGTTCTATATATTTCATAGTTTTAATCTGCTACCGGGAGTAAAGTTGGCGGATTCATACTACAATCCTGGCAAAAAATGTAGGGACACTAGGACAAAGTCCTTTAATTTTGAGTTTTTCGCACCACCCCCTCCCCCACTTCAATGTTGAATTGCGCATCTTCCAGCCCTGAACCAACATTGATCGGGGGGGAGGGGAGAGCGGCTGCCTTTTGACTAACTAGGCCATGCCAGCCGAAGTGGTTGATATCAATGAAATAGCACTATGATCAGGGTGTCCCAAAGACTTTTGTCCAGGATTGTACTCCGTTCATTCCGTAGGCCATCCTCTCACTCTCAAGACTGATTAATTATTTCAACTTTTTCTCATCAGAGATATTTCATGCAGTGTGGAGGTTTGGTCACTTGATGGCTTGCTCAAATGATAGCTGATTGGACAATCACTTAATTCTCACTACTTCATTAATACATTTTCTTCAGGACTCAGGTTGAGAGAATTGTGTTTTTAACTCGAGAGTGAGAGGGTTAAAACAATTACCGGCAATTTTATACAGTATAACCCCGCTAACTCGAATTCCCAAGGAGAAGCGAGAAAAAGTTCGAGTTAACCGATTTCGAGTTAGCCAATAACAAGTGACTGAAAGGAAAATTCAAGGGAGATGGGCTCGAGATAGCAGGGAGTTCGAGTTAACCGAGTTCGAATTAGCGGGGTTCTTATACTGTAGTCTCCTTTTCTCGGCTCATGTTTTCTTTGGGTGCTGTAATGGTCAACAGATCCCGACAAACCTCGTCTGAAGATCGGCAAGATTGTTCTGGAGTACAACAAAGAGACCCAGCGAGTGATGGCGACCGCAGTGGCTAATGGGACATTACGTAAGTGCAGACTCCGGCTAACCCCTTAGCAAAGCGAAACTAACAAGACTCTACAAGACACTAAAGCCGGCTGCACTACACCACAACACGTCACGTCACACTATACTACAGTTACTCTACACTACACTACAGTTACGTTACACTACACTACAGTTACATTACATTACACTACAGTTACATTACACTACAGTTACACTACACTACAGTTACATTACATTACATTACACTACAGTTACTCTACACTACAGTTACATTACATTACACTACAGTTACATTACATTACACTACAGTTACATTACATTACAGTTACACTACACTACAGTTACATTACATTACACTACAGTTACATTACATTACAGTTACATTACACTACAGTTACATTACATTATACTACAGTTACATTACATTATACTACAGTTACATTACATTACACTACAGTTACATTACATTACAGTTACATTACACTACAGTTACATTACATTACACTACAGTTACATTACATTATACTACAGTTACATTACATTACACTACAGTTACATTACATTACAGTTACATTACACTACAGTTACATTACATTATACTACAGTTACATTACATTATACTACAGTTACATTACATTACACTACAGTTACATTACATTACAGTTACATTACACTACAGTTACATTACATTACACTACAGTTACATTACATTATACTACAGTTACATTACATTATACTACAGTTAAATTACATTACACTACAGTTACTCTACACTACACTACAGTTAAATTACATTACACTACAGTTACATTACATTACACTACAGTTACATTACATTATACTACAGTTACATTACATTACACTACAGTTACATTACATTACAGTTACATTACACTACAGTTACATTACATTATACTACAGTTACATTACATTATACTACAGTTACATTACATTATACTACAGTTACATTACATTACACTACAGTTAAATTACATTACAGTTACATTACACTACAGTTACATTACATTATACTACAGTTACATTACATTATACTACAGTTACATTACATTACACTACAGTTACATTACATTACAGTTACATTACACTACAGTTACATTACATTACACTACAGTTACATTACATTATACTACAGTTACATTACATTACACTACAGTTACATTACATTACAGTTACATTACACTACAGTTACATTACATTATACTACAGTTACATTACATTATACTACAGTTACATTACATTACACTACAGTTACATTACATTACAGTTACATTACACTACAGTTACATTACATTACACTACAGTTACATTACATTATACTACAGTTACATTACATTATACTACAGTTAAATTACATTACACTACAGTTACTCTACACTACACTACAGTTAAATTACATTACACTACAGTTACATTACATTACACTACAGTTACATTACATTATACTACAGTTACATTACATTACACTACAGTTACATTACATTACAGTTACATTACACTACAGTTACATTACATTATACTACAGTTACATTACATTATACTACAGTTACATTACATTATACTACAGTTACATTACATTACACTACAGTTAAATTACATTACAGTTACATTACACTACAGTTACATTACATTACACTACAGTTACATTACATTATACTACAGTTACATTACATTATACTACAGTTACATTACATTACACTACAGTTAAATTACATTACACTACAGTTACTCTACACTACACTACAGTTAAATTACATTACACTACAGTTACATTACATTACACTACAGTTAAATTACATTACACTACAGTTACATTACATTATACTACAGTTACATTACACTACAGTTACATTACACTACAGTTACATTACACTACAGTTACATTTCATTATACTACAGTTACATTACATTACACTACAGTTATATTACACTACAATTACATTACACTACAGTTACATTACATTACACTACAGTTACATTACATTACACTACAGTTACATTACACTACAGTTACATTACATTATACTACAGTTACATTACATTACAGTTACATTACATTACACTACAGTTACATTACACTACAGTTACATTACATTACACTACAGTTACATTACACTACAGTTACATTACACTACACTACAGTTACATTACATTATACTACAGTTACATTACATTATACTACAGTTACATTACACTACAGTTACATTACACTACAGTTACATTACACTACAGTTACATTACACTACAGTTACATTACACTACAGTTACATTACACTACACTACAGTTACATTACATTATACTACAGTTACATTACATTATACTACAGTTACATTACACTACAGTTACATTACATTACACTACAGTTACATTACACTACAGTTACATTACATTATACTACAGTTACATTACATTACACTACAGTTATATTACATTACACTACAGTTACATTACACTACACTACAGTTACATTACACTACAGTTACATTACATTACACTACAGTTACATTACATTACACTACAGTTACATTACACTACACTACAGTTACATTACACTACAGTTACATTACACTACAGTTACATTACACTACAGTTACATTACATTACAGTTACATTACACTACACTACAGTTACATTACACTACAGTTACATTACATTACAGTTACATTACACTACATTACATTACAGTTACATTACACTACAATTACTCTACACTACAGTTACATTACATTACACTACAGTTACTCTACACTACACTACAGTTACATTACATTACACTACAGTTACTCTACACTACACTACAGTTACATTACACTACAGTTACATTACACTACAGTTACATTACACTACAGTTACATTACACTACAGTTACATTACATTACACTACAGTTACATTACATTATACTACAGTTACATTACATTACACTACAGTTAAATTACATTACAGTTACATTACACTACAGTTACATTACATTATACTACAGTTACATTACATTACACTACAGTTACATTACATTACAGTTACATTACACTACACTACAGTTACATTACACTACAGTTACATTACATTACAGTTACATTACACTACATTACATTACAGTTACATTACACTACAGTTACATTACACTACAGTTACATTACATTACACTACAGTTACATTACACTACACTACAGTTACATTACACTACAGTTACATTACACTACAGTTACATTACATTACACTACAGTTACATTACACTACACTACAGTTACATTACACTACAGTTACATTACACTACAGTTACATTACATTACACTACAGTTACATTACATTATACTACAGTTACATTACATTACACTACAGTTATATTACACTACACTACTGCGCTACATTACGCTACACTACACCGCACAGCACCATAGAGTACAGTAACAACGCTACTTTACACCCAGCGCACTACACTATCAAAGGGCCTTCTACTAAACTGCACTTAATTAATTGCGACACGGCACACTGACTCAAGTCGGCATTCATTTTTGGAGGGGTACATTATTACTCATTTGATTTGCAGCCAGTCCACTGCGTTTAGAGCCGTTTTCGGATGACTGTCGAAAACCAAAACCAAAGTAATCACACAGGCCAATCACAGAGACTGGGAGAAAACAGTTCAGCCAATTGGAAGCCAAAGTAATTCACGTTTGGTCTTGCGTTTGGTTTTACTTTCCAATCAGCAGTGCGAGTACACGCCATCGCTTGCGTGAGAAGTGTTTGGTTTTGGTTTTGGTTTTGTTCCTGAATGGCTGAGCATGCTGACAAACTAGTGTGGACCAATCCGAAAGCGAAGCAAACGCAAAACCAAAGCAATCACACAATTACTTTCGACAGTCATCCGAAAACCGCTCTAATACACTAATTTGAATTAATAAATTCCTATGGCTGCTTTCATTTGCGCCTGCACTTATTTACTCGTAACTTTGTTTTGAGTTGCACGAAAGTTCATAGAGTAAAGAGTAATGAAAGGTTCAGCTTAGTCTCATATAGTGCTGTTATCTCTGCTTACTCTCATCACAGGTTACTCCGTACTGGAGGGCGAGGTGAACATTGTGGCACAGTATCACGGCAGAACGTTGTACGACCACAACGAGAATCTGTGCAAGGTCAATGCCAAGACGTTCGAGTGTCCAATCAAGAAAGGTGAGTGCGTTTGAATCTCCAACTACAAATTCTCCCCACCATTCTGTACTTTGATCGATTGGTCGGATAAATATGTGAGGAATTATCCGGCAGGCTTTATCCTCTGAAATCGCCTCCCATTCCTGTGCACATAATTGATAACTGTACGCTTTCAATTCGTTCCCGTTTTGATTTCAGGACAATACCTGACTATATTTGAGTCTTTTCCGCTCCCCAAGTATATACCAAAGGTGAGGAAAGAAACTAAATTGTAAAAAATTATGCTTCTCGGTCATTCTCTATCCCTGTCTGTTTGTCTGTCCTTTCCTGTAATTTATTCATTCACTCTACCTAACTGTGCCTCTTCCCGTGTCAATCACTAGTCTTTATCTTGTCTTATTTCTTGTTTAACAGGGAAGGTACAATGCTAAAGCTAAGGTGATCAATCAAGACGGTCTATGCGTGGCTATAGCCGAATCCGAGATCAAACTTTAGCTTTAAATTTGAGTAGGAATATCGATGCTTATGACTTGATTATTCAACGTCATGTATTTGTAAGTTATGTTACGCTCATAGTTAGTGGGCTAGGCTTCGCAAGTTACCCCAATTGAAAAATGCTCCACTGAAGGGCTGAAGTATAAGTATTTTGTATTACAATCGCTTTGTATTCTGGGCAAAAAAGAAGGATCCTATGAAAAGAAGATCCGAGTATTGGAATGCCAAAAATAATGAAATCAATGAACCATTCAACTTAAGTAAATTTTAGACACAATGGGAAGCTAGTACTTGTTAGAAGTACCAAAGTGTTGCGACGATACCAATTTCTCCCCTTCCCCCAAGTCAATGTTGGAATATTAGCCGCACACAGTGCCTAACGTGCACCAACTCACACCAACATTGATTTAGGGAGAGGGCGGAGGAGGGGGGAGGGAGGGGGGGCATCATAGTTACCCCTAATGATTTAAAGTTATGATTTAATGAAATATGATTTAATGATATTTTCAGTAAAAATACACAGCCTTTGCATAAAGCATGAGTCGTCTACAGTGGAAGCTCTCTGGGCGGACACTCTTGGAAGCGGACAGTTGTATTTACGGACGCCTCTACAAACCCCGTTTAATCTGTATCTCATTCAAACTTTGTATTTACAAACGGACAGTTCCAGTTCAAGACACTTTTTCCGCTTCCCAAGGGTGTCCGCTTACGTAAGCATCGTCCCAGCTAATTTTAACCATGATTGTAGATTGGGATGGGTCGACGTAGTGTAAAAAGAAAACGTATGGCTAATCAACCCGTTGGTGTGGGAAATATGAACGCCGTATAGATTGAAGTAAGTGTTCGCAGACGTTCCCGCGAGCGTTATCCTTCGTCGAGCTTGGTCAGATTTCCCACATCAACCTTAGGTCAGTTATATCTAGGCCAGTCGACCCTTTCATTTAGTGTGTCACGTGACCTAATGGGACAACACGCTAAAATAACATCTCAAAATAACATTGAAACGTTATTTGCCAGACGCGTTTACTCAACCATTTGGGTTTTTTCCGGGCGAATTATCTGATTGAGAGTGAAAAATCTGGTAACACCGTGATATTTTACTGTTTTATGTTGGTGTGTTGTCTCATTTCAGGTCACGTGACACTAACTGAAAGGGCCAATTTCGAGCCGAGTGTAAATAGTCGACGTTTTCTTAGATCTAACTAGTTCACTAGTACGCGCGCATTATACGATCTCACGGTACAGAGCTCAATACTCGGCCGAACGTATGAGGCTGAACGAGTGCGGGTCCTGTTATAAATTGATGATGTCAAAGTTTGGATATATACTTTTCTTTTATTATTTATATATTCGTTTTGCTGTTAAAACCAGGAAGTGAATGATTGTTCCTCGTTCGCAGTGATTTGACACTATCAATTTTAGTTTCACTCGGCTAAACTGCACGCAGTGTACGTCCACAATCAGCTTTCACCCAAGGCAAGCTTTCTTTTGGCTGAATTAATTATACTGTTATGATAAATCTATGGTGAGTGACCTAAAGAGGGAATCGCGAATATGACGACTGGCTATAGTAATCCAAAAAAATGCACGAAAATTACGCCGAAGCAAATAAACGAATACAAGAAAATTCTTTCAGTGTTTGTTGTCTTGAGATTATCCAGAAAATAATGTTTACCTGTATAAAAGTTGTTGTTTGAGTTTTGTTTAACTGATCATGAACCGTCGGGCCGGGGTTACATCCATTTTTCAAAGTAAGACAAGTAAATATTGTACGCGATATAAACTCGGTTCCGGCTAGGCTGCGACACTGCGCAAATATTCGCAAAGCATTGTATTCATTTCTTGATTTGGCTGTTAGTGCCAAAATTTTAACTGCAGAAACTAGTGAAGAATGAAATCACTTAGTTGCAGAAAACAGTGTGGTGCCAAATGCCCGCAAATGAGGATAAAATCCCCAGTCTCCGCGCGAATTTGACACCACGCATGCTGCAAGGTATTGTGGGACATACGTATGTATGCCGGGAATGTAAAGTGAGCTCATGAGGAGCAAGATGGCGGCAGCGTCACGTTCAGGGATGCTGGAGATCTTCACGAAAGATGGCTGGAGACGGGTGTTAGCCACGCTAGATGACGACGTGCTTACACTTAACTTAGAAGAACATTCTGGTGTGAACGGCCAAGTGCCCCCGAGCCCTCCTCACACTCCAGAGGCCAATGATCACGTCGAACCACCCGACTCTGTCGCTGAACAGATTCGCACTGTGCGAGTCGTAAAGCAAGAAGTCGGCGGCTTAGGCATCAGTATCAAAGGAGGCAAGGAGAATAAGATGCCTATCCTCATCTCGAAGATTTTCAAAGGTCTAGCGGCCGATCAGACGGATAGTTTGTACATTGGAGATGCGATTCTGGCTGTGAACGGGGAAGATTTGCGAAACGCAACGCACGACGAGGCTGTCCGTGCGTTGAAACGCGCCGGAAAGGAAGTGGAATTAACAGTGAAATACGTAAAGGAAGTAACTCCTTATTTCCATCGCAGTGCAGATGCGAATGCAAACTCGTCAAACTCGGAAGGGCCAGACAAGCCGAATTGGAGCGAAGTGAAAAAACTCCCTCTCAAATTGTGCTACATAACCCGAAGGGTGTCTCCGAAGGTCGAAAGTATGGGAAGAACATTCGAGCTATACACACCGGACGCCAGATCTTCTTGTATTCTCCGCGCAAAGGATAAAGGCTCTGCAAGCGAGTGGTTTGCCGATATCCACTCCAACATTACCCGCCTGATCGCACCCGGTAAGTGCATGCATCTGCTGTTGACACAGAGCTCGATGTTTATCTGAGTAATCTAATACAAATAAAAATTTCTCTCAGAGTGCCTCACGTACTTGCCAAGCCTGCATGAACTGTCCTCTTTCACGGATGTTTTATATTCTAACTTGGCTAAAATCCGAGACTTCCAGAGCTCACTTGTTCGGGCATAGCTTTAGCACATTGTTTCGTATTTTGAGGTCAATCTGTACTCGAACACCCACCACAAATCGATCTGTGTGGCACAGGAAGGTCAATGCTACATTTTATTATCTGTGAGAACTAATGACAGTAGCATCGGCATTGTATTTTTTTTTTTTTTTTTTTTTTTTTGTCCTTAACAAAAGGGCTGTGACATGCGATGTACATTTTACGTTATGCTTATAAGTATATTTATAAAGCTGAGTATTTTTAGAGTTGACTTTGTAAGCTCAGTGCATGTTGGTCGGTCGATCAAGCAGTCTTTTTCTTGAAGGTAAAGTAGAATAACTCAGTAGAGTCTCGACGACCTTACAACTCATGTTGAAAGTATGCAGTGAAAAATACATTGACCCTTATTTAGATTATGTGATTAAAAGTTGACTGTTTCTGTCAAACCTTGAAAAGTTTTGATAATATCTTTTCTGATAACATCTCTTTTACCATCCTGTGACCTCCAGAGCATTTGTATTCTTTTACATTATTTTTTCCACATGTTTTTTGTCTCAAATGCCTGGGGCAAATTACATGGAGGATAAAAAAATGTGGCCTGCTTAATCTCTTAATGAATTTAAGTGACGATTTGTAAGTCTGCTGGTGTTTTGTAGAATTTTACAAAGTAAAATGTTTCAGAAGAAAGTCTAACTTCACCAAAAGTTCAAATACACAGTGCTGTTTACAAGACCAGTATGATTTTTTTTTAATGCAAAATCAGTAGCATGGCTTAAAATTTAATGAAGAAGGAATGCACTGCTATCGATACTGCTTGCACTACTGCAGTATTAATATTGGAAACTCCTGGAATGAATTATATCCATATGTTAACTTTGATGTTATTGTGTCATGGTTTGAGCCCAGATTGTTTATATTTATGTTATGCTGTAGCTGTTGTGCTAGACAAGGTTTTGTATTGTGCCTGTTCAGAAAATCTTTTTCGTATTGGTTGTTTTTGGCACACAGGCAGCCCAATTTTGTTTTAAGATTCAGCTAGATTTACTGAACTTATTTTGTTCCTTGTGTTTTTACCCTTTACTGTATGTGCTGTTTTGAGGCCGATTGGAGCAATTCTGAGCAATATTTTAGCTGGTGGTTCAATTGGTCTCAAAACAGCACTTGATGGATAAAACAATACAAATAGCAAGATAAGTGCAGTATTTAAAATTTTTGATAAATAAGTTCTAACTGAACCGTGCAACAAGATTGGGCCACCTGTGGTATCACTTTTAACATCTGATTTCACCCGTATATAATGGGGATTCTGCTAGTAAATAACATTTTATGTAGGCTTTGATCTCAAAGTACTGTAAAAATATTTAAAGTCTACCTAATTTGCATATGTCAGCAACACAATAGAATGCATATTTACCTATATAATAGAAATGCATATTTACCTTGATTAGAAAAATTCTGTTTCATTTAAGTGTGGTTTTGAATTATGAACTAGTTGAAATTCCATTATAGTGGCATATCTTAAGTCTGTATGATTGAGTTGGTACATTAGAAATGCATTTCTAGTGTTACATAGGCACTGAAATTTCACACAGCACACCCTACATGAACTTCTTGTCATTCCTGATAAAAATCCAGATTTCACAAGATTTGAACCTGTGGTGTTTACAATATACTAGTGTTATGGTTAAGTTCCTGTTATTTTGGCTCTGGGAAATCACTGAAGAGATATTGTGTGTTCTTCATGCAATTTGACTGACACTTGTGTTTTCAACACAGCTGTTGATGAGGTGAACGACATGCTCAGCACCACAGCGGGTTACCGTGAAGTGAAGACTTTGGGATGGCTGAGTGAACAAGTCCACTTAGGTGGTGATAGCACCAGAGTTGATTGGAAACCGGTCTTTGTGGCTTTGACAGAAAAGGATATGCTCCTCTACGAAGCGGCACCATGGTCACAGGATGACTGGAGCGCCCCGTTCATGAGTCATCCACTTTTGGCAACAAGGTACATAATACTTAACCCTTTCACTCCCTAGCTCAAAATACAAATTCTCCAACCATAAAATAAGGAAATGTACGAGCGATGAAAAGAGTATTTATGTTTTAATCAGCTGTCATTTGAGCAAGGTATCAAATGCCAAATTCTCCATACTGTATGATATATCTCTGGTGGGAGACTGAAGAGAGAACATTGAAGTTGATCACTCTTGGGAGTGAAAGGGTTAGCATTTTTTGTGACCATAGAAGTGTGTGGTTGATACAGTATACAATGTTACATGCATATCAAGGCTTACTTTTTGTTCAGTTGGTACAACATGTTTTTTTTTTTTTTTTTTTTTTTTTTTCAGATTAGTCCATTCAGGCCAAGGAAGTACACACCTGCACAATGATGATTTGGTGTTTGGCACAAGGACTGGCTCCAGAAAAGGAGTAGAGGCACACATGTTTAGAGTAGAAACATCACGAGAGCTGGCCACCTGGTCCCGCTGTCTAGTGCAGGGAGCACATGACGCAGCAGCCTTGATCAAGGAGATCAACTGTGGTATGTAAATGTACTTTATCATATAGACATGAGTGTTTTATATACTGTGCGTAAAATCCATACGAAACTACATCCGGGACCCGAGTGGCGTATTTTCCATATCCTCACTAGTGAGGATATTGTTGGCATTATTTCCTGCTTTTGCACGGTTGTTTGTGCAATTTCTTGTAAAACACTCGTGTCTAATATAATAAAAAGAAAATTACACGGCGGCTTGAAGATATGGATTTTATTTTCTCGTGGTAAAAACAATATTTTACTCACTCGCGAAGCGCTCGTTCATAAAATATTGTCTTTACAACTCGGAAAAAAAAATTCATATCTTCACGCCACCGTGTAATATCCTCTATATATAACACATTTATGTATGTACAATAGATTAGCACTTGTTTGATGAGGAAAAAGGTATGCTGCTCATTTCTGCATTGTGTAAGCATGCACACAGAAGAACCACACAGGCCAAGTTTTGCTACTTGTTTTTTTTTTCTCATTTCCTTGATAGAAACATTCTGCACAAAATTAATGAGTGAAGCAAAATTAGACTGCTGAGGTGAATAGCAACCTTGTTCTGTATCTAAGCTTCTTTCTGACTCTTTTTGTAGCCGTGACTTGGCATGGGCAGGAAGCAAGACTCACGGTCCACTTTGAAAATGGTTTTACTCTAGCGGACAGTCGGCTGGGTGATTCAAGTGGGCAAGCCCAATTGTTGTGGTACTTCCCATTTGAGCGACTGAAGATGTCCGCTGATGATGGACAGCGGATGCTATGGCTTGACTTCGGAGGGGAGGATGGAGAACAAGTAAGACTGAACACTTTACTGTTCAGGAACTGTCATTCATAGCTTGTTAGCAAATCCAGGATTATCTGAATATATCCCTCTTTGTTTGTTTGTCTATTTGTTTGGTTTTTTTGGCAAACAAAATGCTAGTTTTGGTTAGAAAAGATATCAAAGTATTGTTGACTGAAATTTTCAAGTTTTCAAGCTTGCTGTACATGTACTTTTTTTTAAATTGCCTTACCATAATTTATGCATTTTGTGTGCACTTTTTGTGAACTTCTGAGAAGAAGGAAGGTTTTTTTTTTTTTTTTTTTTGGGGGGGGGGGGAGGGGGGTGTGCATGGGCATTTCATTTATTCAAAAGCAACTCTTGAAAATTTAAGTAACCCATTTCATTTGAAACCTTTAATAACTACTGAAGGTTGGTTTCAAATACAGATTAAAATATCTTCAAGATAAACATTATGTCCGTGAATAGATTTCACAGGGCCTAATTCAACTTTTTGAAAATTGAATTCACCCATTAATTTGGTTCAAAACCCCACACATCCTAAATAAGAATACTTTTTGGTGCATTTTTATTTAGGACAAGCGAGGCTCAAACCAAATCAATCTGTGATGTATCTTGAAGATTTTTCATGAGAATGAGTCCATGAAGTGAAGAATGAAAGTACTGTAGGGAGAGTTGAGTAAAGCGAGTAAATATTTAAAAAAACGTTTTTTTTCCAGGAGATGGATCTTCATGGATGCCCCAAGCCTGTGGTATTTGTGCTCCATACATTCCTGTCAGCAAAAACAACAAGGCTCGGACTGTTTGCCTGAAGAAAGGATGGATGGCAGACATTGCAAGTACTTCAAAGTATCAAAATAAACATTACTGTTCAAGGTACATCTTCTCCTTTCAAACTCTACCAACGTATGTGGAGAACATTACAGCTGATCTCTTGCACAGATAAAAAGCTGATGAATTCCCATCATGTCACTTATATATCTGCAGAAGTAATGGTTGGAGAACTAGTATTCAGATCAATTAGTCCAACACAAATGAATAAGTGAACTGTGTTCACAGTTTACAAAATTTAAACATTGAAATAATATTGTAGTGCAGCTCATTTGCTCACTTCCCGATATCTGCATAATAACCTTGCTTTACCCTTGTAATAACTGTTGATATTTTGTAGTTTGGGTCAATAAGTGTTAGGCCTGTTTCTAAAGTCGAATATCACATGCGTCGATTGCAATTTTTACAATAACACGTCAATTTCTCGCTTTGTGATTGGCTAATTTTCATTATCAATAAGAGGACAGACACAAAATCGAGTGCTGACGACAGTGATTTGGACGAAGAAGGTGAATTCAGCTTCAATTTTACCTCAGTTCTTGCAAAAGCGACATTCGGCATTTGAAGTAGAGAACCAGAAGTGTTCAGAGGCGAATTTCCTTGAGCTTTGTCTTGAAATTGTCGAGAAAACCGCAGCAGAAAAGCGTCTAGTTTCATTTCTTTCCAACTTCTTTGACAAAATTTTATTTTGCACGCGCGAAATGCTCACGTCAAACTGTCACTTTTTGGCCAATGAAATGTCTTGAATTTCAACCTCGACCAATTAGAAAGCGGGAAAAGTTGTTGACAACATTTCGTCCAGTTTTCTTGCGTGTTTTCCCCGCGTCGTCGCTTGAGTTTTGTTATTGTAAAAAACAAATTGACGCCAGTTTTTTATGTGTCTGTCCTCTTATTGATCATGAAACGCGTCATAACATTGTCAAAAAGTTGCGGATCCACTCGGCGAAGCGCCTCGTGGATCCACAACTTTTTGACAATGTTATGACGCGTTTCATGATCAATAAGAGGACAGACACATAAAAAACTGACGTCAATTTGTTAAGTAAATTAGCTGAAACAATAGCTTTTGCTCATTTGTGTATTTGACACATGTGAAGTTGACGCTTGAAACGAACCTTAGGATACTTAAAACATTGTAGGTAATCGAATTAACTTGATGTGAGCTTGAGACACAGTAGGTGTGGATCTGCCGGCCCAGTCGTTTGTGAGAGAAATGCATAATGTAATGCTGGATGTGAGGAAGAGACTTTTGAAATGCAGTTAGTATCCCTGAGTTGTTCAACACTGTACAATAATGTTATGCTATTTCAAAAGCTTAGCACTTTTATATATCATTAGGCATTCAGATTGCCCTATAGTATTGAAGACATACCGTGTGGCATGAATTTTTTGCGAATTTCACAGATTTTCTAACAATCCTCGAAACAATTAGATTTCGTAAAAATTAGCTTCTGTGAAAAAAAAATCCGCGAAAATTTGCTCCAGGTACTGAATTTCAGTAAAATTGACTACAAACAATATTACAGCCTTCTTCGACAGGAAGTTGGCGAAGATCCGAGAAAATTTGTTCCCAACAGTGAGGTGTGAAATCCAAATTCGCGAAATGTTCCCGCGAAACGCAAAAAAATCGGCAATCCGCGGAATTAAACTCCCGCGAATATTTCATGCCACACGGTAGGTGATTGGGGGTGAGATTTTTTGTTTTTGTTTTTGATAGGAGGGGGGACGTACACATGTATAATTGATTGGCATATTTCATAATCAAATTAACTTCTTCTGTGTGTGTACTATGCACTGTACACAGATTTAAGCATTACGTAATACTGATTATTTCTGCATTTGATAGTGAAGTATGGTGGATTCGTAAAAAAATGTGCAAAAACGTGCTTTTTAAAGGCCAAAGGCGCACATGTACATGACTTGACTTTGAAACGAGGCTTGTGGATGAGTGTGGAATTTAGCGAACGTTTAGTAAAAAGTTGGCAGGCTCTGTTAGCAGAAAGCTTCAATTTGTGCACGTTTGTCTTGTAAATCATTTTAGTTTAGGAATTTGCATATGTTACCTATGAAACGTCGAGCACTAGTATATGTTACAGTGAACGTCCCTTACATCAGACACCGTGTACGAACCGCAAGTTGGTGCTGGTAAAAGCGTGAGTTGTCTTGTATCAATTTCCCATAACTGCTTACGCCGGGAGTTCAATAGGCCATTCCCGAGATGCTTGTTGCCTATGTTGTAAAACGTTCCTTAGAACAAAACCTTGAGTTTGACTTTCATAACTTTGAACGTGTGAGTAAATCTTATGTTGAAACGAAAGGTTTCACACTAGGCCTCGTTTTGAAACGGGGACAACAGGCATGTCTGAGGGAGTTCAAAGAGCGAGAGAGTTGCTTGTAGTTGCACAGCTTTGCTTGACTTATGTGTTGAAGAAACAGATATAGTTTCTGTACAAGTTGTCGTGTCTTGTGTACACATTCTGCTGGGGAACGGTTCGAGGTGACGTAAAGATGAATGGAAGAACAAATGAAGGCAACGGTTACTTTCAACAGGGACATGTTGTCAAGCGAACAGAGTTTGTCACAGATTAATTTAATTAAAAAACAACGTTACTTGTTAGAACCCCACCTCCTCAAAGTCCGACTTGCATGAAATACTTTCTTCCCTTGAAAAATTCAAAAACGTACTAGTCTTCTGAATTTGGCTGAAAATGCATCTGAAACTAAGTGATGGCATAATTTGATGTCGTAGAAATATTAAATTCATATCAATTACTGCGTTTCCACTATCAGTGAGAGCATTCATCAAGCATTGTACAGCTCTAATGATTCGTCGTCAGAAGCGTACGCGCTTGGTAAAACGCAACATTCGACGTCGTGAGATGCCTGCACGGATAGCATGATTGTACTTGTGTCCGTGTTAGCGTGTTAGGGAATATCACCATCAAACGTTTTTTGGCCGACAGCGCGAAGGAAACGATGACGAAATTCTTTGCGACCGCTGACCAATATTTTTCCCGGGGGGAGAGGGGGCAGAACTTGAGTCAATGTCCGGGGGGGGATGTTCGCAGTTGGAATAGGCGCACTGTGAACAGCTTCATGACCTTGATGACTGTTTCCTCGAACACTTCGTCATAAGGAAAATAATATACAGAACACTATGAACATTACAAATATTCTACTTTTTATCATTTTTATTTGCCCCTGCATGGCTCCATATCTTAGCACTACTGAACATAGCCTCCTGTGCAGACGCTCTGAGCTCGTCACGTTCGTGGGGGAGGAATTTTTTAGTGACGAGCTCAGAGCGTCTGCGCAGGAGGCTATACTGAACACGGCTGTAAAAGGTTACCCACCGAATACCGAGCAATAAAAGCCTTTCAGCTTTTAAGAGCTTGTCAAGCTGGGTCGTTTTGTACGTGTGAGCCTCCATCTTTTCATCCAGCGGAACTTCAGATGCTAATTTTCGGCGTAATGGCGCTTGTAGTTACGGCGCTCTGGCTGCCGGAAACGCTCTTCAGCCCCATGATCTGATATCAAACTGAACACAATGGAGCTGACCAAAAGTCCAGCCATGTACACCGCCTGCGTCAAGGCCTTCAGGTAACAGGATCACATATCAGATTAATTCCGCTACGAAAAAGAAACACGTCTCATTTTACAGATGAACAAGGAACCTGTCTGCAGACAAAACCGAGGAAGCCAAGAGCTGCATTGCGGGGACCGTTAGTTGACTAGATGATCTTGGCGGCCGTCCTCGTGGCCATATAAATCAAGATCTAGAGTTGGCTAAACACTATTTGCAAGTACAAGGTCGAGACTTGTACTCGGGCACAAAGGTGGGCACCGGTTCCCAGTGTGCACGCATTTGTTTTGTTTTGTTTGTTTGTTTGTTTTGTTTTGTTTTGTTTTTTGTTTTGTTTTGTTTTGTTTTTTGTTTGTTTGTTTGTTTTTTTTTTGCCGATGCCGAGGAGCTAGTGCTCGGGCACAAATGTGAACGTGACCTAAACGTCTAACAAAAAAATCGGTCGCAAAGTGACTAAACTATTTAATCATTATTCAGGGCCACGTGAATCTTACCTCTGACACGGCACTGCTCATACTGTCGTGAAACTTGTAGCTTGCGCAGTTCGCGTGACAACTTCCACGTCATAGGTGTCGTTCCCGGAAGTCATAGCCTCCTGCGCAGACGCTCTGAGCTCGTCACGTTCGTGGGGGAGGAAGTTTTTAGTGACGAGCTCAGAACGTCTGCGCAGGAGGCTACGGAAGTCACCGACGGAACGCAGAACTCGAGGTAGTGCCGTAGAAAACCTGCACGAGCTGCTGCACGCCAATCCGTACAGAAACGGCACACGCGAAGACGTAAAGAAGCATAGGACAGCGACCAAATCCGCCGACAAGCCTCAGAGGTCATCGTATTATAGTCTTTAGGCTGTTTCTTGTCGCCGGAATTGTTCTCTTCCGCGTTCATCATAATAGCTGGCCGGATTCTTCGGAAGGTTGTACGACATCCATTCTTGTAATCTCATTCGGTGCTCTGCTTGTCGTGTTTTCAGTTAGTTTTTGCGTGCAATTAATTCGGTTCAGGACTGCCGTGGTTTTCAAAGTCTACGACTTTAGTATGCTCAGGTAGTCCAGCTGAGATGAGAAGTGTAAACTTACCGATTTGCACATCTCGCACCTGTATATCGGCATCCCGGAGAAACGGCACTAATTTGATTTCTAAATCGCTTCTTTCCCAAAGATGCTGTTAACCACTGTTAGTATATACCATGCAAATGAATAGTGCTTTTCTCGCGCTCTGATTGACTCCTCAATCTCGGAATATCAAGTACTATTCACCTCCACTTCGGCGAATAATTGTTAAATATAAGTATACATCTTGGAAATGTTGAATATCAATGAAAGTATACAGCAACATAAAACAACTACTAACTATATTACATTCCTTTGTAATTGGCCGTCAAAAGGCTCAAATGGTTTGGTTTGACGGGAACATTTCATTTCAGCTACATTTTAGTGCGTCAATATTAGCACGTACAGATCTACAAATGCAGGTACCAAAAATAGATATTTGCTCGTGTATTTCATTGCTTGGAAGAGAAATCGATATTTGGGTTGTGTGTTTGTTTGTTTGTTGCTCTTGTCCTTTCGTGAGCACCCCCGTGGCGCAATGGATTAGCGCATTGGACTTCTACGGCAAACGCGAGTTATTCAAAGGTTGTGGGTTCGAGTCCCACCGGGGGTGCTTTCCTTTTAGAAATAATTCTTGACATGTATTGCATTCGTTCAAACCTTTTTCACCGTCTTTTATGGAAAAAAGAACTTGAAGTGCAGTGCAGTTCAGTTTTAAAGTATCGTTGAAATTGTTTGTTAGAAGGGCGAAAAGCTTTGAATAACTATATAGCCCTTGTTATTAAAACATGATCTAGGTCTATGCTGTCACCCTCTTTGGCTGTGGATGCAGTGCTTGAACTTTGGCTACAAATCTCATCAACTAATAGAACAGTACATTCAGAAAGAAAACAAAAATCAGTAATTAAGTAATTTGTGATCCTGCACCTTCAAAAAAGGAACAAAATTTGATGCACCAGCAATTCGGAATCTTGAGACTCAGTAGCATTGTCCGGAAACGACTCCTTCACGACCTAATTAAATAGGATACGTAAAATGAAAGCGGTCATTGAATATTAGACTGCAGCTGTCATGATCGAGAACGGCACCTCCTCGCAGAAACGGGACTGGGAGCTTCTTTTTTCTTCTAGAATTTAGGGAATGCATCAGGCATATTCAGCACTAAGGAAAGTTATTTCGAAACACAGCCCATGGAAGTGGTCCGAGCCTCTGCCAACGAAGCGTTCCACAGCCTTGAAGAAGCGCGGTGTGTTCTCACAAAATTCAATCATTTCGCTCTTTCTCCGTTTATGAAGGGATATTTCTTCCTTTGTGTTGGACCTGTTGCTACAGCCTTGAACAACGCGAGGATGGCAAGTTTGATAACACTAGTCGAGAACCGTATGGCACGCCGTTGTCGAGTACATGACGTCACATTCGTTAGACCCTGAGTAAATGTTATTTTCGACTTTTCTCCCATACAGTTATTTTAGACGAATGTAAATATATGCAAAAAAGACAACGGAATAAAAAATCATGGCACTGATTGTACTACCACACTTTAACCACACGTTGTCTGATGTCTCTTGGTCCTTGGGTGGTACTAGTTCGGCTCACTTTCGCTCCACCGGCAGACACTATCGGGGAAGGGGGCAGGGATACTCGATTGAGCCATAATTCTTTTTCAGACCTGTTCCCTAACCATTGTCATCCCAGGCCTAAAAGGCAAAATCTGTACCCTATCTCCAGAAACTAAAAAAAAAAAAAAAAAAAAATGAAAAATGAAATAGATTCCCTATCCACGTTTAAAATGATACGGCTCTATAGGGCGATACTGAAAAGTTTTCGCGGAGGCCCCATCCTCCTCCCACCCCCTTCCAGGTAGCCACTTGCGTTTCCTCAATAAAGAAGCTAAGGCCGCTGGTCTCTCAATCACACAAGATACGGATGAGATCAGTCCGGAGCACTGATAATCAGTCCATGCGCAAATCAAAACAAGAGAAACACTATTGCAAATTATAACTGAGTTACATTTTAATACTGCTTGTATTTGACTTCTGACGCAGGTCATTCACATGAATTTGTAGACGTCCGCTGTCAGGCTGATGGTTGGGCTGGCACATCTCTCAAAAGCTCAATGTTGTCATGACCGCAGAGCGGGGTTCCCTCAAAACAGGATGCGAGTGTGTTTCTGATCACGAGGAGCCTTTAGACTTTGAAACTGTGTTTCAAGTGAAGTGGGCTTGTTTGTCTTCTGGATTAATCCATCACTGAACTGACCGCCCTTTTGGTCTTTTGTCCTGTCATCCAACTTGACTATGATTGATCATGGAAGTCGGGCAAGCGAGGTCGCGGTATCTTTTGTTAATTATCAAGAAACACATGCATCGGGTGTCGATGATTGAAGCGTATCTCTGTCGCCCTGTTCTAAAGCAAAATAAAGCCTTAAAACGTTTACGGAATCGTCAACCGATTCGCACAATTAACGACTAGGATCAACTCAGGGTTGTCCACAAAAACGGAGAAATGCGCATTCTCTGCTGATCTTATCATCATTACACCCTGCATAGCTGAAATAACCTTTCATGGCTATTTTCTATGACCTTAGAAAGCTCTTTGTTAGCGTTTGACAGCGCAACGCTCTGTACTCCGTGATCTCGCATTGTGAATAGCCAACTTTTGACTATGATGGATGATGACAGATCACTCTCTCACGGTCTCTTCATGCCGAGCGCTCTCAATCAGTGACACCCTTTCCGGTTTCATCACCCGACCCCCCCTCAAAGTCGAGCGGATTTGCGGATTTGTGGATTTACGAGCTGGTAATCGAATTTCGCCGCTGTAGTCTTGCTGTGCGAGAAACGCGAAGTGTTTGGTTAAATTTGCTCCACTTAGAGCTGGTGTTTTACGACGCTGGTAACGAACAGCCCACTCAAATAAGAAAACTTGTGCCCAAAGGCTTAGCGGCTATGAAGCCCACTAATCTCTTCGTGTTTGCCTTTCTTTTCGCGGCCACAGAGGAAGTGATCGGAGGTGAGTCTCACAAGATTTCTTGACACCTATTTCAATTTTGAGAACCACAAAGTGTTGTTCTCAAGGGGCAGATTCCTGTAGTTATTTTTCATTGCGGGGAGAAGTGGTACTGTATCTTTGAGAGGAGAAATGGCAGACGAGCCTTTCAGTTCCAAAATCGCTACTGTGAAACAACTCTGCAGCGGGGCTCTGTTTAGGTACTAATTACTCAGAGCTTGAACTTTTCTGTGTTGACAATGAGAGAGCTATAAAAACCAAAGAACAGGCCGCTTCAGGAGAAAATGACTATTGTACCTTACTAAGTTTCAGGAATTTGTCTTCATACATATTTCTTTTGGCGTTTTGTCAAAAAGCTCGCTCGATTTCTGCCCAATTTTCACCGCAGGAGTTGTGCTAAGCAAATTATGCCGCTGTGTTAATTCTTCCGTTCCTAAAGAGATCCAAGTACGTTACACTTGCATTGAAACAGGTAGCAATTTTACTGTAGTATAGAGCCCTTCGATATGCATATATGGGATAATTTGCGGTGGAATCAATTCAGACTAGCAGCTTGCACTGATACCGATACGATAGTGCCACATTGCCGTCGATCGCGGAACGTTTTGCTGCGACGTTGAAATAAACGCAGACTTTAAATTCACCACATATCGCAGAAAATACTAAGTCCTTGGAAATGTTCAGTCCCCTCTTTTATGGATATAGCAAACGCATAAAGAGGGCTGTTTGTTAATACGGTAATTAGTTCCGTATGTTTGATTGTACATTTTTCTTATTAGTACGCTTAACCTGGCAATAACCGAGTGTTCTATTCCAATAAATTTTTAGTCTTCGGCGGTTTCACTCACTAAGTTACCACTGTAAAAATCAGGAAGGGATTTTTACAGCACAGCCCGTTGCAGCGAAGCGCCACGTTGAAGAGCTCCCCCCCCCCCCCCCCCCTGAATGCCAAACCAAAAAAATATGTTTTAACAATAGCCGCTTGATCACATCGATCTCTTAGAACTTGGAACCACCCACAAGTATAGCGACAGCAACTGATGCCTTGAAGGTCAAGAGACCGATATTTTCAGTACTAAAGGCTTCTTAGTTTCTCGAACGGGCCTCGTCAGTCTTGGTGCGGGATTCGTTTCGTTTAGCGGCTTGAAATCAGAAGCTGTTTTCAAACAACTTATCTTTGTATTCGAAAATCGTCTGGTAAACCAAAGAAACATAGGCCTGCGAAGATTTCGACACGGAAGCTATAAGTGCAACACACTCCAAAGTTACGGTGAGCAATTTTTCGAATTAACCCATGAAATTTAGGAGTTAATTATCGCTGTACTGTACCGTCCGTAATTGAACAAACAGTCACAGTGTTTGACACAAATGGTTTCCATCTAAATCCTTCAGTCAACAGCAACGCAAACTTTAGATTAGATAAATGATTACAGAACGCGGGGACTTAAAAGTTAATTGATACTTTTTGGAACAGAAGTAAATGCAAACCAGACGAGGAAAAGAATCTAAAATACGAGAAAAACAAAATGGGAGAACAAAAAGTCAGATTCGATATTAAGACGAACTGCCTATCAGTGTGTGTGTATGTGTGTTGGGGTAGGGAGTCTGGGGGGGGGGGGGGGAGGGGGGGGGGAGAGAAGGAAGGGTGTTTAGTTTCGCCGTTCGCTGTGAACCAGTCCTTGGCTTGTTAGGCGGTAAACTGGATTGACAACGAAAATGGTCAATGGGCCAGACGGAAGGATGTGGTGTTGTGCACTCTCGACTAAATTAGTGCAACCGCAACGACTGTATCTATTATTTTGGATTTAGTTTTCTCAGCTTGTACGCGTTTCCGGACAAATAGAATGCCAAGGAATCCTTTGGATCCTCTGGGGGAGGGGGAAAAGGTGGAAGGCGTGCTTTTCATTAAATCCATTGTTGATTTTTTTTAATTTTCTTTTTAAAGACTGTTTTAATCCACTTGGAATGAAGTCCAGAACCATTAAAGATTCTCAGGTGACGGCTTCATCAACCATGAGCGACTTCACCAAGCCAGGAGCAGGAAGACTTAACAACAAGTTGTAAGTCAGCTAGTTTACGGCCCGAGAAGGGGGGGGGGGGGGGGGGGGAGGGGGGGGAGAGGGGAGGAGTGAGAGAGGGGGAGAGGGATGGGGAGGGTACTCACTCTGAGATCCCTAGTTTGCAAACCTACAGCTATAAGGAAGAATAGGCTAATAAAAGGTAAATTGCAATGGTATTTCTTATAGGTAATGAAGCTCCTGCATCGACCCGATGAGGTCTTCGCAAAATTTGTGTTGCCGTTAGTAATTTTTCTGTACATTTTCCTGTTCAAAGGAATAAATTAAGGGAAGTTGTATTAGAGGTATATACGTCCATAAAGGGTCGCTAAAGGCGCATTATGTCTTATTCAGTAGTCACTATTAAAATAACTAATTAAATAACTTACTATGCTCATTTCGATATCATGAATAATCAACTCTGTCAGGAAAGATGCGCTTATGTCAGTCTTTCTTAGTTTCCACTGTCTCTCTCTAATCATTATTTCTTGCATTCCCAGCGCTGCCTCGCTCAAGTCGTTTGGTGCGTGGTGCGCCAGTACTACAGACTCCAATCAATATTTTCAAGTCGACCTGTCAACTGTGACCAACATCACGGCTGTTGCAACACAGGGAACGGACATTGCAGGCGGCCAATGGGTGACCGAGTACACTGTCAGTTACAGCTGCGACGGTCGAGTGTTCCATCCGCACGTCGTGAATAACTCACCCGGGGTAAGTATAGCTAGTTACCTTGTTTGAATAAAACTAAAAAGTCAAACTCTAATAAGCAGATTTTCCCGACTATTTAAGGATAAATTTTATGGGAGGTGTAGTAAGAGCTGATAGTTTAATCAGCTTTCAGTTAGCAAGTCTCCATACTGTATGATATATCTCTGGTGAGAAACTGAAGGAGAAAATCGAAATTGATCACCTTTTGAAGAAAGGGTTAAAAGTGAAAACTATGTTAAAAAAAAAAAAAAAAAAAAAACTATCGGACAAACCGTACGGCTGCAATAAAGTTGATTTTATAGCATACAGTTATCCTTACAAGAGAAACAGTTAAGGTGCGCTGGTCTTTTAATGCCTCAGTCTGCATGTTCAAATGGCTTGAGTGTAAAATCTTCATAGAGGATGAGAAGGGAGGAGAGGGAGTGGGATGGACGAAAGGGGAGAGGAAGATAAATTCACGGCGTTACTGTTCGTTCTTAACTCTCCTCTTGAATAAAACTAAAAGGTCAGAATAATCATGCAGATGATCAAAATTAATGAAACATTAATAAATTATTCATTGTGTAGGTATTCAAGGGAAACAATGACTCGAACACTGTGGTTACAAACCGCTTGACAAGTTCGATGCCTGCCCGCTTTCTACGAATAAACCCCACAGCATGGAATTCTTTGGGATCGATCTGTTTAAGAGTGGAAGTGTACGGGTGCCCGGCCGCGCCAGGTAAGAACTCCAGAAAAACATTCATTATAAAGGCGAAGAACCTTCTCAAAAATAGTACCACATTTTTAACTTTAACTTATTACTTTGTTCAGTTTTCATTTTTTATACAAAAATTGAAACAGAGAGAAATTAAGATACCGTGTGGTATGAAATTAATTTCGCGGATTGCCGAATTTTTGTATTTCGCGGGAACAAATTTTTGCAAAATTGGATTCCAGACTTTACTGCTGGGAACAAATTTTCGTGGATATTGGGCAAGTTCCCGTCGAAGAAGGTCGTAATATGTTGTTTGTGAGTCAATTTATTCAAAATTCTAAACAAATGGAGTAAATTTTCGCATTCATACCTGTATCTGATTAATTACTTCATGAAACTATTGGTGTAAATACTGTATTACCACGTGTTCTGTTTGACACAGGCTGCCTTTATCCCACCCTGGAGCAAAAGTCAGTTGCTACTCCGACACAGAGCGTGACACGAAGAGTCACGACACGACCTAATGACGTGACTCAAGAACCAACGAAAAACCAGTCCACTCAAGGTTGGTAGTCATTTCCGTCTTGGGTATTATATGTGCCGGTCAATTTGTGACATCGACCCTCTCCCAATGGACAAACTTCAGGACATTCGGGTTACTTCAATCGCTCGATGAGCAAATTCCTTTTGATACCTGTCCCAAAGAGCCGTGCCCCACATATTAAGGCTTTCCATCGTATCCAAACAACATGCTGCACTTAATACCTGATTCTGTGTATAAGACGTGGAAGTACAGAGATAGTGTTTGTTGTGCATAAAGGGATTCTCGGCAACACTTTCAAGAAAGACTACAAAAGGTTTATAGGTGCAGCTGCAATGGCCCAGGTGTAACATCCATTCATGTACGCTCTAAATGCGCGTTTGGCTCTATGATGACCGCGTGCATGCGCGATTCGACGGCATTGAAAAGATTCTAAACCCCAGCGTCGTTGAAATCAAGTGTAGCACTCCCACAAGTTGATCTGTGCATCAGTGAACAAGGAATTATGGATCGCGTCAGTTGGCTATCTTCTCCCGTGCAGTGCTAAATTGCAATCTTTCCGTTGTTCGTTACTCAACAAGTGTTTTGTTTTTTTTTCCCTCCGCAGCCTGCGTAAGTGCTCTTGGCATGGAATCTGGCGGAATCAAAGATTCTCAGATTAGCGCTTCTTCTTACTTGAGTACATTGACCTTGTCATCTGCCTCACGCCTCCATCATCGAAGGTGAGTGACCCAGTCTTAAGGTTATTACAAATGTCAGAACAACAACAACAACAACAACAACAACAACAACATAAAATATTTCCAAACATAATAAAGTTCAAAATTGGCACTTGTATGTTTGTAGACAATAACAATATAACAATATCATATACATAAATCTATTGTACATCATGCGGCTAACTATGCCCAGAAAAAGCTATTTTAACCGTCAGTTTCAAGAGGAGTTCTCAAAAGTTACCCATCTGCTTTGTTTCAGCCGTTTTTAATGTTTTCGTCTTTCTCTTCTACAATACTAACCTCATACCTTGTCCTCGTCTTTCTCTCACAGTCAGGTCACGCTGGGGGCCTGGTGCTCCAAGGAGTCTGATCCAAGCCCCTACCTTCAAGTGGACCTATTGAGGGACACTACGGTGACGGCTGTGGGGACCCAGGGAATGGTGGAAACAGACAGCTGGGTCATGCAGTACAGTCTGAGCTACAGCTGTGACGGGAAAACATGGAGTGCGTTTGGACAAAATGGCCAAAAGAAGGTAGGCTGTGCGAAAAAGACAGGATATGAGTGTTCTCATAGGTACTAATTGGTATGACGTCATGGTAATCTCTATTTTGGCACTTCAACACATCCACAGTCTCTCTTAAAAACGCAAATTCTGGGTGCACACTACAAAGTGACTGGGTCTTTGTTTCTATGTTCCAACTTTTCATAGCAGCTGTTGATAAAATCGGTTTTACAGAACGAAAGTATTCCAGTCCTTAGTCCCAAACAAGCCCATGTGAGCCCTTTTATATCCCAAGCAGATTCTCCCAACCACTCAAAACAAGTGTAAGAGCGATGCAGCGAGAATTGGATAATGTATTCAGCTTTCATCGTAGAAAGCTATCAACAGCTATATCCTCGCTTCTGTACGATATATCTCTGGAGAGAAAACTGAAAGGGAATATTGGAGTTGGTCAGCTCCTGGGAGGGAAATGATTGAGAGATTTACACCCAGAGGGCAGAGTGTCTTTTTCATCTACAGTTTACTCGTTACATTTCCGATGAATAAAATAGTGTGTTCTCTCTATTATAATCTACTCCCGATAGCATAGTAGGGAATAGCTGTTGGGTACGGGTACCTGCTAAAACCCGAACGAACTTCCTTGGTCTCGACACGTCAATTTTTGTCACGTTAGCCAAGTCTGTTCTTTTGGGAATTGATTTTCTGTGTATTCTGTTTTATTATTATACCAGAATAGGAATAGAATAGTCCAAATAAACGTGCACTTACAATATAGGAGCTGCTAATGCAACTTAATATACACCTGGGGAGCTCTGGCAGTGCCAGTTGAAATTAACTTTTATTTGTTTCCTAAGCACAAATAGCTCATCTTACTATTTCTTCGCAGGTGTTTCGAGGCAACAAAAACAGTAAACACGTGGTGAGGAACAAACTACATGTGCCTCTCATAGCCCGCTACATTCGCATCAGACCGCTGACCATGAGCCCGTTCAGTAACTCAGTATTCTGTCTACGAGCGGAGTTGTATGGCTGTGTACAAACAAGTCAAGCAGGTTTGTCAGGTTATCTCTTTGTAAACTACAAGTCAGTGCTTTCTTTTTACTGTTGTTCGGGGGAATTCAGTACGTTGCAGGGAAGTGTGAGATTTCAAGGAATTGGGCTTGTGCAAATGACGTCATAAATCACGTGAATTTGTTTATCCGCCATTTTGGAGGTCAAATTGTCGTTTTTCGGGAGGCGCGTTTTTGTCGAGCGTCAGCTACTCTGAAGCGATTTGAGCGATCCAGGATAGAGATACATCGGAGATAATTAAGCGACACAATACTGTAGCAGTACCTACTCGTAATTTGGTGGCCGAAATCTCATTTAGTGACTCTGATCGTGAGCGATCGCCAGTTTCTTCTCCACGTCAGATTCCTGCTTCAGCGCCGTGAAATCAACATTTTAGAGATTAATTTATTGTCTGACGATGCCAGAACAATTCTATCTGGGGAGGAACATTGTAAAGGTAAAGGGAAGCAACTGTAGCTCTGCATGGCTAATACGAGTTAATTCGCAGGATTTCTCTGTCAGTTTGGCACTCATATATGCACTGTGACGAACTTGCAAAATGCTGTGAAGTCTGCTGCTTTGTATCAGCAGTAACACACTATCAGTGATATATGTATACTGTGTGTTTATTTCGGAGTTGCTGGCTCTAAATTAAACTGTGTCAGTCCATTTTGTTCAGTTGTTGTTGTTCAAAGTAGAGTGCTTCGGAAATTGTCGCCGGCCGTGGTGCTCGTGTCAGAATCGTGGCGAACACTCTGAATGAATAATTCTTGATACTATATAAACACTGCACCAGTTGTTTGACTGTCCAGAACTGCGGAGGTCATTAGTGAAGTGCTACATTTATCCATCGGGTCGATGTAGGAGTTTTCTGCCGGAGTTCGAGTCGGTTTAGCTTGTTTCTTGGACCTTTGTTCCCTCACCGCGTACAGCTAAATCACGGAAGGCCATGAAAATTTGGGGTAACTTGTAAAGAGAGCAGCGTTTCAATCTGAGCCATAACAGTGCGTTAATATTCCTGGACATTTTTGAAAGTATGTATAAAGTACTATCATTAAACCCTGTGGTAATTTATTTTTGATAGTGTTGTGCCCCTAATATTTTTTGAATGCAGTGCTGTAATGTTTCAGGGAAAGCTTTTACTTAAGTTGCACCTGTCTTTTGCATCCTTTTGTACAGTATCGGACTGTTTTGATAAAGAAGTCAGCTACATTTTTGCAAGGTTTATTGCTCCTTCTTAGAAGATCTCAGTGGCCCCATCCTCTCCCTCATACCACTGTTGTTTGTCTCACTGAGATTTTAGCAGTGTTGTTGCAGTTTAATTGAATTCCTTTTCCACAATGTGGCATTTGTATTATCCTAGTCAATTTGGCACAGAAAGGAATTGAAATGCAAAGTATCAAAGGGGAAGACTGCACAGGAATAGGTTAGGTATATTCTGAAGGCTGAATGAAACTGATTTTACTGAGCTAGTTTGCCAAATTCCAAAGCAACAATATAAAAATGTCGAAGGGTAACACCCAGCACCAAAGTATCCTTGTCCAGAGATGGGTTGATTATTTTTCTCTACTCTGCACACAACTTGGATAACTGTATTACCTTATCAACAACTACATGAATGTTAAAAATACCAACATGAAACTTCTTTCATGGACAGAGCTCTCAAACAAATGAAATATAGCAGTGTGAAACTTGACCTTAGCTAAACTGATTTTTTCAGAAGGAATACTATATATTGTGCAATACTTTATAAGATGAAACAAAGTTCTCAAGAGTAAATATTGTAAAAATATAGAAGTGTAAATGAATGCAACTATCTTTTGATCCAATACTACCTGAGTAATAGTATTAATGCTACAGAAGGACTAAGATCAAGCAACTGACAGCAGCATGTGCTTCAGATATTCAGTGTACTGAATTAGTCAGATGCAACTGCACCATCTCCTGGTAAAGGTTTTTCGTATAAACTGAACAACTTTTCAGGTGTTCTGCAGCCTCCACAAATTCATTTATAAAAGATTGTTTCGCATTCTGATCATTATTTATTATCTGTCCTGATTTTCCCCTTGGTGCTCCAACCGACTGAATACTCCACTCAGGGCCTAATACAAAGCAATAAAATGATACGCTCGACATTTTAGGACACAGCAACAGCTGCACATCTGCGAATCGTCGCCGGAACGACAAGCGTGCGCAAACAAAGCATTTGACCAAGACTCAATGAATGGGGCAACACAGTTTAATTTACGCCAACGACTCTTAAATGACACAGAAGTGTCGATACCATTGATACTACTTCTGATGTAAAACAGCACAGTTTCCCGCCTGAAGCGAGACAGCACTTCGAAACTGTCGTGACAGTATCCCGAAACTCGGAACATGGCCTTCAAAACTGACAGAGAGATTCCGAGAAATAACTCGTAATAGCCATGCAGAGCTACAGTTGCTTCCCTTTTACCTTTACAATGTTCCTCTCCAGATAGAATTGCTCTGGCATCGTCAGACAATAAATTAAGCCCTAAAATGTTGATTTCACGGCGCTGAAACAGGAATCTGACGTGGAGAAGAAAATGGCGATCGCTCACGATCAGAGTCACTAAATGAGATTTCGACCACCAAATTACGAGTAGGTACTGCTACAGTATTGTGCCCCTCAATCATCTCCGATGTATCTATCTCCTGGCGCCCTCAAAATACTTCAGAGTAGCTGACGCTCGACAAAAACACGACTCCCGAAAGACGACAATTTGACCCCCAAAATGGCAGATAAACAAAAATCACGTGGTTTGTGACGTCAACTTGCACGAGCCCAATAGGATAGCGGACAACAGCTGGATTAGTTCCAAAATCAGGTTTCCACCTTACAGCATTTAAATCTAACCTTATATATTTGGATCAAGATAGATAGATTGCTTTGGGATTAGGATTATGTTAGCGTTTTTGATTTACGGATAAGTATGCCCAAATTTGGAAACCAAAGAAGATCTTCATAGAGTATATCTAGTATATAGTTATATTCGTTTGAATTATAGCGCAGCCTCTGAAAAGCGCAGCGTTTCGGACACCTGCAAAGAAGGTGCATTGTATGCTCTGGAAGAATTCTTTTTAGCAAATACTATTGTATTTTACGGAATGCGTCTGAAGTAACTAAAGTGGAGTAAAAAATAGTTAAATAAGTTAACAACTGTAATACTTGCATTTGTGAAAGTTTCTGGCCTCCTGATTTGCTTCAAGCTGCTGAGAACATAATTTTTCTCATTTCAGACACTCCTTGTTTTCCTCCTTTACCTTATTTGATAATGAAAACACTTTCTCTGGTTTTCTTTCTCAGCGTGTTCCGCGAGAAATATCAGTGAGGTACCCACGACAGCAGCCTTACCGAATGACACGACAGACCTCATAGGTACCGCGAGCGGACCATACACACCAAACAACAGCCCCACGGACAGGAAAATCACCGTCACGAAGGACACAGAAAAAACAATTATCATCCTCGTCCAGGAAGAATCAGCTGTCAATAGCTTCTCGTCCAAAGCGGGGAAAACAATGCAAAGACTTTCTTATATTCTTGGAATTGTCGCTATTGGTTTATTTCTTAGAAAGATGCTTTGACATTTTGTGTCCGCCAAGTGGACCGGTTGTATATATTTTAACAATAGTTAGTAAAAGAGGAGTGTTTATACGATTTTTTTCATTTCCAGGAATGTTGAACCTAAATTTTACCTTTTAGCTCAGCTTCACAAGAACTATATCATAGAGTTGATAATTTAGTTTTGAAAGCTTACTCACATGAAAGCTTGGTTGAACTCTCACTTCTCGGCGCTGCATTATATTCAAACATTTTCTCCTCGAATGGTGGGGGAAATTTGTATTATAAACGTAGGAGTTTAAGACATAAAACACCATAATGCACTTCATGTATAAGATAATTAAGCTACTGAAGACTTTAGTTAACAATGATTAGATAAAAAACAGTAAAAACTGTAGTAACAACAGAATGGCAGGTAGAAAAGTCTTCATCTCGTTTAAGGAGATTAAGTAGAGCTTGCTTGGCACAAAGGAGGGAGTTGAGTGTTAAACCGGCGAGACCGGTCCAAGACAATAAAGGCTGCCTTCAGAAAAGCGACAAGGTTGCAATTTATACGAATAAACAGAGAACACAGTGAAGTTTTCGGTATTCTCTGATTTCTCGTAACCATTATTACTGACAATGCCGTGGACATCACATGCCTTCGTTATTAATGACATATAGAGGTCATATGAGTGTGATAGCTGGAAACTTAGGGTTTGAGTTACCGGCCTAGCGATAGAATCGTAGTGACACAGGCGATAGGGGATAAGGGATAGCGACACAGGCTTAAGCTTTAGGCCTTAGGTTTATAACCAATTAGGATTAGGGATAGCAACTCAGGGCTAGCTTCGCCTGTCACTCAAAAGATCAGTTGATGCGCTTTTATACGCCGCGTGGGGCTAGAGGCGGCTTGGATGCTTTGAGAGTACAAATACGCACGGGTTGGTTGAGACAATGCCAATTTGAATTGACCTCAAAACGTCTCTAAATTCATTAGCTTTTCTTAACAAAATATTACACCTTGAGAAATATTGCCACCACTACGAGCTAGTGGTGCTATTGGAACGTGCTTTTGCCTTCTTGTACGGTAGTATCAAGCGCACAACTTCTGTCACTCGTTGAGCTTCGGATTGGTTGCTTTTCTCTTAATGTTTGTGTTCTTGATGTTTCTCTTGTATAGTTTCTCCTCCATAGTGCATGGTGAAAACGCAAACCTTAACAAATTAGCTCATAATTTGCGTTATCAGGACTTTCAGGCTAAACTTTAGAATACCCGGCCACTGACTTACTGAAGGTCCGTAAGGTAGTGACACCATGGTCGATTTCAAATGGATGTGGGTTCCATGGGGTCAGTGGGACGCCCGTCACGTGTTTTCGACCAGTCGTGAAAGAATCGAGATATTTTTAAATAAGCGCCTCAATTTCTAATGAGATCTCAAGTTTTAGCCTCTACTGTATATAATATTGAAATTTGAACTAACCGACATCCAGCTGACATTTTCATGAATACTCTTAGTCTTGTACAGTAACAGGCAATTGCCTTTTTGCAAAAGTACGTTGACAGCGATGAATCAGGCGTGGCTCGAAGTTACACAGTTATAAAAGCAGAGTGGCGACTGAATGCATTGGCACTGACTCGTAAAGATGCTGGTAAGTAAATAGTTAGGAATGTCGGGAAGTAATTTTTAACAACTAGACAATGCGAGACTGTGTACAGCTGCCCAGCAGCCGTCAACAGAGGAACTGCAGCGCTGTAGTGCCTTGTTCAGTTATAGCCATTATTAGTATAGTGAAGTGCTTTTCGCGCGTTCTGATTGGCTCCTCAATCTCGGAATAGCAAGTACTACCCAATCTTTTGCCCATTTCTGTTAGAACTATTTAGAAGCTGGCTATTAAACTGGTGTGTGGTATACTTACGCCGAAGTGCCTCGGTAAATATCCACCGCTATAAATCCACTTCCACTTCGGCAAAAAATTGTTAACCCGGCTGTACCTAGGAGTAATGAATCATGATATTCTCACTGATCTTATTTTGTAATAATGACATGTGTTTTTGTAAAAGTTGATAGTGAAGAATAGGCGATTCAAAGTCATACGGCTATAAAAGCAGAAGTGACCACTGCAGGGTTCAGTAACACTAACTCGCTAAAAGGGTCTCAGAAAGTAACTTTTAACAACTCACAATATAGACTACATACAGCTGTTCAGCTGATGTCTAGCGGAGGCACCAATGCTTTGTGACTTGACGCTATAAAAGACATCGTACAGTTGTGCTTATCACTTCAAGACAATCAAGATGATGTCTGTGGTTGTGTTTTTCTGCATTCTCGCAGGAGCGTTGGCTTCCAGCCCCGAAGGTAAACTTAGACTTGACAAGGTTTTTTAAGATTACTCGTCTCCTCCATCACTTTGTCACTACTGTCTGTTTTTGTTCCTTTCTCATGATTCTATGTTTGTGTGTCTTTGTCTTTTCTGGCTGCTTCTGTCGATCTCTGTCTGAATTTCTACTGTCCGACTCGACCTTCCCGTTCATCAGTCCAGTGTCCATTTCTGTCTGAATCTTGTTTCTGTTCTGTACCGGCTTTAGAGAGCTGCTTTGTCTGTGCTTTTGCAGTCTCTTCTAATTCTTTAAATTGTCGTATAGTTGTCTCTGAGCTTTATTTTATTTTCTACCTTTCCTTCTATCTTTCTTTTCTGTTTTTCTTCCAGTCTGTGGCAGCTTGTCACGTCGTTTTGTCTCTGTTCTTTTTTCATTGTTTCTCGCGGCGTTCCCTCCAACTTCTCATATATGTATGTATATTTTGCCTTTATTCTTTCGGGGCCATTTTTTTTTCTGCACCTGTGCCATTTTATCTAACAGTTTACTACCTTTCTCCCATCAAGAAAACTTGAACCTTGCTCGCAGTGGCGAGGATTTCTTTGAGGGCGATATAATTCTGACCCCAGAGCAAAAAGAAGCCATAGCTGGTGTGTCACGAGGATCTATCATGAAGAGGCTTTGGCCAAATGGTGTCGTTCCGTACGTGGTTGAGTCATCGATATGTAAGTAGTTGATGAATTGAATTATATTTTTCTATTATTTTCTATATCTATGCAGACGCTGTTGGCCGACTGTTTTCTGTTCGGGAAAAGGTCAGACCTTAAACCGCACATGCACACGAGGCTCACCCGCACCCGCAAGGCCTCATGGATGTCACGTGATTGTAGGCTCAAGCCGTTAAAGTCCAGGGTTGTTTATGGAACCCCTTAGCGTGCTTAGTACTCCAAAGACAATCTGGAATATATGTATTTCGAATATTCACTAATAATTCAGACTAGCTTTCTGTCCAATCTGGCCGCTCTTTCAGGTCAAGTGCATGCTCTTGTATCCCCCATACAATTCCCAAGAAGACCTTATGCTGTATCGTTCATACAGAATACTAATAGATCTATTAGTATTCTATATATGAAATTTACGAAAGTTACGAGCCATCGCAAGGGCGAGTTTATCTCACCAGTTCAACTTGAGTGAATGTTTAAGGTTGCCAGATATTTTTGCCCAGGAAATACAATTGACTGTTTAAAAACAATAGCTTGTTCTTACATTAACAATAGCTTGTTCTTTAATTAACAATGTGTTGCAATACCCTCACAGTAAATGCCTTCGCAACTCAATCAGTTTCCTATTCAGAATCAAGTGACATTGCTTTATGAATGAAGGAACAATATCATACGTACTTTACATCTTGCCGATGTTGTATCTGATTCACAATCTTTCGCCTGCGGCTCATAATTGTAAATAAGATACGACATCGTCCGGCTCATAAATAGTACAAACAGTTAGCCAGCCGACTCATCACCGTTCGATCTCATAATCTGAGATATGTGCCGTCATCGACAAAAAACGTTTTCCAACGTTCACGATACATAATAACGATTTTATTAGTTATATTACTTAAGAGTCACGAGTTTAGTACGTGCACGGCACATGATGGGGGAGTCAATTATTGCTACCCTATGGATAATTGGCATAACACGATGTTGTCTTTGTCAGTCCTTTCGCTTCGCTGGCAACATATCAAATCATTGACCCTCCTCCTCTCCATGTCCGTGCCTCGATTTCTTTCGTAACCTATTTTCTAGATTAATTATTCTTACGTGCTATGCTTTTTTTGACTTCCCACCTTTGCTGGGCAAACTATTTTTACAAGATTTGTATCTTTAATTATGATTTATTAAAGCAGCTGGGTGCTTAAGATTAGCACTTAGCCAATTTTCTCCAACTTGGCATCATCGATCTTCCTGCCCCTCAAAGCGAGCTCAGCCTTGGCGGCGGTTTTTCTTTAGGGATGCGCAGTGTTAGGCATAAAACATATCGTATTAAGTCTATAGCTAATTTTCAAATGAATATATCTGCACTTTTGTTTCCGCTTTAGCAAGCGAACCAAGGGCTATGAATGCAATCCAAGAAGCCTTTGCGGCCTGGGAAAGCACAACTTGTATTAAATTCAAGCGGCGAACAACGGAGGCTGGATACATCTCCATCTTCAAGGGATCAGGGTAAGGTTTAATTTGTCACTGGTTTTTAGAATTTTAATTGCATGACAAGTATACGACCGAACCGACTCTATCTGCCGGTACTGCGCATCAGTTCAGGTCATCAAACCAGTCATACTGATGCAGACTAAAATATGCAAAATGTGTAAAAACGTCGAAGAACAACAGCAAGCTCAACAGCAATATTTTAGCATAGCAAAGCAACAGCAACGAATCAATTTATTCAGTCAACTGAAGCACCTCCAGGGGCGGATCCAGACCGGTTTACGGAAATTGTTGAAATTTCATTAATTCTCAGCCTCTGAAAATGGTGTTTGGGCTGGACTGGACTGGACTGAACTCAATTAATATAGCACAGACTCGATTAATAAAACCCGGATTGAGTCCCAAATACCAATGATTAGAAGTAATAATGATAATAATAATAATGATAAATAATGGTATATAAATTATATTTAAATAATTTTATAAAGCATCTCAAAAGCGCTTTGCTCTAGAAGCTCGCGCCTTTGGCGCTTGCACATTTGGAAACCGGTCAGATGTTCTCCTGAATGCGCCACTAAAATCTATCACCAAACATTGATTACTGTGGTGATGCAGTTTTATTCAATAACCAAGTAAAGTCATTGCTGGTCTTTTGTCAATAGATGTTGGTCTTATGTTGGTCGCACTGGACGTATGCAACAGCTGTCACTTGCTGGTGGCTGTTGGAGCAAGGGAACTGTCGCTCACGAACTAGGTGAGAACGAAAAAGAACAAAAGGAAAGACTCATAGTAGAAACCCGCTATCTCGAACTCTCGAGGAAGCGAGAATTAGTTCGAGATAGTGGGGGATTGAGATAGCAGGGTTCTACCAAGGGAAATTTCTACCAAGTTTATTGCCGAGGGAAATCGGATTCTGTTCGAGATAGCGGGGAGCTCGAGATAACCGAGGTCGAGATAGCGGGGTTCTACTGTAGTAAGCTGATAACCCTTTCTCATGTAATGTTCCTTTGTAAAGATTAAACTTACCACAAGTACAATGTATTTTTGTTGAGAGTTTTCAATTGGGAATCCGTGGTCACACCGTTAGGTTTCATTTGACAGTTCAGGATTAGTTTAAGAAAAATGCCAAAACCAAAAAACTGTCAAAGATGTTTGTTTGTTTGTTTTCTTTACCTTTCTTCTGATCGATGTTTTATAAATTCCTTGCACCATCACTCAGAGCCGGTCAGAAACGTAACGCTTATTTATTTGTTCAATAATTTTTTTTTCTCTTTCTCCCTGTATAATGCCAGGACACGCTCTTGGTTTCTATCACGAACAATCCCGACCTGACAGAGACAACTTTGTCACCATCATGTGGGATAACATCCGGGAAGGTAAGTGTGACGAAAAGCGTATTATTATTTATAAAATAACTATGATACTACGCACGCTCTGATTGGTTAAGAAACCATTTTATAAATAAGTACAAAGACATGGAAATGACGAATCCTGAAATAAAAAGACTGCGTGTCGTCCCCTACTTCAAAGATTCATGTGTTACAGAAACTGCAGTGGGCTATTAGAGCAAATAGTGAAGCCGTGTGCAAATCATGTGCAATTAGTGAAGCAGCGTGAAGAAAAGTTGTCCGAATATTGCATGAAATTTAATTCGGAAACCGTGAGACAGAAAGCCAACAATTACACAGTCAAAGAACATTCTCTAAAGTTTCTAACCTTTATACCTTCGTCTCCTGTGGCTCGTAGCTAGTAACTAGATGGCTTAGATCACCGGAGTTTCACACGAATAATTGTAGATTTATGGTGATGAAGGCACAAACAGTCTTCGCTAATGAGTCTGTCTCGGCTGTCGGCTCGGTGGCACAAAAGCTGTTGAGTCAATTCAATGAAGTTGACTGTCGTCCGGCAGAGTTCAAGTAATGCTCAAGTAAAATAAACAAATGTACAAACTACCTTCTTCAGAAGAATAATGTTTACGTCAGACATGTTTACGTCGAGTGACACCGTTGTCCTGAAAGTTGAAACCTGACGGCTCAAAACATTCTCGCCGGTTCTTTTGAATTCTTGACAAACAGTGGTACTAATATCCGACACATTTCTTGCGAAATTCATCTTCATTTAGCAGCCTGTCAAGTTTTTCAAGTGAACGGGAGTGGTGTTCCGGTTTCATTCATGGACTGACCTGAGCGAAGTGCCGTGAAACAGACTTTCCGATTGGACGAGCGTGCGTTTTGACGGTTTTCGGGAGAATCTTGAACTTGATCATTTTCAATATAAAGTTCTTTCAGGTAATAAAAGCTTCGTTATTTTATAAAAGCAATATGACACTCGTTTCCATGTCTATGTACTCTTATATAAACACTTGGGATGTTGTGAGAACACTCGAAAAAGTTCAAAATCACTCGCCAAAGCGGCTCGTGATTTTGAACTTTTTCTCGTGTTCTCCCAACATCCCGCGTGTTTATGTAAGAGTACATAGACATGGAAACTCGTGTTATATTGCTTAAATAGACACGAGTGTTTTACTGGAAAATACACCTTGCGTAAAATCCATACGAAACTACATCCGGGACCCGAGTGGCGTATTTTCCACATCCTCACTAGTGTATCGTTGGCATCATTTCCCACTTTTGCATGGTTGTTTGTGCAATTTCTCGTAAAACACTCGTGTCTAATATAATAAAAAGAAAATTACATGGCGGCTTGAAGATATGGATTTTATTTTCTCGTGGTAAAAACAATATTTTACTCATTGGCGAAGCGCTTGTTCGTAAAAATTGTTTTTACCACTCGAAAATAAAATTCATATCTTCACGCCGCCGTGTAATATCCTCTATCTATTCCATGATGTATACTAGACTAGTTTTGGACTATGTCTGTGAATCTCTTCACGGCGTTCAGCACAGTGTGTTCACATTAACTAGACTCGTAGACGTACGTATTCTGTAACCTCATATCCAAAGTCACTAGTGATTTTGGATCAGCTAGGTATCATGGTTCATGTGACCAAGTACTATTTCCCCATTGGCTGATAACTCCTCCATAATTAATGAGTTTGAGAACAGAAACATATCATACAATTATGATTTCACAGCTGAAGTTTTGGCTACTCCAGTTGCTTTTGTTTCAAAATGAGGCTTCGTTCAAAACTATGAAAAATGATGAAGGCACGTGTACGGCCATACGCAGTTCGCGCGACTGAGCCATTTTGAGAGGCCACCTGATGATAAACTTGGAAGAAAAAGTAAAGAACTGCTTCTTTGGTCGTAATGCAACTATGCAGAAACAAAACCAAGTTCGTCATGAGGTTAATTTACTCGACAGACATTCGTTTAAATTAGAGCTGTTAAAGTAAACTATTTGTTACTGCACATGGTTGTGGGTTATATTTCGCAAATCAAACTATTGTTTATATTAAGAAAGTCGGGCCTGTTTTGATCATGAAACCGAAGCAAACTTTGGATTTTTCCTAGAAACTTACGCAAACCTATGATTCTTTTTTTCTTGTTTCTGACAAACAGCAAATAAACACAACTTCAAGAAATACGACACCAACGTGGTAAACTCGCTGGGTACTTCATATGACTATGGTTCCATCATGCACTACGGATCCCGATACTTCAGCAAAAATGGTCAACCCACTATCGTTCCTAAGAAGAGTGGGGTAAGAAAGTGTGCTGGTGGCCGTGATTTAGCGACATACTCCTACTACCCCCCCCCCCCCCCCCCCCCCAAATATAAAAGAAAAAATATTAATATACAAAATAAAAAATATAGAAACAATAAATCGAAAGAATAGAACCATAAACCCGTGAAATTCATAAAAAGAGGTGTCAGTAATCGGTACAGGTTGGTTCCGATTTTTATATATTCGCTCAGGCGATTTTTGGAGGGTTGGTGTGATTTTTGCCGGGTGATCCTGTTATTGGTGTGTTCACAGCCATACATATAGGATCTCGTCAAACCGGGCTCATGTAATCAGAACGGTTACTAATTGTCTCTTGTCTTGCTTTGGTGTGACATGTGGTTGCACTCTTTTTTATTTATCCGTCTTGAAGCATATTTCTAGGACAATCACTAGACTGTATGCAATCCAATGTATATTCAATTCCAACCCAGTTGTTTACTATCGCACCGAGAAGCTTTTGCGCATCAGTAAGCCTGACGGTCCCAATAGCCAAAGCAGTGACAATTATACTTGCTCTCATGCCGGGTTCTTAACTCTATTTTTTCGACTCGGATAAAACCAACAAAATGATGAAAAAATACACTATTTGGCTTATGGTTGGTTAAATGGTTTTCAGTGCAATTGAATTCAAAAATCTAATAGTAAATGGTACATTTGAAATTATAAGACTAGAAATAAATTCCATCTTGCAGTGATTAAAGTGAAACAGTTTGGAGCGTTGAACTAACTTTAAATCTTTCCCCTAAGGTAACCATTGGCAACAGGCGGAACCTTTCTGCTATTGATATAAAACAAATGAACCTGCTGTACAAATGCAAGGGAAGCGGAGGAGGTAAAATAAGTATATAAAGAACAAAATGTAACTTATCTCATCAGGTCATGCCGAAAGACCCACAATGCATTAGTCGGGAGTGAGTCCCGGAACTTAGTTACGAATCAACTTCAGCAATTGCAAAGAAAAACTGGAAACACATCCACTACTTCAACTTGATTCAAATCAGTTCTGATGTCCTCCAAATTTGCTACATAACTGCACAGATGCGTTTCGCTTTTATTGTTTCTGTATCTCTAATAGTTATCGACTGTGTTGCACATACCAACAAATATCAACAAGGTCTCAACAAATTCTCTCTTTATGTTTCTGCCCTTTTTTGACAACCGTAAGAAACTTTTTTGAAGGTTTCGATATAAACCAGGTGAAAGTAAATTTGTAGATACCTAAGTTACAAGCAAACCTATCATTCGATTCGTGCACTGTTTGTATATCTTGCAAAAACTACGATCAGCGTACAGATTGCCCATTGTCGGACCGTATTTCCTAAATCTTTTCCTTTCAGCTCCATTTTCTGCATAAAATTGACTTAGGAGTTACTACAGCGTAACAAATTTCGTTCCGTCCATTATATGCGGGCCGACATGCCTTGTTGAGGTGATCATACTATAAGACATGCATCTCTGGGAATGTATTTTATAGGCTCTTATTGGTCACAGAGGAAACGATACGTAGTTAGATAACCGTTAGCGATTATTTTCACTGAACGCTACGCTACGCGACAACTGCACACGCTTTCTTTTTTCAGTCATCCGTACCACACGATTTACTGCGCACGCGCAGGAGCATCACTTCGCTGGTACAATGCGGTGCAACATTGAAATTAGTATTGATTTTAAGGCATCGTTCTGCGCACGATATGACCCGAATGAGCTGTTTTATGGAGATGCTAGTGGAGTAAAGTTATTTTTCACCCAGTTACTGTACGCCTTTGTATTGCAATATCACATGCACTGTTACAGTTAGTGTGAAATTACCCTTGTAGGTTTAATTAACTATGTTCGTGTGCATTTTGTTTGGTACAGGTACAGCCACCTGCCAACCAGACAAGAGCAAGCATTGTCCAAGTTATTTGCAACATGGTTATTGCCAGAAGTACGAGAGTTCTATGAAGATATATTGCCAGACGACATGCAAACTGTGCGGTAATTGTTCTTCACTTGTTAGTACAACATACGGTACTACGTCAGTAGCAATACAATCCTCACGTCACTTTTGAGGCAATTAATTACGTGTAAATTGGGAAGACGTACCACAAGAAGCAGGACTTGGGGATTTCATCCAATAGATTTTCCTGAATGACTTATTTGAAAAACACCCACACAGGCACCGTTTCAAACGTCGCATCGTATGAATAAATTAACAGTACACTTAATATATAAATGAAACAACACTGAAGCAGGACTCATTTTTTTCTATCTTGTTGCGTCATTTTCCCGCAGCTTAAGGGAACTCACGGACTCTTCCTGTGCCAGGTACATCATTCCGTGTTTATGCTACCATTATATAATGATAAACTAAGAAAATCTTTATGTAAAATGCACTGTCCGCATGTTTACAAGAGGGCCTGGATGCGGTTTACTGTTAAGTGTTATGGGCCTGAAGTTTTTACTGTTAAGTGTTATGAAGCCAAAAAAATTAATGTTAAGTGTTATGTAAAAATATACAGTTAAGTGTTACAAGACTAGATATTTTATGAAACAAGACAAGAGGGCCTAGATGGGGTTTACTGTTAAGTGTTATGGGCCGGAATTTTTCACTCTTAAGTGTTATGCAGATCCCCCCCATCTATGCCCTCTTACAATGTTCAATCCACACTGAAATACAAAACGGTTAATTAAGAAAGCGATAACACTTGCATGATATATAGTACAGTGATGCAGCAGTATAATGTATTGTCAGTTGTGCTACACCTTGTGACACTTTCACTTATTCTATTTTGCAGATTGCATGCAGTTAGGCGCCGCGAGGAACAGCCTATTACTTGGGACGTTTGCTGTGGGGTTTGCAGCTCACATTTGATTATCATGTACCGTAGTTTATGTGTCATAATAAATATTATGCAAAGAGCATTCATCTGTTGTTACAGCTTTTTAACACCGTGAATTACTGCCTGGAAGTTGTGAAGCATATATATATATTTTTTTTATCAAAAACTTTCATATAAAATAGGTCAGTTAGTACAAATAAGAATTCTACTCGCAATCTAATTTTGCTAGGTGCGTGCATGAAAACCAACACGCGCCAACCGGACAACAACAAACGGCTGCTAGAAAATTGGCTTTGTTTGATAATCATCATAGTCTCACATCAAGAGTGCTGATTGCACTTCCCGCTTGCCCTTGAACCAAACTATCGCTAACATATGCTTTTTTGTCATGACAGTGTTTTCCGATGAAGATGAAACCATGACATTTCTGAGCAAAGGATATGTATATATTTTGGTGCACGGAAATTGAAAACTTGAAAAAAAAACTGCCCCATGTGCCCTGTTTATATACTGTTGCAAACTGACTGTAGTCACTTAAACTAAAAGCTCGGGGTGGGGTGTGGGATTCATTTTTTTTTTTTATTTAACAAAGTGCACTATTTCTGTATATCCCCCCTTAAGACAATAGAAAATTATGCATCCCCCCCTTGCCTGCTAAGAAAAATATGTATCCCCCTTGGAGCCTCACTTCACGTTAACGCAGCAAATCCCAGCTTTATGTCAAGCATCAAGCTTTTACCTACAGGGTCGAGGGTGGAAGTGAAATAATCCCTCCTCACTTAATCGTGTCATATGCATAGAAAATTTAGAAGTTGTTTTGTTTCTTAAAAATGTATAAAGTGCAGACAGTTAACCCTTGGAGCAGAAAAATAGGGACATTTTGCGAGCGCCGTCATAGCTCGATCACCAAGGGGGAGGGGGAGGGGGAGCATGCTCCCCGGAAAATGTAAAAAAAAATTTAGTCTTCTGAAATTGCATTTTCTGCATTTTGAGAGCATTTTCGTGGCATTTCAATGAAATTTAAAGGTTTCAGGCAGCATATTTATTTTTGAATTGCATGAAAATTCTGGAGATTGCATCAAATATCGGGGATTAGAATGCCTGAAAGCATGATAAATACTACGATATACAGGGGTGGATTTAGGAAACTGAGAAAGGAGGGGGGGGGGGCAAAGTGCCGCTAGGCGCGAGCCACGAGGGGGGGGGGGTCCGGGGGCATGCTCCCCCAAACATTTTTGAAATTTAGACCTCCTAAAACAGCAATTTCCTGCAAATTTAGACCATTAAGCAGGTGCAACAAGCGGATTGAATAGATCACAAATATTAAGCTTTGAAAGGAAACTTATCTTTCACGTACTGCCTGTAAGTTCAGGGCCGCATCGAACCGCATAAAACTTGAAGAGTTTATATACAGGTTACGTTGAGCAACAAACCCATTTTCTCTCATTGGCTCTAAGGCTCTTTTCAGACAGATTTTGCAACACAATTACGCCTAGGTCGGATCCCGGCCGGATGGGCGTCAGAGTGTTGCTCCCACAAAGCAGTCATACAACATTGTTGCTCGGCCCTGGGCTATAGCCTTAGTATTTTGTCAAAATCCGCTCATTTTTCGACCATCTCAGAATCGCATGAAACTTTCAGGAAATGTTCCTGGGACTATGCCGAGGGTTTTTGCATAGTTTTTGTAAACTTTAAGCTCGCGCGTCGTGAGAAATAGAGCAAATCATCGACTAATTAAAACATCATTCACACCTTTCAAAGTTTTAAGCGGTTTTCCAGCTATATCTCGCCAACGGATGAAGATACATAAAGCAAATGTATTGTAGAAAGTCTTCTTATAGTCCCAGGAAAGTTTCCTAAAAGTTTCAAGAGTTTTCAATTTTTGGCCAAAATCGGCAAAAAAACCCTGGGCTATAGCCTTAGTATTTTGTCAAAATCAACTCATTTTTCAACCATCTCAGAATCGCATGAAACTTTCAGGAAATGTTCCTGGGGCTATGCCGACAGAGTTTGCATAGTTTTTGTAAAGTTTTTATTTTTTCTGGCTATCTGGCTTGTTTTGCTTCACTATGTAGGCCTACAGGCTTACCTTCACTTACTTGGTGGCCGAGCAGTTTGAGGGTCAGGTGGACCTGAATCCGTAATGAAGCTCCAAGCCAGGAGGTCGTGGGTTCAATTCCCACGGCCGGCAGTAGCGAAGGTTTTTCATCTGAGGAGACAACTCCAACGGTTTTTCCCTTCTGAACCTGTCTTCTTTCTACAGGTATTCCACCGGTCGGACATTTGAAACATGAGCCTCTGGCTCGGGAGAATGGGCAACCACTCCCTAATGCTTCGACTTTAAATAAACGATATTTATTTATTTTATTTTTATTTAGGTGTGACTGTTGTTGATGGTGGAAGTTTCCATAATGAAACCTAAATTTCGCTTTCATAAAAATAACGGTTTCGACTGGGTAGGACGTTCAGGACGTCTATCTCAAAATGTCGACCACATTTAAGTTATGAAAAGCAAAAACAAAAAACAAAATTACAAAAATGAAACCATGGTTTATTCCATTTTACATTACAACCATATCTCGCATAAAGAAACCGACGAGGGCTGAAAAACATAAATGTGTAGAATATTGAATTCTTTTCCTTAAAACACATCCTCGGTTGTCGGGGGTCAAAATTCAAACATGAAAATTTACTGTAATATCAAATTCGTCTTGTATCGAAGCTCATCAAAAACATACCTTGAGTGGCAAATTCAAGCGACTGAGTAATAAATATGTGGTTTGAATGGCGAATTTTACACGATGGCTATCACTGTTCGTGCTGAATGTCAAATTCTTGAAATTGAATGGCGAATTTGACGCGCACATGAATTGAATGGCGAATTTGACACGAACATGAATTGAATGGCAAATTTTATCGTCCAGGCGTTCCATGCGCTACTTACAAGCAGCCATCTGAAGACAAATATATAAAAAAAAAAAAAAAAAAAAAAAAAAAAACAATATTTACAATGCTGCAAAACTTCAATCGGAAATTATTTTAGAATTCCTCCCCCGAACAATATACATATATTTGCATATGTGTGTGTGTGTTTATGAATAAAATATGCATTCTATGTAGCAAAATAAAGCTGAAATTACCTTATCAACTTGTGGTTTCCATCTATGTGCCATAATGTCAAGGGACCGTTTACGTGATATTCTGCCCTTGGAGTAACGACAACCACCGCATGGCGACCCCAGCTCATGGCCAGAAATAGCGGACACGCATGCGCATTAGGGGCTGCAACTTATTTGGCTTTCAGTGTAAACCAAACAAGAGACTTTACTATGGAGAAGGACACAAAAATCATCGTACCTTTGAACTAGAGACTAAATAGCAAGCGTTCAACCAGATTCTCTTATAATACAAGGATACCGATATTAATTATATTAATATTAACACAAAATCAGTAGCTGTCCATATATACTTCTTGCGTTTTTCCGATGTAAAGATGCAAGACACGTCTAACAGACAACAGTATGGCAGACAAGCAGAAAACAGCATACTGGATGAGAGTAGCTGACCGTTTTGCCTCGAAGTTATTGAAATATCGAAGCTGTTCAATCGGTTCTTACTTTGAGAAAGGTCATTCTTCTGAACAAACTTAAAGGTAACCCTCGGCACTTTGTATCTCTTGCGTTTTTGGATTATAAAGATGTGTTTTGTTAAATTTAGCCGCACAATCACTCGATACGCGCGCTTAGTGAAGCAAGGTTCGATGCTACTCGCGATCGTTTCTAGCTCCCTCTGATCGGCCCCGGTAATCGACCAAGTTGTTCAAAACAAACTGTGTAGCCTTGTGAGTAAACTATCCTGCAAAGTGAGTTCAGGATTTGTTTTGGGAATTTAATGGGGCTTTGAAAGAGACGTCGCGAATCGTGGCGCATAAATACGATTGTTCAAGAACGGACAAGGAAACTCTGTCCAGCAAAGCAGGAGCTGTTTTAATACCGCTAAATTGTAAGTTCATCCTTTCTTCTAACTTCAGCATAGAATTTGCAATTAAACTACAGCACCAAGTTTTACAAAACTGACCGTGCGTGTCACCAGTCGCTTTAAAACATTTCAGCTTTTTCATTCGTGGCATGCTGTTTCCAATAATCACTACTATTTGCGGAACAGTTTTTCAGCAATCGCAGTGATCGTAGCAATCCAGCGGTCTCTGAACACTTTTCTGAGCGATTACAGTGATTGAGTGATCGTAGTGATTGATCGCAGTCCGGCATACTTCAGCTAATTGAACGTTTGGTAAACAAACTGCTGCCCGCGATTTTGGGCGGGAAAAGCTGCCGCGGACGCACATTGTGGCGGAAATACCCGGGCCTTTCCAGCTTCCTGATTGGCTGTTTTAAATGTTTAAATGCCTAAATTAACATGTAAAACAACCCAAAGCGTAAAAAAATGTCGGACAAACCTCTTCTTCGCGAGAAAGTAGATGTCCAACTGTGCAACTGGAGATAATCGACTTTCGCATTAGCCGCCATCTTGTTTTTGGTGGAACGGGGCGCGCTGACAATGTTGTAGGCTTAGAATGTCCGCTATTTCTGGCCATGTTCTGGATCTGTTCTGTGCATAGCTTCCCCGACTCGCAATTGAGACACTGTCTCGTGAGAGGAGCTGTGAATACACCTTACGATATCCACTATTTGGGAATTCCACTTGTATTTTTCTTACCACGCTATCCAGCTGGTCATCTGTGATGGGAGTTCTTCTATAGCTAACCGATATGCCGCATTCCCGCGCGCGTCTCTTCACAGTGCTCTGTGATACTCCCAGTGCTTCACCAATATCTCGTAAGCTGAAGTCAAATTCGCCATTCAATTCATGTTCGTGTCAAATTTGCCATTCAATTTAAAGAATTTGCCATTCAGCACGAACAGGGATAGCCATCGTGTAGAAATTCGCCATTCAAACCACATATTTATTACTCAATCGCTTGAATTCGCTACTCAAGGTACGTTTTCAATGAGCTTCGATACAAGACGAATTTGATATTGCAGTAAATTTACATGTTTGAATTTTGACCCCGATCAAGCGCCATACGGTTCATCACGAAAAGAGTTTTTTCTTTAGTTGCCAATCTCTTTTTGGTTAATTGCTTTTTGATTCTGGCGATGACCTGATGGGAATCAATTATAATATATATAGGTTAAAAAGGAAAACAATCACTTAGAGTACACAATTTAGAAAATAATGGTCATTTGAATGGGTTTGTTGATGACTTGACTCTGAGACTCGTGAGATGTCCGGTTGCCGAGGATTTACTGGATTCACTTCACTGATACACAAAAATGGTTTATCGACTGATGTTTGAACCAAAAGAACTATTGCCTTTAAGTAGCCTAGAAAGAAATATCATATGGTAGAATACAAAGAACTGAAAACAAAGGAGTAAATTAAACAAAAGAACCAGATGATGAGCTATAAACAAAGGAACCATATGGTGAACATGATACCGCCTGAGGCTGTGAACACAAAATACTGCCTTACTTGAATCGAAACTAAAACTAACTAGCTGCTGACGATCTATAATAATCGCTGGCACACTAAAACACACTAAAAACAGGAAAAAAACAGACAGTTCTGGGCCAGTTGGCAACACGGTTTAACATATAATTAGGAAATATATAACGCGTCACCGTGTAATATAGCCTCATCTAAACACTTGGGAAGTTGGGAGAACACGAGAGTAGCGTAAGGAAACCACGAGGCCGCCGAGTGGTTTCCGGCGCTACTCTCGTGTTCTCCCAACTTCCCAAGTGTTTAGATGAGGCTATATTACACGGGAACACGTTATATATTTCTTTTATAAAATAGTTAGTCAAGTAAAAAACATAGCGTATTGCGTCAGCGTGTAATATACTCTCATCTAACACGGTTATTTAGCCAATCAGGGCGCGCGTAGTATCTTAGTTATTTTATAATTATTCTTAAATACACCTGGCCAATGCAACATTCTAATTGAGCCTGCAAATCTTTCTTTTCGTGGACTCAAACAGGAAAAGGAGTAGTCTGCAGTATTCTTAGTAATAGTTTGACGTGTGAAGGAGACTGCATCCACACCGCTGCAAGTGATCAGGATCCTAAACACAGTCTGCACGGTCACTCAAAAAGCGAACATTTAGTCAGTAAATCACCGCGAGAGTGATACCAGCTTTTCAAGTCAGCATAGTACAGCTGCTCTGCTAATAACGACTTGGGCGAGCAGCGAATCAGAATCAGGTCTTATAATACTCAGCATTTTTTATACAGATATCAATTCTACGTCTTACAGCTCACCAAGAATCCGGCCCCAAATACTGTGGATCATCAGTGTGAGGAACAACATGGCGCTCAATATTTCGTTTAATAATTTCACGATTGGCCTCAATGACACGACTAGAAACCCATATAATTCAGAGTTTTGCCCTTCTTTGCTAAGACACGTCTTTAAGACTGTGGACAGTTCTGTTCCATACATCGTAAACGCTGCTTTAAATGTGACATTATCCATCACGACAACTTTCGCAAACTTTTTGGTTCTGTTAGCGTTGCCTCACATCATCTCCATCCGCTTACCGTCCAAGCTTCTGCTCTACTCTCTTCTGCTGACAGATCTCGGCGCCGGTTTAACTGTCCAGCCCCAGTATGCTGCGTGGCTCTTGATGAAGACAAGCCAATATCCTAGAAGAGTTATGTGTTTCCTGACAAGGTCGCTTCGTTTTCTCGGATGGTTGTTCGGCGGTGTTTCGTTGCTCACTATGACAGCGATAAGTCTGGACCGGTACATCGCCCTGTTCTATCATCTCAGGTATCAACAGATTGTGACGACCAGGAGAGTTTCTACTGTCCTTATCTTCATTTGGCTTTCATCGGTATTTGTTCCATCAACAGAGTTATGGGCAAAAATAGGCGTTGCAAAGTATGTTACAACCACCGGCTTGGCAATTTGTTTAGTCGTCATTTCCGTGGCCTACATTAAGATATACCGAAGATTGCGTGGTCAGCAAGGCCATCAGTTACAAGCCCAAGCTTCCGCCAAAGCTCAACAACAAGCGGGAAACACACTCAACATGGCGAGATACAAGAAAATAGCATCTGCCATGTTGTGGGTCTACGTACTTTTTGTCCTCTGCTATGTTCCTTTATTTTGTATAGATTTAAGTTATGCGGCTTTCGTTGACATTGCTCTCGCTGACTGCATCTGGGAATTCTGCGGCACAGTTGTGCAGCTGAACTCGTGTTTAAACCCGTTCGTCTATTGTTTGCGTCTGTCTGATATTCGAACTCAAGTTCTGAAAACAATCTCTCGGCAATGTGACTCTAATCAAGCAACTAACTAAGGAAGTGACATCGTTGCAGACCTAAATGCGAACCAATGCTAAACTGTCCACTAACTTTATTGAAATCACTCGTACGTAAAATAGAGAGTTTGTAAATGTTGGAAATAAAAAGGGCGACCCGTCACTGATCAGTGAAACACCTGGTTGTTGTGTTATAAAGTTCTTCTTCAGCACTTTTAAGTTAAAAACTATTTATCTCTTCTTCCATTTATCCCTTCTTCTATGTATCTTTTCTTTTTCTTTGTCGTCTCATTCTCTTCCCGCTGTTCACGTGTGCGAGTAAGCAACAATTTTTTGAAATGTTGAATCAAAACATATGCTCGGTTCATCACGAAATGAATTTTTCCTTTAGTTGCCAATCTCTTTTTGGTTAATTGCTTTTTGATTCTGGCGAAGACCTGATGGAAAACAATTATAATATATATAGGCTAAAAAGGAAAACAATCACCTAGAGTAGTTTTTTTTTTTTTTTTTTGGTAAACAAAAGAACTTCAGTGTTCGAGGGAGAGCGGGAAATAATACGGTCGAATCCTGCGTAAAGCCGGAAGTCACGGCCAGATGAGCCTCGCTTTCAACATCCATGTACGACTGATAGTCACGTGCATGTTTCCGAGCTGGGCGGCCTGACGCTATGGCTTAGTCATGGCAGAATAGTTCTCGATGCACAGCAGTTATCTGTTACCCGAAAGGAACCTCCACTGTAACCTCTAAAGGTGAGAGTGCGGTCCAAGAATTGTACGCGATATCTTGCTGTGTAATGTAGTCAGCGCGGGACTGCACTGTTGAATGAAGCGGTTCTGGTCGAGAAGAAGGTTGACTCAGATTTCCTTAATATTGGTTATGTATGCTACTTTTATACGTTGAGCCAACATAAAAGAAACTAGTTGATCGCTCTGGTGAACGTTATCTAAACTGATATTCGTATGTTGACGCATAAATCCGGCTGAGGGTTTTAGAATTGCAGTACGGACATAAATCTCGCTGAAAACTATATATTCTTGTGGCTGACCGTAAAATTTTCGCAGTAATTCTTGATTTCAATCGCTGCAGCCAATAAGTAGTACCCAAGTGGAGGTACTTTGTACATTTTGCAGTGTTTAATGTTGCTTCATGTTCAATGTGAAAGCGGAAGTTGTAATTTATGCAAATCGCGCAACTTCTAATTAGTTTGAGTGGCAGTGGCTTATCGGAATGCATAAACGCAGGCAAAAACAGTGGTTTTGAGCGAAGCATGACACTCTCACTTCGATCTTTTTGAATGGGACAGATACTTCTCAGTATATTAGAAATGCAATACTCGCAGGAGTTCTCGCAAAGCTCGAGGCTCATATGTCTGAATCCGACCGGAAGTGAACAGTAGGATCCGACCGGAAGTGAACAGTAGGAAGACGGTGGGACATGGATTCAAACCCCAGCCTCGCAATGCAGACCATGCCAAAACGTCCTTGTTTTGTTTGCTTTTTTCTTTCTAGTGAGTCGTTTTGCGAGAACAATTTGTTTTATTTATTTATTGTTTGTTTCAGTTAGGTTGTAGTTTGTGAAAATGTTGTTGTTGCTTTATTACTATTTTCCGTAAAATGCCGAACTGTAGTTTCATTGTGGACGACTATTAAAAGTCTCAGGGCCGGTTTTTTAAGCGCGGTTATCTCAGACATGGTTTATCATGACATGACTAAAAAACTTTCACACGGCGTTTCATCAGGCTGCACGAACACTTTTCTGTGTTGTCTAAAGCTTGGTTTCCATATAATCGTCTCTGTCGCAGAATTTTTTGTCAAGCGATCAGGACGATTATATGGAAACACTCTTGAGATTGTTTCAAACGATCCTTTATGTCAGAAGCGACTCGATCGTCCCGATAGAATCATGAGACTTGCAGACGCGTCAAAATAAACTGGATAAACTCTCTGACTGGATAGCGGTTACAATAAGAGTCGCGGGTCGGTGTTGGGCCCTCTACTTACTGTAATTCAGTGTTTTCCTGTGATGACCTACATTATTTTCAATGAAACTAAATGCTTGGCCTCCACACCTATGCTGGCGACAACCAACTACACTCAGTCCCACTGAAATTGAAGATGCTTTGAGCGACGAGTTATAGATGCCACACTTTGCACTGGCATATGAAGCATCATAAAATGCATCTGACAGTTGCAAGTTTCACGAAGACATTCACACAGATCCAGCGATTATGGAACATTGCTAAAGAATTTAGGGGAGAGACCACTTTATACACTTGCCGAGTCCGAGATGTAGCTATACTTGTTTACAAGGCACTCCACAATCAATAAACTTTGCACGATATTAAAAACATGCTCAATCTGCAAATCTCAACTATACAACCTCAGAAAAATGACTTTTTATATCTCTGCCCAGGCCACAAAGTATGGTAAATGACTAGCCTAAACTAGATATGTGGGACCAAGAATATGGAACACTGACAGAGCCTTAGTTACTGAAAAATTGAGTTTTAAGCGTTTCATTCATGAATGTACCTTTAAAATATTTAGTGAATTTGAGTTATATTGAATATAGCGCCATCATAGTATTTTCTATATATTTTCCAACACTTCAGTGTTCAGAAACGCGTGTAAAGAAGCTTGATTTGTGGATTTCGACGAGTCGAAGTTCTCCCATTGGAGCTATTGGCGACAATTTTTTGAACGGTCGATTTTCTCGTTTGAAAATCAACACTATATTGACAAATATAGAAAAAATAAAGAGATAATTCCTTTTCCTGTGTGTTTAAGGATGCTGTAAGCGAAGAGATTAAACAAATACGAAACTGAATATTATTGAAGAACAAACAACCAAATGTTTGTAATTTATACTATTTCATTTCAATAGCAGACACCAAATAGACCACACCTTACAGATGGCAAGTGAGCAGCACCAATTAATCAAAGACATAGAATTAGTCACCAGTCGACTGAGGATTGTTGAAGAGGTTGGAGACAAAGTGATAGAAGGAGAGGCAAATCAATGGCTTGGTATATCTTATTTGGCCATTGGAAAAATTGAAAAGGCAATAGAACATCATGAAAAGCATCTGACAATCGCAAAGCAACTAAAAGACAAGACAAGCGAAGGAGAGGCTTATAGCCATCTTGGTGACTGCTATCGTTTGCTCAGCCAGTACCATAACGCTGTAAAGTATTATCAAATGTCAGCGGAGATTGCAAAAGAAGTTCGAAACAAGGCTGAAGAAAGAAGTGCCACAGGGAACCTTGGAACGTGCTATTGTCATCTCGGTCAGTACGTCAAAGCAACAGCGACTTACGAATTGGAGCTGAAGATCGCAAAACAATTAGGAGATAAGGCTGGCGAAGGAAGTGCTATAGGAAACCTTGCAACCTGTTATCAGTATCTCGCTCAGTACGACAAGGCACTGGAGCATTACGAAATTTACCTGAGTATTGTAAAAGACGTTGGAGACAAGGGTGGTGAAGGGCGGGCCATGGGAAACATCGGGACTTAATTGTTATCAGCGTCTCACTCAGTACGACAAGGCGATAGAAAATCACGAAATGCATCTGAGCATCGCAAGAGAGATTGGAGACAAGGTTGGCGAAGGAAGGGCGGAAGAAAACCTTGGAAGTTGTTATCAGAGTCTCGCGGAGTACGACAAGGCGATAGAGTACCATGAAATGCATTTGAGTATCGCGAAAGAAATTGGCGACAAAATTGGTGAAGGAAGGGCCACAGGAAACCTTGGAACTTGCTATCGTCGTCTTAGCCAGTACGAGAAGGCAATAGTAAGTCATAAAATGCACCTGAACATCGCGAAGAAACTTGGAGATAAGGTTGAGGAAGGAAGTGCCATGGGAAACCTAGGAAATTGTTATCGCTGTCTCGGTCAATACGAGAAGGCAATAGAGCATTATCAAGCGCACCTGGCCATTGCAAAAGAAACTGGAGACAAGGCTGCAGAAGGAAGTGCCATAGGAAACCTTGGAACCTGTTATCAGCGTCTCGGTCAATACCGCAAGGCAATAGATAATTATGAAACGCACCTAAACATTGCAAAAATGTTTGCAGACAAGGCTAGTGAAGGAAGAGCCAAAGGAAGCCTTGGAAACTGCTATCAGTGTCTCGCTCAGTACGACAAAGCAATAGAACATCATGAAATGCATCTTAACATAGCAAAAGAAAGTGGGGACAAGGTTGGCGAGGGATGGGCGAAAGGAAACATTGGAAACTGTTATCGTCATCTCGGTCAGTACGACAAGGCAATAAAATATCATACCATGCATTTGGACATCGCAAAACAAATTGGAGATAAAGATGGGGAAGGAAGTGCCAAAGGAAACCTTGGAAATTGTTATCGTTGTCTCGGTCAGTACGACAAGGCAATAGAACATTATGAAATGCACTTGGAAATCGCGAAAGAAATTGGAGCCAAGGCTGGCGAAGGAACTGCCATAGGAAATCTTGGAACCTGTTACCGTTGTCTGGGTCAGTATGACAAGGCAATAGAGCATTTCGAAATGTACCGGGTCATCGCGAAAGACACTGGAAATAAGGCTGGTGAAGGGCGTGCCGAAGGAAATCTTGGAACCTGTTATCGTCATCTCGGCCAGTACGACAAGGCAATTGAAAAACACAAAATGCACCTGAATATCGCGAAAGAAATTGGAGACAAGGCTGGGGAAGGAATGGCCAAAGCAAACCTTGGGACTTGTTATTTGTCCCTTGGTCAGTGCGACAAGGCAATACATCATTTTGAAATGCACCTGGAAATTACGAAACAAATTGGAGACAAGGCTGGCGAAGGAAAAGCTAATGGAAACCTCGGAAACTGTTATCAGTATGTCAGTCAGTACAGCAAGGCTTTGAAGTTTCTGGAAATGCACTTGAATTTTGCAAAACAGATTGGAGACATTGAATCTGAGGCAGGCGCCTACACCAACATTGGTGAATGCTATAGCAAGCTTGGACAGTACACCAAAGCTGAAGAACTTTATAGAAAAAGTGTAGAGTCCTTCGAAAAGTTGTTCAAGAATGTTCCAAAGCAGGATCAGCTTAAAGTATCTATCCTAGATACTTTTATTGAAACCTACAGAAAGTTAGTCCTACTTCTCTTTTGTCAGAGCAAAAACGAAGAAGCCCTGGTAGAGGCGGACAGGGGACGGTCAAGAGCCTTAGCTGAGCTCTTAGTTAACAATTGTCATCTTGAACGACCAACTAATGTCTCTGGAGTCAGAGGCTTGGAATTTCACGAAATCCGTCAGGTGGTGAATGCTCTGGACAGGACGGTCATTTACTATTCTTTAATCCAGTCAGAAATGTTCGCATGGGTTCTACCAGAAGACCTGAACTGCCCGTTGAGTTGTGTTTCCATTCCACGCGGTGTGAGAAACTTTTTATCGCTCGCCATAAAAGTAATAGAGTTACTAGATCCAAGTGACACCGTCACGTGTGAAGATCGCTCACTGTCGTTTCTATACCCTGACGGGGCAAACAAATTATCAGCGGGCAGGCGAGAGGCCAAATTGCCGGGCGACATTACTTCTGCCGAAGTTTTTGTCTCGCAACAAAGTTTACAGTGCGATCAAGCCCTCCGTCCGGCCGCAAGTATTCAACGAAAACAAGCACCAATCTCACCAAGTAATAATCGTAAAGGCGCGGAAGAGATCGAGTTGAACAGCGTGTTGAAGGACCTTTTCCAGATCCTTTTTAAACACGTTACAAAACGAACGGGAATATTACAAAATGTTAAAATTTTGGTGAATTTTAGTTGATCGTGTTATTTTTTACCAAAATACTTAAATACTCGAGTTGACCAAGTAAAAATTTCATTAATCAGGGCTCGAAATGGCGACCGATACGGTCGCCAATGCGACCAAACCAGTACCTTTGGCGACTAAAACCTCTCCAGCAGTCGCCAAATTGGCGACTAGCTTTAGACTAAAACAATGACACAATTTTGCATGCTATTCCTGCTTTGACAGCAAAATTCCGTGCGGAGACACGACAGACGCAGTTATAACGTAACATCGCTTTGGATGCAACTTCATGTAATACCACATTAAATGCGAGCACTTAACATGTGACAGTGCGGCTTCTTTTGATTGGCAGATAAGGAGAAACGTAGATGAATTACGAAGCATTCCTCGAATGTTCTTGGCTGTCGCGACGTTGGTCAGTTTTTTACACGTGAAACTTAATTATTGGCTTACGGTGACGTTAGTGTGCGGAACGTTTATTTACCGAACGAGAGATTTTGTAGATCTTAAATTTTAGATTTTCATTTGCTGAACGAAATAAATCTAGTCATGTCCTGTCTGGTGATAAATGATAATGGTCCTTCTGTAAACAGTGGAGTATGCTCACTTCGTAAATTTCCGAATGCCTTGTAATCTTGAAATAACGCAACCGGATCACCCAAAGCTTGGCCCGCCTGTGGTTTTACAGACTCAATTGTCTCAGTTTGTTTCAAAGGCCAACAGATTAAATGCAAATTAGTTTTTGTAGTATGAGTTCCATACAAGAAGTCGCCGATTTGGCAGATTTTAAACAATTTCTTTTAACTGATGCAGTCGAAAATGCAAAATGTTTGATCGCCAGTAAGCAAGAAGTTTATGCAAAGTATGTGAGCAAAAGGCGGAAAATCAAGTTTGAAGGTAAACTGTCAGACGACCTCGCAACAACTCTGATCCCAAACGATGTTGGACAGGGAAAATTGATGTCTGCACTGAGAGCGACAGGAAATGGCGATTGTCTCTTTAACTCTGCCTCCATTCTTGTTTGCGGAAATGAATCACTTACGCGAACACTGCGCCTTCTGGTAGCTGGGGAACTTTACTTCAATACCACGTTTTATGTTAACCACGAGGCGTGTGTAGTCTGTTCAAGTGAGTCACAATTTTTCTCGGCCCAGGCCTCCAATTGTAAAAACATGGCGGACGTGTGCTTTCGGAGATGATTTATCATAACGTGAGGTTATTCTAAGTTGTTGAGGTAGACTATGCAAACTCCAGATCTAATGTAGTTAAAGAAAGTTAGTTATAGTTTCAATGTAAAAATTACATATAAACATTGTCATCGATGCAATATCGGCATATTACGACACGTACGTTCGTACGTTCTAATCTAGTTACGAATGTTTTTCTTAAGTCTTGACATTGCTTGCGATTAAAGGATGAACAGTCAAATTGAAGATTCCAGCCACGTATGATGCTTACACGTCTTTGGTTGCTCGTTTTGAGACATTTTCGACTAATCATATTTTGCGACTGAAATGTACGAATTGGCGACTAAATGTTTGTACCTAGTCGCCAAATGGCGACTGGACTTTTTTTTTAATTTCGAGCCCTGTTAATTAAGGTGTATTTTACCAGAAATTGAAACCTTTGGTAAAATCAGGCAATTCGTGTTATTTTTTACTGCTCAAAAAAACTGATTGGTAAAATTTCCTCACTAGACCATGTTTTTACCTTGTCTCTAGCCTACCATGGAAATTTCCATGAGCGATGGAAATTTTCATGACTCACGAAATTCCCATGATCGGTGGAAATTTCCACGAGTGGTGGAAATTTCCATGATCGGCGGAAATTTCCATGAGCGATGGAAATTTCCATGAGTGTTGGAAATTTCCATGATCGGTGGAAATTTCCATGAGCGATGGAAATTTCCATGAGTGTTGGAAATTTCCATGAGCGGTGGAAATTTCCATGAGCGATGGAAATTTCAATGAGTGTTAGAAATTTCCATGATCGAAGTCTGGATTTGCTGTTGAAATGTCTATGTGCTGTAGTCTTGAATTGAGCTGCACAGGAAATTCCCACGAGTGGAAGTCATGGGCAACTGTCGTGGAAAATTCCATGAGCCCAAGGTTTGCCGTGGATGTCCATGAATGAAAGCATGAAGCAGCGTTGGGCTTGCAATCAGCCTCAACTGGAACCTTCTCCAAATAACTGCACGAGCACAAAGTTATGTACATCAGAACTTTCTTTTATTGCTCTTTTATGAAATAAGCATTGGATGTAACATGAAAATAACATAAATTATTTTCCTATGAGTACGGTACAAATGGAACTATTGTTTCAATAACGCTCATTCTCAGCTAAATTGGCCTATCACTGGCTCACGACTTTGCAATTGTAGAATATAAATGTGTTTAATTAATTCAGAAACTCTTGACTATGAGAACACCAAAAAGCTCAAACTGTGAAATATCTAATCACCCGGGGGGAGGGGTTAAAAACGTTTGTCTCATGACAAATATTTCTTTTTTATCTGTTACAAATGAAGTATGTTGTACGTTTCCTGTTACTTGTAACTTTTAATACTTTACAGGCAGTTCACACCAAATTCTCCTATACTGTTTGCTTGCAGTTTAAGGATGATCTACAAAAATAGCATTTTGAACCAATTTCAATAAAATCAGTAATGTTTTAATGTTTACTTTTATTATACTGTATGTGTGTGTGTGTGTCTCTCTCTATGTATATACATACATACTGTCAATCCTAAAAAGGTTGTCCAGTCAAAATAAATAAATAGACAAATATATCTGTCACGTGACCACACAAAACTATCGTGTTTTGAGCTGAAAATACTTCAAATGCTCTTGATTTTACCATTTAAATGACTGGCAACAATAAAATTATACAAACATTCTCATATAATGTATTTTTCTGTAGTTATATGGAGTTTCTCAGTAGTCACGTGGTAAGTCAACTGGACAACCTTTTTGAGGTTGACTGTATATATATATATATATATATATATATATATATATATATATATATATATATATATATATATATATATATATATATATATATATATATCCAATTAATTAAGACACTCCACAGATCTTATAATAGCTCTCATTAAAAGGTAGACATACAGTAATACAGTAACCGTACTATAATGTTGACTTCGATGGAACTGAAAAATTAAAGGTACCTACAAGGAGGTCTGGAAAACCCCCAGCCCCAACAAAAATAAGTTTCATTCATATATTTGGCATTATTTTATCAAAACTGGACAGCCAACTTGAGGTATATTCAAATTACCAAGGAGTATTTAAGGAAATGTTGATAAATGAGGAAAAAGAAATGCACATAATGCAGTACTGTATCATGCATAGTCTCTCCTACCTGACAAAAAAAAAAATGATCTGGTCAAAAATTGAGCTGATATTCTGGCTAATAAGTAATGAAGATGCCATGAGTAGTTTTTTTTTGTGCTAGTAAAATACAGTTTAGCACTGTAAAGCAACAAAAATTTATAAAACACACACCCCCCCCACCTTATTTATTGTTAAACTCTTTTACTCCTGAGTGATCAACTTCCATTGTCTCTTTAATTCTCTCAATAAAAAAATAAATAACATACAGCATTGTACACAAGAAAAAAATATATATACCGGTGCCAGTAACCTTAGGTTAAAGCTGGTTGGACAATTCACCAGACCACTGTACAGATATGAGATGGTAGGAGAATTGGTAACAAAATCTCAGACATATGTCAATCATTATAATGTTCACAGTAATAACATTGTCCCTGATTACATTATGTACCATGGCACAAGCTTTCTAGGAAGGTCCAGTGTCATGCTATCCCAGCAGAGTTTTGGAATTTGGCTACAGGCAGTCTAAACAATGTAATTTCCTGCTTTCTCAAGAATGAAAAATAGTTTTCGGTAGAACATCCTAATGATCAAATGTTCTTTTCTTGCCTAATCCTTAACCCTTTTAATTCTGAGCTCATAATCACAACCATAGAAAAACAAAATGTACAAGTGATGTGAGAATTGAGAGCAATCAGCTTTCATGTGAGCAGTGAACTATCAACTGGGAAATTCTCACTATAAACCATTTATACAGTACCTCTGATGAGAGACCGAGGGAGAAAATTGAAGTGATCACTCTCAGAAGTTGAAGGGTTGACAACCAAATGCCCCAGCAAATGCATGGTACGGTATCTAAAATACTATAATCCCATATTGTATATACTAGTACAGCAAGGAGCCAGATCTTCACTTCTTGTGCAACAACAAAAAATAATTCATATTATTATCAGTGGCATATTATACATGTATTTCAACTCAACTTCTAGTGCAGTCTCCTTCCTCTCTTTGACTACAATTCTCGACCCCGATTTCTCCAAAAGCTTCCCTCTGAAAAAAAAATACACAAAACAAATCAATCTAACTGTCGTATCCGACTTTTCTGAGTACAGGAGCTAGAACACGAAAATAGCGAATAGAGATGTCTCAACTTGAATTCGGAGCCGATGAAAACAAAAACTCGCTCTAATTCGGCTCAGTTACCACACACAGACGACAAGAAGACACTCGTATTCTAACTCACACTGCGAGCCTGCCTCCGTTCTCACACGCCACGAAATGTGTTTCAAGATATATACTGTCTAGCAGCATATAAACTATTCGTCCTACAGCCTGTGTCAAAGAAGGACAAAATCACACAAACAAAGAGGACAGTTTGTCTTACCTACTCTGTTTTCTTGCGTCCGACTTTCATGAAACGGGTCAAAGCATTCGAAAAGTCCGTTAGAATGCGCGCAAAGTCCAGGATCGTTCCCAGTGCAAAGTCCAGATGAGACGGCTCCTGATTGGTTTATACGTCACATGTGATCTGAAAGCCGTGTTTGCACAGCTGGACATGAGCGTTGAGATCGTTTGGGGTTCGGTGGCTGTGTTCATGTTTGAAAGGCTGGAAATTTAGCCATTTTGACAAGAGGAAAGCAAGATCGGTTGGTGGTTCACTTGATCGGCGAAGAATGGTCACAATTCGAAGAGTGTTCCTTTCCTTCAATCGATGAAATCAAGCTTTTGGACGATCGAATCACCCACATGGCCAACGCTCGGATTCAACTGTTTGATTGAATACATGTACTTTGAAACCTGCGGTCAGGACGCCATTGGAGCGAAATAAACGTTCGATGCAGCTCTCCCCTTCTTGGAAGGAGACTTACACTTCACTTCAAAGGTGAGAGACGTATATTAAAAGTGAATGCATTTTACAATACGTTGCCACGCTCGCTCAACATTGATAGTTAGCGGGATACCCGGCATATTCTAGTTCTACTAACCGCTAGGTTAAAGACAACTACTAAAAAATTGTCCTCCTATTAAAATCCAGAGTCCAATCCCCACCCCTCAGGGACGTACAGCTGCGATTTAGGAATTTTCACAGGCATTAAATTCCTTGTAACTCAGTGCAAACTGTTTACTTTATAGGACTGGAATGCCGCAGACATAGAAAAATTTGCACGGTTGATAAAAGCACTCAATGCAAGAAAAGATGTTCGAGATTTCATGGTGGTAATGTTTCCCCATCACAACAATGCATTCCACCACATAAGTGCCATCAAAGCAGGGATGGACCAGCTTGAAGTGGAGTTAAAGCTGGCCTACTTTTGTAGCAATATCTCCAAAGGTAGGTAATTCATTGATAATTAGGTTTAATGTACTGTAATGTGTCATGTGTGATTATACAGGTTTCGCATGTTAAAGGACTAATATAAATTGTTTGCAGTACTGTTTACAAAAAGGAACAGGTAGCAGGAAATATTCCTTTGAAGTGTCACAGATGAATGTGCGGAAGAAATGACCCAAATAGAATTTGGTTTGCTGAGTTGGTTTCAGTCAGTCATTGTTATCTGAACTGAAATATTTGCCTATGCTCTTGTATTTTAGATTGCACTCTGGATCCTGAATCCTGTCTGAGGAATGTTTCCCCCATGGCAGTTTGCCACTTTGGGCAAACTAGCCAATCCATGAATGGAAACATGTTGTACGTAAAACAAGACAAGCCAGTCCATGATGAGGAGGGTCAGTGCTACCTAGGACAGAAGCCTGTAGCACTGTACTCTAAGTTGATGGACAATTACAGTCAACCCCATTCATGGGTAATGGATGTGTGCAGTGGTGCAGGTACACTTTTGCATATCTATTTCTGTACATGTCAAGAACATTTAATTATGAACTGCCTAAGTCCATGGTCATGTTTGCTTTGTTCAATATTCGTAAACCAGAAGCTTAATGTAAGCAAAAAAAAAAAAAAATTAAGATATTTTAGCTGTACCGATTTTTTTTTTTTTTTTTTTTACTGTGGCTACAGTACAAGTTTTTGGTGTAGGAAAGAAGATACACATTTGTTATCACCACTCTTTTGTTTCAGGAAGTGCAGCCCTAGCTGCAACTCAGAAGGGACAGAACACGGTTGTCGTTGAAATGAAAGAAATAAGGAGGAGGTGTATCAAGAAGAGGCTCAGGTCTGCCTTTAGTACATAATAATTATAATTATTATATGTTCCCTTGGACTTTTAAGAGGTTTTCACTGTAAATTTGAGTAATGTGCATACAAATATTAGTCTGTACCAGATAAAAGCACTATTTTCTATGATTTAAGTTCGATTTCCTAGCTCAAAATATAATAAGAGTTGATATAAATACTCATCCTCCTGTTTCCCGGAGAGTTTAGCATTTTTTTAATCGGGTGATATAGTGAAAAATGCCTGGCATCAGCAAAAAATTCTTAGTTGTAAATACATTTTCTTAGTTAAATAAGATTTTTTTTTCTTTTATTGTGTGATTACTCAAGTTTGAAGTGGAAACCTTATACTGTATGTTCACATTTTTATACAATCACTTTGGTTTCTGTGATTGACAGTGTATAACTACTAAAGTTTTTTGACAGTCATTTCAAACTGGCTCTATTAGCCTTTTTGATTTTTATTTAAATTAAACTTCGTGCGAGAGGTTTATATGCTACAGAGAGATCCAATAGTAAATTGCACGGTTCCCATAATGAGTTCCATCGGTCGGAGACCTCGAAATGTAGACCTCCCTCACATAAATTTCCACGGACCCACAGACCTTAAAGTCTATGCATATCTTCTAAAATGTTTTCCGCCGACACCGGATGTATATTTCAAGATTTCTGGGTGAATTTCAGTGGAAATTTCATGAGATTTCTGGGATCGTGGAAATTTCCATGAGATTTCTGGGGCCGTGGAAATTTCCACGAGATTTCTGGGGCCGTGGAAATTTCCATGAGATTTCTGGGGCCGTGGAAATTTCCATGAGATTTCTAAGTCCGTGGAAATTTCCATGAGATCTCTGGGGCCGTGGAAATTTCCATGAGATTTCTAAGTCCGTGGAAATTTCCATGAGAGTTCTGGGGCTGTGGAAATTTCCACCACATTCTACATTTTAAGATCTCTAGACTTATATGTTGTATACGTTAAAAAACTCTAGTGGTGCAAATAAGCATTTTTTTCCCGATTGCTACCATGCTTTTTTAGAGTAACTTGCACCGATGGCCAGATTGAAGACACGTAACTGTATTTTACCATGATTTTATACTAAGTTGAGTGAAATGGAAAATAAATGGACTTTTTGTCAAAATGTACTTTGCAGTGTGTCGTTCTTTGTGGGAAAAATAGTTAAAATCGGACAATTGTTACTGCCGTGATAACGTTCTTTAAATTTATGGCAAAAGAACGCATAAATCGCTTAATTCTTTCCAATGCCCATATTTTCAAGTACTGGAAAAATAGGGAAGAAAAGGGCTTAAAATACCATAAAGAAACCGCAGTTGGTAAATTCTAGCTTTTGGTGTGATATTTTACCATAAATTATGACTTATTTTGGAATGATTTGCACAAAATGGTTATTTTTTTACCAAAATGTGAGATTTTGTAATATTCCCGTTCGTTTTGTAACGTGTTTTTAGTCCTGTGCGGCAGTTTGTGGAAGGGGCACAAGTTGTTGTCGTGCCTGATGGTCCAATTCCTTTGGTTCCATTGCTGCTCTTGTAGATGAAGATGGTCACTACTTGGCAGAGACCTTGCAAGTCAGACTTGTTCCTTCACTCGCAACAGCAAAGATGGTCATGGAGGGCCCAGAAGATTCCGAAGGACAGACAAGTCCATTGATCGTGGGAGACCCATACGTGGATAAAGTTCAGAAGGGTGAGGAGACATTTCCTGTTAAAAGGCTACCGTTCGCCAAGGCAGAAGCTGAAATGGTCGGACAGCTGCTTAATATAAAGCCTCTTATTGAAGAAAGCGACGAAAGAGAATTTTCTTCAGAAAGTTGAAAGTGCCAATTTGATCCACATCGCGGCTCATGGAGACATGGACAGGGGCGAAATCTTGCTCGCCCCAAGCCCCGGAAACTCCAGCAGAAAGTTTGAAGATGTTATGCTGACAATCACCGACCTGGAGCATAAACGCTTGAGAGCAAAATTGGTTGTGCTAAGTTGTTGTCACAGCGGTCGTGGCAAAGTCAGAGCAGAGGGAGTCATCGGCATCAGTCGTGCATTCCTCGGAGCTGGAGCTCGCGCAGTTCTCGTGACACTCTGGGCGATCAACGATGAAGCCACCGTGTACTTCATGAAAGAGTTCTACCAGCACCTTATATGTGGAGAAAGGGCGAACGGGGCCCTCAACAAAGCAATGAAAGCCATGATGGAGACTACGAAGTTCCGCCATCCCCGTCACTGGGCTCCGTTTGTTCTCATTGGAGAAGATGCGGCTCCTTTTGGTAAGTGACAAGAAGACTATAATAATATTCTCAGTATAATTGCGTCACTGATTATATAGATACTATCCACGGACGGACAGGAAAATAACTTTTAGAAATGCAGCAATAACTAAAAGTAAGTGTTTCCGGACTGTAATATACGATATATGTTTCTGCAGTCGTTTGACAGTAAATGCATTCAAGATTTAATTTGCTCCTATTGGATTTTATCCATAATTATTTTAGTGGGATATAGTAAGGAAAACATGGCATCATGCATTTTGTTTTCTTTTACTCAAGCCATTAATTCTCACCGTGTTAGTCATACAAGTTTTGCATGAATTATTTTCTATTTTGTTTGCGGATGATTTAGAGGGAAAGCGTTACTTGAATGAAGCGTCTCAACAGTAGCAGCCTAAAAATACATCAAAGTTTAGATTGCACCCAACGGTGGAACACAGAACGCAGTTTGGTCGTTGGACGAAGTACCTGTCTGGCCTCTGTGGCTGTTGCTACTTTAACTATTTGTTCTTTCTCTTACAGCACAGGAATGATTTGAGTCACATCCCAAACTGGTCAGGGCTCAAAGTAAATATCTCGTAACATTATCTTAGGCCCTGTTTATACGAGAAAAGTTGGCCCGGGGACCCGAGCCACCCTCGTCCCTGAGTCACCGTGGGCGTGCCAACTACTCATGCATTTCTTTATAAATCTAAGCGGGCGTTTACATGACAAATCACAACTCGCTTCGGGTAACAGGGTGATCCTGGGGGCAGGGACACTCGGTTGCTGCGATAGGGTGACCCTGGGTGCCGGGACAACTTTTCTCCATGTAAACACTTTGGCTGGGGAGGGAGAGCCAACTTGCGTTTACGGAATGGTGTTAAATTGGAGCGATATCGACCAAACCGCTCAAGAGTTTTAGTTCCCAAAAGGCCTAATATTTCGCGAAAGTCGATCTGATTTAGATCGCATTCTACCTCTAACGTGCATGAAAAATGAAATAGTAGACCTTTACAACATGAAGTAAAGTGTATATACCTTAAACAGCAACGCCACAATGATTTTTTCCGAGAATATTTTTAAGGGACGCGCGAATCTTTATCGAGACCCTAAAGTACATATGAAACAGTTAAATCAGGACTCGTATTTTCAGAGTTGGTTAGCATGTACTAGCTATTGTGTAATAATAAATAGGCCTGGAGCATTATTCTGTTGTTACTGCTTTTTGACACTGTGGTTTCTGGAAGTTGTGAAACATATTCTGCTAAAACTTGAAAACCGTATCTACATTGTGATTATCAATTAATTACCGTTTTTTCATGTTCGTATATATTTACTATGTATATTTTTTCAAACAGCGAATTCGCTTTGACGAAGGGCTAGCGCTCGAAACGTCAGCTATTGTCTCTTTGACGGCGTTCCATTACCCTCATCAACACTTAGTTGATACACCAGTTTGCGTTCAAGTTTTGCTTTGATTCTGGGAGAAATTATGCTATTTTGAGCGAGTTCACATACAAAACGATTCGAGCTCATTGATATGCATGTCTGAGTCTGGTGCATGGAGTCCAGAGCAAAAAAAAAATCGCACAGGAAGCCTATTTAATTGTACTGCCTATGAATACAAAAATGGAAAATCAGTGTTCCTTTTTCCCGTATTACGGCGGCCGACCAACTTCAAATTTTAGTATAAATTTTGAGAACGTGCTTGGCAGACTATATGAATTAAATTGACGTGCCGACCGTGGGAAATACGTACTTCGTCACGCAATCGACTCTTTTTTCTTTCAACGCAAAAGTATAACACACACCATTCTTTTTCTCCTTCCTTTGCATATAGCACTTGACTTCGAAGAAAAGATTGAGTCAACATTTTGGTAAAACAAAGGCTGCTCTTGTTGAGCAGTACCAAAGTAGAAGTCCAATCAATGGCAGAGCGAGGGGTATCTGCGATTATCGTATTTCTAGTTAATTTAATAAGCTTCTTCGAGTGTAACAAATTTAGAACCGTCAAAGCGAGTCGCTTGTTTACACGCTTTCGAAGTCTCGCCAACCGTGTGAATTTTGGCAAGGATTCAATTTTGAACACAACAACTTTTCAAACGATAGTGACTAAAAGAACACACGAGTGACCACGAGTGACCACGAATGACCACGAGTGACCACGAATGACTACGAGTGACCACGAATGACCACGAGTGACCACGAATGACTACGAGTGACCACGAATGACCACGAATGACCACGAGTAACTACGAGTGACCACGAGTGACCATGAGTCAAAATAAGCTCCTCATGTGACTGTGACGTCATTTTAATATCATTTAAATATGAAATGTAAAATCACCCGCTCATGAAGTGTAAAACAAAAACTTTGAAGAAAACGCCGACCACAAGGCGTAAAGTATTCATAGCGTGACAGTGACGTCATTACCAACTCACTGCAGAACAGGCTACAGACGACCAGGGCCCAGTTGTTCAAAGAGTGGATAGCGCTATCCACCGGAGAAATTCTTATCCAGTTAATACTATAAGGCTAAGTTTTAACACTTATCCACTATTCACACTTTGAACAACTGACCCCAAGAATTAAAGTAAGTCCCTCGCGTGACTGTGACATCAATTTTATTTATGACCGGCTTATCGGGTGTCCCCGAGTCTGAAAAATTTAATAAATACAAACGACTGCCGGGACTTTGCTGTGCAGCATTTGGTAGGGATTCAGAATCATCACTTTCGGCGTCTGACTGCAGCACCTTTCGCACGTTTCTGTTCAGTTACTGAAATTCTGTTCTTCCGCCGGTTCCCTATTTACTTTCCACGTCGCCGATAGTAACAACCTCCACGTCCTTCACTCCAGTGTTAGGTCTTTTCGTTGTTTTACTTTGGTCGTACTTTTTCGGAGTAAAATCTTTCCGTTTTTTTATCCGGACTTCCACGGCAAGAGGACCAGAAATGCAAATTGTTTTGACATCTCAGCAGCCTTATCTCTGCGATCAGCCAATCATATGTAGGTTCCCACACCATGTGAATTTAGTGAGCAATTCCCACGACTTAATTAAAAGAGCCAAATCTGTCCCGTAGCGTGCTGTATTTAATTCAAACTAGCGACCCTGTGTCACGTTGTCTACAGCCGACGCTGACACGTGTTTCGTCACGCAAGGGACATATTTGTGTGTACTTTACGCCTTGTGGTCGGCGTTTTCTTCAAAGTGTTTGTTTTTTAAAATGACGCTAGTGAAACTTTTACACTTTATCATGGGTACATGATATTTAAAATGACAATAAAATGACGTTACAGTCACGTGAGGAGCTTATTTTGACTCGTAGTCATTCGTGGTCACTCGTGGTCACTCGTGTGTTCTTTTAGTCACTATCCTTTTCAAACTGCGTTTGACGATTTTAAAATCTTTGACAAAAAAAAAAAAAAAAAAAAAAAAAAGAAAATACTGGCGTCTAGGATTGTGTTCAGGTCGGCCAGTCGATGCCTTAAAGAATCCGTTTCACGGCTAGCAAGTTTGCCTTCCATACACTGGCAAAATATCCGGGCAGTTTACAGCCGTCCGTCGAACTCCTTGGCCTTATCTGCAACTTGTTGTTCAAAATCACTTCCGTTCGTACTCTACGGCATGTCACCAAGAAAATGGCGGCTTACAGTTAAGCTACCGATGTAACATCGCCTGCAGTGGTCACTCGATGATGGCCCTGGGGAAGAGGTCGTACGCCAGACAGACTGACACACGAACATTAAATTTTGAGATGGCGACCCGCTTGGAGTATCCAAAGAAGGCGATTTTGCTGCATTAGACTCGTGATTATTACCCTCGCTTCGCTCGGGGATAAGCAAAAGAGCTGAGTACGTGATGAAGATACAGCGGGAAGCTTAGAATGCTTTGTTTAAAATCACTATTACATTGTACACTCAAAATCCCATGCAATTAGGAATTAATTGGTCAGTCTGCAGTGGTCAGTTATGTACAATAATTGTCTATACAAACAACAGAAATTTTTAAATTTCCTCGTGTACAATATAATTAACACATAGCAGGACTACATACTGTTCAATTTGGAATAATTGAATTTGAAAAATTCCTCTGACTACCAATATTGGTAGTCAGAGGAATTTTTCTCATCCAACTATTTCCAAACTGGACAGTATGTAGTCCTAATACATATACTAATCCTTAGTGTATACTAATCCTTAGTAATACCGATAGTGCCAAGCAGGCTTGTGATACATTTGTCATAGGAACAGAAAAGACCGGCGTTTAATTTTCCCAACAAACAATCCGAACGGCTCCTCATTGTGTTAGTTTTGGATACTTTGCAGGTGGTCCGTTCTCTGACTGTTAACATAAAGGAAATATCATACAGCCTAAAATAATCCAATATTGAAATATCACCTTTAATTTTAGATTTATTCAGTTTCAGAGATTCTATAAAGCGTACGGAAAACTGCACCTGCAGTGGGCAAGTGGACAGCAAGATCCACCTTGCTCAGCAAAATGTCATGTCTTTTGGTTGTCGAATTCTTTCGTTCGTGGGAAAATTTCTGCCTAAGTCTGCCTAGCACTTTTGGGGTTAACTCCGCAGATTTTACTTCTTGGGGGAAACTCGCTTGCGGAAGGGACCAAGCTAAAGAGCAAACTTTTTCAGCCAAGTAGCATTTTATTATCCCCAGCGACCGTAGTGTGCAGGTCGCCGCTCAATGTCCAAGTCCCCTTGATACACAAAGATTGGCTCAAATATTACCGAAAAAGGACGCTGTTTAATTAAAAACTTAACACACGGATGCCGAAACTAATTACAAGTAATTACGCATGCAAACTCACACCTTTTGATCATCAAAGGGGCCTTGAGCACGTAGTTGTCCGTGTTGTTTGACCGTTATCATAATCGATATCGCGTTCCCGAACAAAGGTTTTCGATAATTAATAAGTACTTCCAACTGCCAACGAAGAGACTTTTCAGGTTTTGGTCAATGAACGCGTGAGCGAGGAAGTACTATTCGGAAAGTTTTTTCAGATTTCATGAGCTTTTTCAGAATGGTTTGCAAGTCCCGGGTGAAGCAAATTTACAGCACTAATTGAAGAATGAGCACAAAGAAAATAAATGGATGCCTCAAGTGTTTTTACACAACAGTAAAGGGAACAAGACAGCACTTATTACGAGCAGCTTTCTGCGGTTCGCCTGCGCGATGTAAAAAGTCTACCATCACTGCCGACTCTGCCCTCACAGCGGAAATAAAGTTTTCTTCGTCAATTTTCTTTGCTAATGTTCAAGCATTTCCAGCTTCAGTTCTCGTTCAGCACAGTCAGTTATCACTTTCAAGCAGCATCACAAACATCGCACATGGCGAGCAAGGATTAATGCGATTCCTTCCGCAATTCGATTTTTATAATTGTACCAACGTCCAAGTTTCCAAAATTTTGGTACATAACCTTTAGATATTTGCGTCCCTCAGCACTGTTGGTCGGCTGTTCCTCTCATGTTATTATGCGCGACTACAGTAGCTTGGACAGGTGGTGGTAGTACTTCTCGGTCGACGTCTAACGAAGCGTCAATTCGTGCGAAGACTTCAACTAGAAATTTGCGCAAAGCTGAACGAAAGTTCTGACTTCCTGCGAAGTAAATCCAAATATTTGTAGCATAGTTCATGAGAAACAGAACACGGACAATGACCAAATGATCAACAGTTTGGATGTGTCCGTTGTAAAACCAGACGGCATATACCACCACCCACAATGCATATGGACCTGTAAAGGTTAGGTTGATTGCTATCATAATTCCAGTAAGTACTCTTTCTCTCTTTCGTTCGACGTCATTTTGAGTTGGCATTCCGACAGTTCGGGCTAAACTTCTGTTGTGACTCTTGAGGTAATTTCGAACTTGGTAATACGCCCTGGTCAGCATGACAGAACTTATCACACCTAGCCCACAACCTATTCCTCGTAATGTGTTTCTCATTCTAAACGCTCTGGATGGGCGCCGCAGAATATACGGATGTCCTGTACTCCCGAAGCAGTGGATAACACCAAAAGCGAGAGAGACGATCGCGATCACGAACAACAATACACGAACACGTGATGGAGTAAGGCGTGTCTTGCGCATCTTAGAGCGCAGAATAATATCGGTTCGGTCGATGCTGAGGAGGATAGAGCACAATTCATGTGCTACAAACGAGACGAGTGTTACCGTGAGGTGTAACAAAGAAGCAATGTACAATGTGCTTTCCTCAGGACGGAGGACGAAAGTGACAAATGCCAGTGGGATATTGACCAGACATCCAAGCAGATCGATTACTGCGAGGCTCACGGCAATGTAGCGCGTACTTTTTTGCTGGATTATAGTTCGGTCTTTCTTCAGCACTAAGAGCGTGAGAGCATTGCCTGTTACACCAATTACCGCTATCAGCACAAGAATAACACCAGCCACCACTCTCACCGCAAGACTTGGCTGGATGAATTCCACTGAGTGTGCCGTCGAAATATTTACTCCCGATGTGCCATTGAAGACGTTGCTTGGTTTGTTAGCAGACATCTTGGTTTTTGCTGCTCCTTAAGCCTTCTTCTGATGCGTCCCTGGTCAAACAAGAACACGAAATAGTTTCTTCATTGAGGAGTTCTGATGCAGGTGCATCAACAAATACGAAGAAAAACGAAAGATTAACAAGCAGAAACTATACCATCACTCATTAGAAGATTTTTCTTCAGTGATATTCAGTTGATGATAGTTGTATTATTCCTCTATTGTATGTTAAACCTCGGACTTTCAAGCTGGGCTTCAGTGGGTAGAAGGGGGGCTATGTGTTTCTTTTTTTAATTATATCTTCGTGGCGTCATTTTCTGTACGTGTGGTATTTATTTCAGTAACTTTGCACACTATTCGGACAGCTTTTGATGATTTGTTTTATCAAAATCAGACATATTCAATTTATCCTTGAGCTCTGCGAGGATAACAATCGGGACGCTAATGGGACGCGCAATTCGAATCTCGGAGAGATGAAACAAGCGATTGATGTTAAAGTTTCCTCGTTCTCAGTTTTGGATTTGTTACAGAATCAGAGCGCAGCATGGAATTTAAAGGGGCAATGTCATGAGATGTGCATGCACGCGCATTTGGTCGAATCTTGAAAACGTTCGCCTAAACAACAACGGCGGTGGATCTGCCGGTCGATCTCTTGTCGCTGTTGTGGTGCCATCAAAATATATTTTGGACGAATGTTTGTCATTAATTGAAATTATAATTCTTCCAACATTATCCAACATCGTAAAATATGGTGGCCAAACAAACCCAGCATGTTTATCCGACAATGTTGGACGGTGATGTTGGATTCGTTTGGACGGACCTTAATTTATAAAACGTTCAAGGGTTTGAGAATTTTGAGGGAGACGAGGTTTCTCACTCACCTGTACAAAACAGAATCAACCCCCGGCGTCAGAATGAAAGGATTTTGCAGCAAAACGACTTGCAGTTGTTAGCTACTGGTCGGCTTGTGAAGAAGCTATTTGTACTTGAAGAACGCCACGAGTTTGAAGTTTATAAGCAAAAGAGAGCTGAGTAAGTGACGAAGATACAGCGGGAAGCTTAGAATGCTCTGTTGAAAATCGCTGATTACATTGCACACTTGAAATCCATGCAGTTAGTGATTAATTAGACTGTTTGCAGTGGTCAGTTATATACAATAAGTGTCTATACAAACAACTGCAATTTTTTAAATTTCCTCGTGTACAATATAATTAAACATAACAGGACTACATGCTGTTCAATTTGGAAATAATTGAATTTGAAAAATTCCTCTGACTGCCAAGGACTCGGCCTGCGGCCTCGTCCAATTTTGGTAGTCTTCGGAATTTTTCTCATCCAACTATTTCCAAACTGGACAGTATTTTGTCCTATTACATATACTAATCCTTTACCGATAGTGCAAAGCAGACTTGTGATATATTTGTCATAGGAACAGAAAAGACCGGCGTTTAATTTCCCCAACAAACAATCCAAACGGCTTGTCATTGTGTTAGTTTGGGATATTTTGCAAGTGGTCAGTTGTCTGACTGTAAACATGAAGGAAATATTATAAAGGCTAAGTAATCCAATACTGAAATGTCAGCTTTAATTTTAGATTCATTCAGTTTAAGAGGGTCTATAAGGCGTAATGAAAACTGCACCTGCAATGGGCAAGTGGGCAACAAAATCCACCTTGCTCTGCAAAAAATCGTGCCTTTTGCTTCTCGAAGTCTTTTGTTCGTGGGAAAATTTCTGCCTAAGTCCGCCTAGGAATGCTGTGGTATGTAGCACTGCAGTGGCGATAACTTAGTTTTTTGGTTGTCGAAGTTTTTCGTCCCGGGAAAATTTTGTGTTCTGTCTACCGGACAGGATAGGATATGTTTGGCGCTTTTAGATATTTTGCGCTCTATTTAATTTTTTATTTTTTTCGTTACTGACTTTGAATTTACTGGGCCAACTTCTGCCTGTGGCTGATTTTCAGGCTCTTTGGAAATTTTCTGTGTCTTTTTTTATATCTGCGCGCTTATTTTATTTTATTTTATTTTATTTTTTGTTTTCTTTTGTTTGGTTTTTATATTTGTTTCGTCTGCCGTATCGCACAGTTCTGTTTCGCTGCTGTTTGTCAGTGAAAGACTTTTGAAACCGCTTCCCTTTCAGTGCTTCCGGTGTTTTTCAAACAAAAATGATCGGTCTCACGGCCTATGGCTGTGAAAGAAATAACTTTCACAAGTATTCACTAATTCGGGGCGGGTCTGGCGGGTCAGGGTTATATGACTTCTAAAAATGTTTACTTAATCTAATCTTTTTGGTTAAAAAACACAGTGACTTCCACAATTTATTGCTTCAATCCGGTGAAATGCCGAAATTGCTGACATTGTGGAAGGTCTTGCAAATCTGGAAGTCGTCGCTGCATTGTTGAGCAAGTACATGACGGCTTGTCATCTTTTCAGCGATCTTAAAGTTCCTTTTTGGCAAACGCTTCATTCGTCCGGTAAGTTTTCTCTACTATTTCTATCATTACTTTACGCTATGGTTTAAGAGGTTTGAATTGCACTGTAGCAGTAAAATTGGAGAAATATTTAATGCCGATACAAGACTTTTTTTTTTTTCACAGATCGTTTACTGTAACAGGAAGATCCCAGCATTCATTTTCACTGGCGGTCTCTTTCGATGCCCCGGACCTCCCTAGTACAAAATGGCGCCCGGGGCCACTGTTCAACCACATTGAATAAGACTGCCAGCTACGCAGGCTATCATTTTCAGAAATGTTATCATTCTGGAGTTGTATGCAGTTCAGCTTGTATATGTCGAGGGGAATTTACCGCCATTCAACAGTAAAGTGTGAAGAGATCCACATAACAAAGCATAAGAATATTCAAATAATCTCTGGCATGTAAATACTTTCTTGAATTGATGGCTCCAGCTACCGTCTAATAAAGTCTGATCTAAGGTGTAGATGATGCAATGTACTAACGGCATAGCCGGTCTAATATTCACGGAACCGAGGGAACCGCCTCTTAACTTGTCAAAACCGGGAATAAAATACCTGTATATGATCTGACTCCCCTATGCCGCTCAAATGTCTTCGTAATGAATACAAATTTCATTAAAAAGGCTGGGCCGCTGTTTTGGCTGCCATTTTTGACGCCAAAACGACGATACTCTGCGTGGAATATGGGGACTAGATGTTTACTGAAAAGACTTCAGGCTCACGGCGCACATTTATAGATCAAATTTGCAGCACTTACAAAAAAAGCCTACAGTATACTGTGTGTGATATTTTTGGCAAAAAGCATGGAATATAGCCTTTATCAGAATATCTGCGCTACGCATCCTTAATACGCTCACTAACAGAAATCGCTTACCACTCTTTATGCGACGAGGTAATTTCGGAAGATCTGTTGGCCGATTATCCACCAGAAATCTGCTACGGAGCACTTTTGGGGTGAACTCCGCAGTTTACTTCTTGGGGGAAACTCGCGTGCGGAAGGGACCAAGCTAAAGAGCAAACTTTTTCAGCCAAGTAGCATTTTATTATCCCCAGCGACCGTAGTGTGCAGGTCGCCGCTCAATGTCCAAGTCCCCTTGATACACAAAGATTGGCTCAAATATTACCGAAAAAGGACGCTGTTTAATTAAAAACTTAACACACGGATGCCGAAACTAATTACAAGTAATTACGCATGCAAACTCACACCTTTTGATCATCAAAGGAGCCTTGAGCACGTAGTTATCCGTGTTGTTTGACCGTTATCATAATCGATATCGCGTTCCCGAACAAAGGTTTTCGATAATTAATAAGTACTTCCAACTGCCAACGAAAAGACTTTTCAGGTTTTGGCCTAATTTATCACTGTAACATTTTCACATTCTTTGGATATGACTTTCTCCGAATTTTATCTCCTCACATTAAATATGTTACGGAGCAATTTTACACAAAAATTGGATCACGGTTATTGGATTTCTAGGTTTTTTGATTGGTTCTTTGGACATGGGTTGTCAGCTCATAACCTATCTATGAAAAAATATGGTCAATGAACGTGTGAATGACGAAGTACTATTGAAAAAGTTTTAGATTTTACAACTTTTTCAGAGTTCCTTGCAAGCCCCGGGTGAAGCAAATTTACAACACTAATTGAAGAATGAGCAAAGAGGAAATAAATGCATGCTTCAAGTGTTTTTACACAACAGTAAAGGGAACAAGACAGCACTTATTACGAGCAGCTTTCGTCTGTTCGCCTCCGCGATGTAAACAGTCTACCATCTCTGCCGACTCTGCCCTCACAGCGGAAATAAAGTTTTCTTCGTCAATTTTCTTTGCTGAAGTTCAAGCATTTCCAGCTTCAGTTCTCGTTCAGCACAGCCAGTTATCAGTTTCAAGCAGCATCACAAACATTGCACATGCATGGCGAGCAAGGATTAATGCGATTCCTTCCGCAATTCGCGAACGTCCAAGTTTTCAAACATTTTGGTGCATAACCTTTAGAGATTTGCGTCCATAACCAATGTTGATTGGTCGGCTGTTCCTCTCATGTTATTATGTGCGACTGCAGTAGCTTGGACAGATGGTGGTAGTACTTCTCGGTCGACGTCTAACGAAGCGTCAATTCCTGCGAAGACTTCAACTAGAAATTTGCGCAAAGCTGAGCGAAAGTTCTGACTTCCTGCGAAGTAAATCCAAATATTTGTAGCATAGTTCATGAGAAACAGAACACGGACAATGACCAAATGATCAACAGTTTGGATGTGTCCGTTGCGCAACCAGACGGCATATACCACCACCCACAATGCATATGGACCTGTAAAGGTTAGGTTGATTGCTATCATAATTCCAGTAAGTACTCTTTCTCTCTTTCGTTCGACGTCATTTTGAGTTGGCATTCCAACAGTTCGGGCTAAACTTCTGTTGTGACTCTTGAGGTAATTTCGAACTTGGTAATACGCCCTGGTCAGCATGACAGAACTTATCACACCTAGCCCACAACTTATTCCTCGTAATATGTTTCTCATTCTAAACGCTCTGGATGGGCGCCGCAGAATATACGGATGTCCTGTACTCCCGAAGGAGTGGATAGCACCAAAAGCGAGAGAGACGATCGCGATCACGAACAAGAGCAAACGAACACGTGATGGAGTAAGGCGTGTCTTGCGCATCTTAGAGCGCAGAATAATATCGGTTCGGTCGATGCTGAGGAGGATAGAGCACAAATCATGTGCCACAAACGAGACGAGTGTTACCGTGAGGTGTAGCAAAGAAACAATGTACAATGTGTTGTCCTCAGGACGGAGGACGAAAGTGAAAAACGCCAGTGGGATATTGACCAGACATCCAAGCAGATCGATTACTGCGAGGCTCACGGCGATGTAGCGCGTGCTTTTTTGCTGGATTACAGTTCGGTCTTTCTTCAGCACTAAGAGCGTGAGAGCATTGCCTACTACACCAATTACCGCTATCAGCACAAGAATAACACCAGCCACCACTCTCACCGCAAGACTTGGCTGGATGAATTCCACTGAGTGTGCCGTCGAAATATTTACTCCCGATGTGCCATTGAAGACGTTGCTTGGTTTGTGAGCAGACATCTTGGTTTTCGCTGCTCCTAGCCTTCTACTGATGTGTCCCTGGTCAAACAAGAACACGAAATAGTTTCTTCATTGAGGAGTTCTGATACAGGTGCATCAACAAATACGAAGAAAAATGAAAGATTGACAAGCAGAAACTATACCATCACTCAATAGAAGATTTTTCTTCAGTGATATTCAGTTGATGATAGTTGTATTATTCCTCTATTCTATGTTAAACCTCGGACTTTCAAGCTGGGCTTGACTGGGTAGAAGGGGGGTTATGTGTTTTTTTTTTTAATTATATCTTCGTGGCGTCATTGTCTGTACGTGTGGTATTTATTTCAGTAACTTTTCACACTATTCGGACAGCTTTTGATGATTTGTTTTATCAAAATCAGACATATTCAACTTATTCTTGAGCTCTGCGAGGGTAACGATCGGAACGCTAATGGGACGCGCAATTCGAATCTCGGAGAGATTAAACAAGCGATTGATGTTAAAGTTTCCTCGTTCTCAGTTTTGGATTTGTTACAGAATCAGAGCGCAGCATGGAATTTAAAGGGGCAGTGTCATGAGATGTGCATGCACGCGCATTTGGTCGAATCTTGAAAACGTTCGCCTAAACAGCAACGGCGGTGGATCTGCCGGTCAATCTCTTGTCGCTGTTGTGGTGCCATCAAAATATATTTTGAACGATTGTTTGTCATTAATTGAAATTATAATTCTTCCAACATTATCCAACATCGTAAAATATGGTGGCCAAACAAACCCAGCATGTTCATCCGACAATGTTGGACGGTGATGTTGGATTCGTTTGGACGGACCTTAATTTATAAAACGTTCAAGGGTTTGAGAATTTTGAGGGAGACGAGGTTTCTCACCCACCTGTACAACCCGAATCAACCCCCGGCGTCAGAATGAAAGGATTTTGCAGCAAAACGACTTGCAGTTGTTAGCTACTGGTCGGCTTGTGAAGAAGCTATATGTACTTGAAGAACGCCTCGAGTTTGAAGTTTATAAGCAAAAGAGCTGAGTAAGTGACGAAGATACAGCGGGAAGCTTAGAATGCTCTGTTGAAAATCGCTGATTACATTGCACACTTGAAATCCATGCAGTTAGTGATTAATTAGACTGTTTGCAGTGGTCAGTTATATACAATAAGTGTCTATACAAACAACAGCAATTTTTTAAATTTCCTCGTGTACAATATAATTAAAACATAACAGGACTACATGCTGTTCAATTTGGAAATAATTGAATTTGAAAAATTCCTCTGACTGCCAAGGACTCGGCCTGCGGCCTCGTCCAATTTTGGTAGTCTTCGGAATTTTTCTCATCCAACTATTTCCAAACTGGACAGTATGTAGTCCAAATACATATACTAATCCTTTACCGATAGTGCAAAGCAGACTTGTGATATATTTGTCATAGGAACAGAAAAGACCGGCGTTTAATTTCCCCAACAAACAATCCAAACGCCTTGTCATTGTGTTAGTTTGGGATATTTTGCAAGTGGTCAGTTGTCTGACTGTAAACATAAAGGAAATATTATAAAGGCTAAATAATCCAATACTGAAATGTCAGCTTTAATTTTAGATTCATTCAGTTTAAGAGGGTCTATAAGGCGTAATGAAAACTGCACCTGCAATGGGCAAGTGGGCAACAAAATCCACCTTGCTCTGCAAAAAATCGTGCCTTTTGCTTCTCGAAGTCTTTTGTTCGTGGGAAAATTTCTGCCTAAGTCCGCCTAGGAATGCTGTGGTATGTAGCACTGCAGTGGCGATAACTTAGTTTTTTGGTTGTCGAAGTTTTTCGCCCCGGGAAAATTTTGTGTTCTGTCTACCGGACAGGATAGGATATGTTTGGCGCTTTTAGATATTTTGCGCTCTATTTAATTTTTTATTTTTTTCGTTACTGACTTTGAATTTACTGGGTCAACTTCTGCCTGTGGCTGATTTTTAGGCTCTTTGGAAATTTTCTGTGTCTTTTCTTTTTATATCTGCGCGTTTATTTTATTTTATTTTATTTTTTGTTTTCTTTTGTTTGGTTTTTGTATTTGTTTCGTCTGCCGTATCGCACAGTTCTGTTTCGCTGCTGTTTGTCAGTGAAAGACTTTTGAAACCGCTTCCCCTTTGAGTGCTTCCGGTGTTTTTCAAATAAAAATGATCGGTCTCACGGCCTATGGCTGTGAAAGAAATAACTTTCACAAGTATTCACTAATTCGGGGTGGGTCTGGCGGGTCAGGGTTATATGACTTCTAAAAATGTTTACTTAATCTAATCTTTTTGGTTAAAAAAGCACAGTGACTTCTATAATTTATTGCTTCAATCCGGTGAAATGCCGAAATTGCTGACATTGTGGAAGGTCTTGCAAATCTGGAAGTTGTCGCTGCATTGTTGAGCAAGTACATGACGGCTTGTCATCTTTTCAGCGATCTTAAAGTTCCTTTTTGGCAAAACGCTTCATTCGTCCGGTACGTTTTCTCTACTATTTCTATCATTACTTTACGCTATGGTTTAAGAGGTTTGAATTGCACTGTAGCAGTAAAATTGGAGAAATATTTAATGCCGATACAAGACTTTTTTTTTTTTTTTCACAGATCGTTTACTGTAACAGGAAGATCCCAGCATTCATTTTCACTGGCGGTCTCTTTCGATGCCCCGGACCTCCCTAGTACAAAATGGCGCCCGGGGCCACTGTTCAACCACATTGAATAAGACTGCCAGCTACGCAGGCTATCATTTTCAGAAATGTTATCATTCTGGAGTTGTATGCAGTTCAGCTTGTATATGTCGAGGGGAATTTACCGCCATTCATCAGTAAAGTGTGAAGAGATCCACATAACAAAGCATAAGAATATTCAAATAATCTCTGGCATGTAAATACTTTCTTGAATTGATGGCTCCAGCTATCGTCTAATAAAGTCTGATCTAAGGTGTAGATGATGCAATGTACCAACGGCATAGCCGGTCTAATATTCACGGAACCAAGGGAACCGCCTCTTAACTGCTCAAAACCGGGAATAAAATACCTGTATATGATCTGACTCCCCTATGCCACTCAAATGTCTTCGTAATGAATACAAATTTCATTAAAAAGGCTGGGCCGCTGTTTTGGCTGCCATTTTTGACGCCAAAACGACGATACTCTGCGTGGAATATGGGGACTAGATGTTTACTGAAAAGACTTCAGGCTCACGGCGCACATTTATAGATCAAATTTGCAGCACTTACAAAAAGGTCTATGGTATACTTTGTGTGATATTTTTATCAAAAAGCATGGAATATAGCCTTTATCAGAATATTTGCGCTACGCATTCTTAATACGCTCACTAACAGAAATCGCTTACCACTCTTTATGCGACGAGGTAATTCCGGAAGATCTGTTGGCCGATTATCCACCAGAAATAAGCTACGGACTAATTTTGGGGTAAACTCCACAGGTTTTACTTCTTGGGGGAAACTCGCTTGCGGAAGGGACCAAGAGAAAACTTTTTCAGCCAAGTAGCATTTTATTATCCTCAGCGACCGTAGTGTGCAGGTCGCCGCTCAATGCCCAAGTCCCCTTGATACACAATTTAAGGTCGGCTCACATATTACCGAAAAAGGACGCTGCTTAATTAAACTTAACACACAGATGCCGAAACTAATTACAAGTAATTACGCATGCAAACTCACACCTTTTGATCATCAAAGGAGCCTTGAGCACGTAGTTGTCCGTGTTGTTTGACCGTTATCATAATCGATATCGCGTTGCCAAACAAAGGTTTTCGATAGCTAATAAGTACTTCCTTTTCAGGTTTTCGCCTAATTTATCACTGTAACATTTTCACATTGTTTGGATATGACTTTTCCGAATTTTATTCCTTCATATTAAAAATGTTACGGAGCAGTTTTACACAAAAACTGGACCACAGTTATTGGATTTATAGGTTTTTGATTGGTTCCTTGGACATGGGTTGTCAGCTCATAACCTATCTATGAAAAAATATGGTTAATGAACGCGTGAGCGACGAAGTACTATTCGGAAAGTTTTTTCGGATTTCATGAGCTTTTCAGAATGGTTTGCAAGTCCCGGGTGAAGCAAATTTACAGCACTAATTGAAGAATGAGCACAAAGAAAATAAATGGATGCCTCAAGTGTTTTTACACATCAGAAAGGTAACAAGACGGCACCTACGAGCAGCTTTCTGCGGTTCGCCTGCGCGATGTAAAAAGTCTACCATCACTGCCGACTCTACCCTCACAGCGGAAATAAAGTTTTCTTCGTGAATTTTCTTTGCTAATGTTCAAGCATTTCCAGCTTCAGTTCTCGTTCAGCACAGTCAGTTATCACTTTCAAGCAGCATCACAAACATCGCACATGGCGAGCAAGGATTAATGCGATTCCTTCCGCAATTCGATTTTTATAATTGTACCAACGTCCAAGTTTCCAAAATTTTGGTACATAACCTTTAGAGATTTGCGTCCCTCAGCACTGTTGGTCGACTGTTACTCTCATTTTATTATGCGCGACTACAGTAGCTTGGACAGATGGTGGTAGGACTTCTCGGTCGACGTCTACCGAAGCGTCAATTCCTGCGAAGACTTCAACTAGAAATTTGCGCAAAGCTGAACGAAAGTTCTGACTTCCTGCGAAGTAAATGCAAATATTTGTAGCATAGCTCATGAGAAACAGAACACGGACAATGACCAAATGATCAACAGTTTGGATGTGTCCGTTGCGCAACCAGACGGCATATACCACCACCCACAATGCATATGGACCTGTAAAGGTTAGGTTGATTGCTATCATAATTCCAGTAAGTACTCTTTCTCTCTTTCGTACGACGTCATTTTGAGATGGCATTCCGACAGTTCGGGCTAAACTTCTGTTGTGACTCTTGAGGTAATTTCGAACTTGGTAATACGCCCTGGTCAGCATGACAGAACTTATCACACCTAGCCCACAACCTATTCCTCGTAATATGTTTCTCATTCTAAACGCTCTGGATGGGCGCCGCAGAATATACGGATGTCCTGTACTCCCGAAGCAGTGGATAACACCAAAAGCGAGAGAGACGATCGCGATCACGAACAACAATACACGAACACGTGATGGAGTAAGGCGTGTCTTGCGCATCTTAGAGCGCAGAATAATATCGGTTCGGTCGATGCTGAGGAGGATAGAGCACAAATCATGTACCATAAACGAGACGAGTGTTACCGTGAGGTGTAGCAAAGAAACAATGTACAATGTGCTTTCCTCAGGACGGAGGACGAAAGTGACAAACGCCAATGGGATATTGACCAGACATCCAAGCAGATCGATTACTGCGAGGCTCACGGCGATGTAGCGCGTGCTTTTTTGCTGGATTACAGTTCGGTCTTTCTTCAGCACTAAGAGCGTGAGAACATTGCCTGCTACACCAATTACCGCTATCAGCACAAGAATAACACCAGCCACCACTCTCACCGCATAACTTGGCTGGATGAATTCCAGTGAGTGTGCCGTCGAAATATTTACTCCCGATGTGCCATTGAAGACGTTGCTTGGTTTGTGAGCAGACATCTTGGTTTTCGCTGCTCCTAGCCTTCTACTGATGTGTCCCTGGTCAAACAAAAACACGAAATAGTTTCTTCATTGAGGAGTTCTGATGCAGGCGCATCAACAAATGCGAAGAAAAATGAAAGATTAACAAGCAGAAACTATAATATCACTCATTAGAAGTTTTTTCTTCAGTGATATTCAGTTGATGATAGTTGTATTATTCCTCTGTTGTATGTTAAACCTCGGACTTTCAAGCTGGGCTTGAGTGGGTAGAGGGGGAGGTTATGTGTGTTTTTTTTAATTATATCTTCGTGGCGTCATTGTCTGTACGTGTGGTATTTATTTCAGTAACTTTTCACACTATTCGGACAGCTTTTGATGATTTGTTTTATCAAACAGACACATTCAATTTATCCCCGAGCTCTGCGAGGGTAACAATCGGGACGCTAATGGGACGTGGAATTCGAATCTCGCAGAGATGAAACAAGCGATTGATGTTAAAGTTTCCTCGTTCTCAGTTTTGGATTTGTTACAGAATCAGAGCGCTGCATGGATTTTAAAGGGGCAGCGTCATGAGATGCGCTTGCGCGCTCATTTGGTCGAATCTTGAAAACGTTCGCCAAAGCAACAACGGCAGTGGATCTGCCTGTCGATCTCTTGTCACTGTTGTGGTGCCATCAAAATATATTTTGTACGAATGTTTGACATTTATTGAAATTATAATTCTTCCAACATTATCCAACATCGTAAAATATGGTGGCCAAACAAGGCCAACATGTTCATCCGACAATGTTGGACGGTGATGTTGGATTCGTTTGGACGGACCTTAATTTATAAAACGTTCAAGGGTTTGAGAATTTTGAGGGAGACGAGGTTTCTCACTCACCTGTACAAAACAGAATCAACCCCCGGCGTCAGAATGAAAGGATTTTGCAGCAAAACGACTTGCAGTTGTTAGCTACTGGTCGGCTTGTGAAGAAGCTATATGTACTTGAAGAACGCCACGAGTTTGAAGTTTATAAGCAAAAGAGCTGAGTAAGTGACGAAGATACAGCGGGAAGCTTAGAATGCTCTGTTGAAAATCGCTGATTACATTGTACACTCGAAATCTCATGCAGTTAGTGATTAACTGGACAGTTTGCAATGGTCAGTTATATACAATAAGTGTCTATACAAACAACAGCAGTTTTTAATTTCCTCGTGTACAATATAATTAAAACATAACAGGACTACATGCTGTTCAATTTGGAAATAATTGAATTTGAAAAATTCCTCTGACTGCCAAAATGGATTCGGCCTGCGGCCTCGTCCAATTTTGGTAGTCTTCGGAATTTTTCTTATCCAACTATTTCCAAACTGGACAGTATGTAGTACAAATACATATACTAATCCTTTACCGATAGTGCAAAGCAGGCTTGTGATATATTTGTCAAAAGAACAGAAAAGTCCGGCGTTCAATTTCCCCAACAAACAATCCAAACGGCTTGTCATTGTCTTAGTTTGGGATATTTGCAGGTGGTCAGTTGTCTGACTGTAAACATGAAGGAAATATCATAAAGGCTAAAGAAATCCAATATTGAAATGTCAGCTTTAATTTTAGATTCATTCAATTTAAGAGAGTCTAAAAGGCGTACGGAAAACTGCACCTGCAATGAGCAAGTGGACAACAAGATCCACCTTGCTCAGCAAAAAATCATGTCTTTTGCTTCTCGAAGTCTTTCGTTCGTGGGAAAATTTCTGCATAAGTCCGACTAGGAATGCTGTGGTATGTAGCACTGCAGTGGCGATAACTTATTTTTTGGTTGTCGAAGTTTTTGGTCCCGGGAAAATTTTGTGTTCTGTTCACCGGACAGGATCGTATATATTTGGCGCTTTTAGATTTTTTGCGCTTTTATTTTATTTTTTTTCTGTGCTGACTTTGTAGTTCCTGGGAAAACCTCTGGCTGTGGCTAATCTTCAGGCTTCTTGGAAACTTGCGGCGTCTTTTTTTAACACCTGCGCGTTTCTTTTTTTTTTTGTTTTTTTTTTTTTTCTTTGTCGTCTGCCGTATCGCGCAGTTCTGTTGCGCTGCTGTTTGTCAGTGAAAGACTTTTGAAACTGCTTCCCCACACAGCGTGCAACTACAATCCTGGCCAAAAGTATGTGGGACACTCTGAAAAATGCTATGTTTTTACCACCACTCCTTGTTGAGCACATTCATTCAACATTGTAAGGGGGAGGGGAGCGGGAAGAGGGAAAGTGTCATAATTTTTAGATAAAAGGCTAAGTGTTCCACGACTTTTGGCCAGGATTGTCTCTATGATGCGATTTAATTAAAAATGTCCATAACTTCTAGAGGATTTGATGTAATTTAGCCAAATTTGAATGGGTAAATTTTATAAACGCTGTGCATGTATTTTCGATATATTTACTGCGAAAGAATTATTTTAGCGCGAGTTTTCAGTGATATAAGGGGGTCAATGGGGGTAAATATTTTTAGAAGAATATTGTAAATTGGCGCGAAAATTGAGTAGACGGAGATAATCCCCTGAATAACTTCAGATGGAGTCCACTATCATTTCTTGGGCCGACCTTTTGCAGGCGCTGGAAGGCAACACTGTGCATTTGCCAGCGCCCAAGAACTTTTGTAAGCGAGACATTGAACTGAGCAGCGACACGCCATTCTTTGCTACAGTAGACGCTCCGTCGGTCCTGATAAAAGGCGGATGCATCGATCGTGTTAATAGTAAAATGATGAATGTGAGGTGGCGTTTCTTTAACTTCTGGAAACAAATTCCTCAGTGCCAGCTTGTGTTGCAACACAGTGAAACATGAAACCTGATGCATGACGTCAGTGTGCCGAGTACTGACAATAATTCTCATCAATTCTCACCGGGGAAAGTTGGATTTTTTGAAAGTAAAAGAAATTGTACTTCTTGATATTGCACACAATGACTTATCGTTAATATTTCCTCTATTCTAAGTGGCATTTATTGTTCAAACATGCCGTTTTGATGTGGTTTCAACAGTTCTCAGCCACTTACGGCTATAAGATTATAAATAGACTAATTTTACTGATACAGTGCAATTCAAACCTCTCAAACGAGAACGTACTGCAGTGGTAGAAATAGTAGAGAAAGCTTACCGGACAAATGAAGCGTTCGCCAAAAAGAGAACTTCAAGATCGCTGAAAAGATGAAAAACCGTCATGCACTTGCTCAACAAGTAGCGACAACGTCCAGATCTGCAAGACCATCATCCACAATGTCAGCAATTTCGGCATTTAACCGGAAGAAGTAAATTGTGGAAGTCACCCTGTGTTTTTTAAATAAAAAGATTAGATTTAGTAAACACGGGTCATAACCCTGACCCGCCAGACCCGCCCCGAATTAGTGAATACTTGTGACAGTTAGTTCTTTCACAGCCATAGGCCGTGAGACCGATCATTTTTATTTGAAAAACACCGGGAGCACTCAAAACGTCGTGCCGCGGCAACAATAAACAAGTTTCTAATCAAAGTCCTGTGTATTAATTTGTAAGTAATACAGGGATACCAATCTCATAGCGACAAGAAGTAAAGATACTAGTATAATCTTACATGACACACGTGACATATGTGTACTTTGAGTGACGTCCGAGTTCATGCCGTGACAACACCCGGCCACAATAACGTCAATTCTCAGTAACAAATACGCGAATAAATCGGATTTTACAGCACTTCCTCAGAAAAGAACGTTCGAACTACTTTGCCCACTGTAGATACATTAACATATCATATTGGCCGGTATATTTGACCAACCGAAGCATGATTTTTAACAGTTCTCACCTTGACCGTTAATTAAAATCAGAGAAAAATTTTAATGCCTATATAAGATTTTTTTCATAGATCGTTTATTGCAACAAGGAAATTCCAGTATTCATTTTCCCTTTCATTTTTCACCTGCTTAGGCTCACATATTACCGAAAAAGGACGCTGCTTAATTAAATTTAACGCACAAATGCTGAAACTAAATTATAAGTAACTTAAGACTGGTGTTGCCAGTGAGCTCGAGGCGTGAGTTGCGTCGAGACCAGAAGGAAACAAAAGTAGGGACAAGAGCGGAACTCCCAAGAGAGACTTCCAGTTTCAAACCAGAAAAATATCACACAGTATAGAGAATTTGGCTTTTGACACCTTGCTCAAATGAAACCTGATTGAGTTATAAATTATCATTACAACACTCATACACTTGCTTCTTAAAGGTTGAGCGACTCTGCATTTTGAGAATGCGTGACATCTTTTTATACACAATGGCGATAGTTTGACTTTGATACTTACTTTCTAATCAGAGGCCACCATTAATCCAGCCTTCGCTTCAATACTTATGTGTTTTCTTTTATTAACTGAATACATTTCTTCTACCAGGCTTTCGAGTATTCGTGCTCCGTCAAATGTAAAACTGAAAGCGAAGAATGTAACACGAGACATGTTAACAATATTATTGCGGTTTTGTTCACAGTGTGTTTAGTCCATCACCGTGACTGCAAACCCATTTGGTGTATTTTTCATTTCTGGTATACAACGACCGTTGCGAAACAAATGCTACATGACTGAATGAAAGAAACATTTCAATAGGCAATGTACAATAAGCAGAAGCATTTTATGAGGCAACAGATGTCATGTACAGAGTAAAGCATAAATCGCCATTGTTTTACGGCTAAAGCTCATCGTAGCTTTGGTTTCCGTTTTCGGCCTGTTATCTTCCCAGAAGTATTTCGTGTCGCCACAGAAAGTTTCGTTGGGACTAAATAATTAGCGGCAACAGAGATTTTGCAATCCCCCAGCGGTATCTACGAACATTTGTTTACGGCTATTCTCAAAGCTTCCGCGGTGACCTTATAAACGCAAGCCAAAATTGTTCCCTAAAATCCAGTTTATTCGTGCATGTTCCACAGAGCCAAACGGTGTTGAGTTTGGATGGGATGCAGTTAACTTTTACACACAAATAACGAGTAATTAACTGGCCACATCTCGAGTTGTTTAGCGAAGTCAATTACGTCATCGCATATCACGTGATAATATGAACCAATCACCGTGTGCTGATTCTCGACCCAGAAAAAAAAAATCCTTTTTTAAGCTCGCTGGGGCCCACGAGCAATTACGCATGCAAACTCACACTTGTTGATCATCAAAGGGGCCTTGAGCACGTAGTTGTCTGTGTTGTTTGACAGTTATCATAATTGATATTGCGCTGCCCAAAAAATATTTTCGATAATTAATAAGTACTTCCAACTGCCAACGAAGAGCCTTTTCAGGTTTTGGCCTAATTTATCACTAAAATTTTCACATTGTTTGGATATGACTTTTCCAAATTTTATCTCTTCACATTAAAAATGTTACGGAGCAGTTTTACATAAAAGGAAAGGATTTTGAAATTTATGAAATCTAGTTTTGCCAGCTGCTCAGATCTAGGTGCGTTTCCTGCTTGTGATGCAAAGTGACAGAATATGAAATGAGTGGTCAGTTCAGCCGTGATCAGTTCTCTGACTGTAAACAAAAGGATTTCTGTGCGAACATTCATTGGTTTGGCCCTAAAATCACTGTGGAGGGTCGATTCTTATATCGTGTCACATTTGTGAAATATGGCTTTGATTTCTCGAAGATTTCGATTAGTCGTCAGCTTCTACCATTGGCCCGAAAGCTTGACGCCTGTTTCTCAATTTTTCTTTTGGTTTTTGTTGTTTTTGTCTCTGGAGCTCATGTCTAGGTCTGGTTTTAGTGTTTGTTGGGTTGCTGTTGTCAGATATTGATCCCTCTGTGTACAGAAGTTCGCTGCAGAGCCCCCTGTTGGGTACCTCTGAAGAAGGGGTGAGTTACTTGGTTTAGCAGACATTCATACTGCCTTACAATCGAACAAGAAGGCAAATAGAAAAAAAGAAAAATAACAATATAGTGTTAGACAAAGAATCATCCAAGTAGTGCTAGTGTTTCAATTCCCGATACATTGTAGACATAGCTCAGCCAGTGTTATCCGTGAGTTTCTGTTTCTGCTGTGATCCGTTGTGTACATGTATGCGAGGGTTTTGTTGTAAAAAGTGGATGTTATCCTTTTCCAGGAACCTGATTGTCTGGGGATAAATGTGCGTGACACTTAAAGCCGGATGGCATGACGTCACTGAGAAAAGGAAGTTTCAGTCAGTCGAGTCTAGTCGCAGCTCGTTCCCTCCCCTTGGTTGAAGTTAGCCTGGGAGAGTTGACAAGATTACCGTAATAATCCTCGAATAAGCGACCCCTCTCAGCCAAAATTTGAAATAAGAGCCCTTTCCCCCTCTCCTTCTGTTCTGTTCTTTTTTCTTTTTTGTAAAATCGACACGACGTTTTGTATACACGTTGTACACTTTTGGCGAACTAAACGACAATGCTTAAGTTGGGAATACTTGCCAGCACTTATGGTTCGCAAGAAATGGTGCACGGATGTATCCAGTTTGAAAGTCGGAGATCTGGTTCTTGTGATGCCCTCAAGTTTTTCACGGACGTGACGAGGTTTGGAGGTCTGCTGAAGTGCAGACCAAGTTTGGGCTGAGCAAGCACCTGGCCTTGAAACTCGCCTTGTTGGAAGAGGTCTTGTCGGTTTAGACCAAGCGACCGGTCGGAAGTGCCGAAAAACATTAATTATTTGGTTCTAGCAGTCCTCACTGAGAGAGCTAGACTACTGAGGCCAGGCTGCTTGCCAAGTCGCTAAGTAAAACGTGGTCGAGTCGTCTTTCAGATCGAGCAAGTGACAGTTTGTATACAGTTTGGCGGGTTTTGAAATGCAAATACACAGTCAAGAACAAAAACCTACACTTGATTTTTAGCGCGGAGAATACGAGACATCTTTCGGTAAATATAAAACAAATCACGCAATAACCTGAGACACTGCCAATCCAGGGCAAAGTAATTTCCCACGGGAAGCATATTTTTATATTCAGAAAAATGCGCTCGATCGAAATCGCTGTATTGGGCGAGGGGATATCTGCGATTATGGAACTTTTTGTTTATAATGATTCAGTACGGTATTCAAAACCACCAATTTCCATATACTGTCGTGAACGTTTTAGCTCTTCCAGCAAATAAAACAAAAATCATAGCATTTTACAACTTTGTTTATGTCTCCAATAATTTCGAAATAAGAAGCGGTCCTCAAACAGTACGAAAATTATAATTCCATGGCCCGGGTGCATGCTGCCGGCGAATCGTGCAAGTCACCCGTCAAACGGAATGACTGATCCCTGATATTAAGTTACGAAATAGTGTCTCAATTATTACTCTCGCAAAGCTTGGGGATTATTTTATTGCTTTCACATTACTACTAACTTACACAGTATATTTTTGGCAGTCAATGGATATATACTGCTAGTTCGGACTGGTTTATAAGGGCGTATCATGTGGCAGTTTTCTTGCAGCTAAAGCGTGCTGTGCTTTATTTGGCTTCCTGTTCTTCCATCTTTGCATCACAATCCGTTTAAAGTGGGTATTGCGATAAGCGTAAAGAAATGGGTTAACCATGGCATTCAAGGTGGCACAAACAAGTGGTACATAGATACCTAATAGTATCCACACATCATAGTCTTTTTTGCTGTGGCTTACTACAGCAATCCCCACATTAACGATGACAAATGGGCTGAAACCAAATACAAAGTTCGTGGCAACAATGATTCCAATTCTTTTCATGAGTGTTACTTCTCTGCGAATGCCTACTTGGCGTCCGGAATTTCTCGCTGCGGTGAATATTTTGGCGTACAGGCCAAACGTAACCACGTAAAAGAGACCGCATAACGTCGTGTTTGTAATGCCAAAGGCAGTTTCGGGCGTACTTTCTTGGCCGTAAACCGGGATACAGGATTCTCTGTCTTGAAAAACACCAGGAGTTAACAGTGCCCATGTGCCAAGAGAGAGTGAAACAACGGTGGCCACAACCAGGCAAAGCAAAGTCGATTTCGTGCGCATGTGTAAATGAGGTTTTAAACTGAACACAATGACGAGGTATCTTTGGATTGTTATTAAAAAGGAGAAACTTGCGGTGAATGCAAAACAACTGACAGCAAGAAAGCCCAGATACGGGCAAACGTCATTTAATCGACTCTGGAAATTTTCTTGAGTAATTCCTTGATATATTGCTCCCAAAGATACCACGTACGAAGCGACGAGAATGTCGCTGAAAGCTAAGCTACTGATAAACATCATGGATGGCTTCTTGCGCAGTTCGTCTGTTCCCAAAATGACGACAAGGACAATCAGGTTTGCGGCGATTGCCGTGACTCCAATGCCGATAGAAGCTAAAAGAATTGGCGAACCAATGTCTATGCAGCGGTGTCTTGTTTTAAAAGTTCCAATTTGGGTTTGGCAGTTTTTACTGTTCAAAACACACTCGGGGAAAAAATAGTTCCTGGAGAAGCTTCGATATTTCCTGTGTAATGTGAGGTTTTGTTCCACGCAGATGTTTTGTATTTTGTATCCTTCATCTGGAATGTAATGAATAGATGCAAATGCCACATCATATTGGTAGTCTTTAATCAGTGTACAGTTCGTGCAATCTTTGCTAATTGCAACTCCATTGATTTTCTTGAGCATCGGAAGTTTCAAGATCTCTTCAGATATGGTCCAATTAGTGTTTCCAGTGATATCCAACACTTCTAGTGAAGACAGGTCGACTTTTAAATGTCCGGGGTCCTCGTTCTGGAAGTTTGTTATTTTGAGATGCCTATAAAAAAGGCACACAAGTTAAAGATTGTTGGTAAGGACAAATAAGCCACTTTCACAATCATGCGAAGTTAGCAAAGCGCAGATTTTCTGGCGGGCCACCAGACAATACACCGTGGGGACAGAGTATATAACTTATTGCTGTCGACGAAGGTAGCAGCATACTAAACACACAAAAGACACGATTTTATACGACCGGAAACGTCTGTCAGTTTTCTTCACGTGACGTACTCTGGCCTATTGAACGCGGCCACATATGCACATTTCCTTTTTGAAGTCCATTTCAAGCATCTCGAATGCAGTTTCCAGTGTCAAAGTACAAACTTCTCTGTAGTGCGTGTACCACTCGACGAATTGACGATCGATCGACAAGAAAATCTCCCCGATTTTCGAACATGCGGCAGTATAAGCCCGACATCCAGTCACCTGACAGCACAATTTCTATTTTAAAACTCATTTCCGATTTCTAAAAGAACTGTGGTCGGCATACAAGGCCAATATTTATAGTTAGTTTCACTCGATGTGGCGGCCATCTTGGATTTTTTTATGATGAGAAGGCCTGGGAAAGAGCATTACAGACAGAAAGACGGACGGAAGTGGCTTAGAGTATTATTATATAAATTAACCGCTATAGCTTCAACTCTCTCACACGTTTAAAACCCACGGGAGCGACACAAACCGAGAAACATTGTACTTTGTAAATCAACTATTCACTTGAAATAAAATCAGGTTCTAACGACAAAAACTTTGGCATTATAGGCACTTGAACCCCTTCACACCCAGGAGTCATCAAATGTTTTCGCATTTTCCCACCAAAAAGTATGTAACACGCTATGGAGAACTTGGCTTTTGATGAATAGCTTGCTGAAATGAAAGCTACTTACACTCTGAACCAATGGAAAAAGTTTTGTGAATTGTGCGTTTGGTTTCCTACATATTAGTTTTATTAGTTTCATTCTCTTTCCGCATCAACTAAAACGGAAAAAATATGATGTTCATAGAGTAAGCAGAAATATAATAAACTAGTTTAACTTACAGTATTTTAACATCCTGTGGTCTCCGAATGAATCTGCTCAACTCATTCATATTGTTCAGCTCGCACGAAGCGGTGACTGCTTCTGTGGCCGCATGCGAGCACTTACAGGAGCCGCTGCAAAGCTGAATTCCTTGTCCATAATTAAACAGTAAAACGAAAATGAAAGTTGTCAAAACCATTGGAGACAATGGATACATCTGAAATGAAAACATAAATCGTATATAAGATGACAATTCAAATAATAAAATCTTAATGGACCAGTCTAGAAACACGACTAAAGTAAGTTAAAGGGGCATTTCAACATAAACGCTGAAAGACTCACAAAGTTCGTGTGGTACATTCGGCGGTATCATCACAGCGGAAATGACTTCATTTAAATATTATGGCTCTCTAAATAACTCATGACTTAGGCACGTGCGTTGTCATGCATCCTTACGATTTATTGGCTTTCTTATGTAACTTTAACGACATTAATATCGAAATTTGCATCATTTGAATTGCAAACAGCGCTTGTCACCAGAAATATATGTCAGCAAGTTGCTACCAAAACTGTTGTATTGCTCTCGATGCAGAGTTATTATCGGCTAGAATTTCTAGTGCGACCGCGGGCTTGTTCAAACATTGTCGTAAAAATTTTGTCGGAACTTTAATCAATCACTTGGATGCGTGGGCTTGCCGGATAACCAACATATTTAAAAGTCTGATACAGGGACACGAGGACTCGGTGGCCCGATCTCAGAGAACTTTCGACATCACGCTCTCACGAAAGTCGAGTGATGAACATTATAACTAGGGAGTTAAGGACCATAATAGCCATTAAAGTAGACGATTTCTGTTTGCTTGAGGGATCGTATTGATGCAGGAAAATTAAACATCAACAATATACCGGATCATTCGGACGAAAAATAAAAATCTTGTTCACGTCAAGAGATGATACCTCCTCCCTCTGAACAAAATTCATTTTAAATTATTGTATTTCTTTTTAAGATTGGGTAATCCTTTTAGAAATGTGGTTAGTCAACACGTGTGAATCAGTTCCTACCTACAATATATTTCTTTGGATCAATATCGCTAGGCAAGGCAGAGTCTTACAAAAGAGTAAAATAACCTTTATGCCATTTTAGGACAAACAACTAGAATAACAGAGGCAATGATTGTGACCATGAAACTCAGTCTATTGGGTTGGAACTGAGCAAAGCTGGAAAAACATTTTTCACTGGGGGACCAAAATTTGCTGCGTCACCGTCATGACGAGAAATTAGAACTACCATATTCGTACGTTATGCGGAAATTAACCGAAGCGAAATTAAGACAACTAACCTTGGTTACTGATCAACTTGCTTGGTGTTGCTCTTTCTGGTGTGAGAGGAAATGTCTCTGAGTCTTAATATGACCAATTTTGCTCCTGAATTGTAAACGGAAGTCCGACGTTTCAAACAAGCTTCATGCAGGTAATCCACATGTAAGGAATGTTACAGTAGGAAGGTGACGTGTGATTCAGTGCCTCTGGTGTTCAGGTATTGGTTTAGTTGCGTTAATCCATTAAACGTATATCCAGGTTTCCAAGACAACTATCATAAAAGACGAATGTGCTTCTGTCTTTCAGCTTTGGCTATAGTCCCTAATTGCTTGCCTTTTGTCAAACTGTCTAATAATAGTACAGTGATTTGATTGACAGTGTTACAGATAGGAAGTGCATAAAAGTGAAGCAAAATAAAGTAATCAACCCCTCCCTCACAGACCGCGGAAACTGTCACGCGTCTGGGAAATAAAAGCGACGTGGTTTAACAGTCCGCTATAACTGAGTGTACATGAGTGCTGATTGTTACCTGCGTCAAGTTCGGCACCCCCCAATCGGCAATTTACAAATGCAATATTAATAATTATGTCAGTATGTCAGTGGTGCAACATCACAGTTAAGAGACAAACAAAATGTTACTGAAAGCCTTGATTTGCGTAAAATAACCTTAATACTTTGCATACGTTGTTGGAGACACAGTTTTCTAACTCGTCCTTGTTACGCAAGAATTATCGTCCTTTAATCCTCTCAGATATACAATTACAACTTCGACAAACTAGCGGAACCGAACGATAAAACTGAAACAGATGACAAACAATCCTAATGAGCACGCTGCACGGAACTAAAACAAAATTGAACAAAAGTGAACCGAAATAGAAAAGGTACTTACAATCTGTGCCTGAATCAGCTCAAAGGGAATAAAGGAACAGAAAATAGACAGTACTAGCACACGTATGTCAACTCGATCAATCCTTTCCTTTGTGCTCATGCGCGTAACGGGCCGCAACGCATGCGGGCTCACCAATATAAACAAAACGCAAATCAACTAAAAAAGACTGAGAACAACTTGGAAGGTCCCGAACATATGTTTGATATTTAAACAGAGAACAAACTGCCTGTACTACTTTCCATTATGTAAACCCTTTGGTCACTAGATTTTTACTGTGACTTGCGTGATGTTTCGTCAAGTATAGCGCTTCGATGCGGAATAAACATTATATTGGTTCTGAGAAAGGTTCTCGACACCGTATAAATCATACAATCGTTGTATCACTCAGACCAAACCCAGCAAGATGGTTTCATTACAAAATGAAAGCAAAAGACTTTCTTGTAGAATACGTACAAAAACATACCATTCCTTGAATGTCTAGTGGCTAATTCGTTTAGCAGTAATTACAAAAAAAATCTGGTTGGCTCGTTTAAAACTCCAAAGAAGATTAGCGTTTTTAAGTCTTCACCAGTCGGCGATAGAAATGTTTATGTTAGAGTAGATTAATGATGACACCTTTATTAGTGCTGTTCGTGTCATTAAAGCTTTACTGTATTGTTTAGAAACAATATTTGTGACGTTTAGAGCCGTTCCGGATGACTGTCGAAAGTAATCGTGTTATTACTTTGGTTTTGCGTTTGTTGCTAGATATATAGTTTTATTACTCACAAAAAAGTGGCAAATTGTTATCGACAACTATTTTGAACCGACAACTATTCATGCACGATAAGTACACGACGGATTGGCAACAAGCGTTTACTGCGCATGTTAAAAGTGCGAGTGGCAATATATAGGTCGGGTTTATCTCACATAAACATACTTTACATAAACATACTTTACATAAACATACTTCAATAAACATACTTCACATAAACATACTTCACATAAACATACTTCACATAAACATACTTCACATAAACATACTTCACATAAACATACTTCACATAAACATACTTTACATAAACATACTTCACATAAACATACTTCACATAAACATACTTTACATAAACATACTTCACATAAACATACTTCACATAAACATACTTCACATAAACATACTTACATCAACATACTTTACATAAACATACTTCACATAAACATACTTTACATAAACATACTTCACATAAACATACTTCACATAAACATATTTTTAATCAGTTCAGTTTAAAACTACATGTGGATAGGTGATCCCCAAGACAGGTCACTATGATTGGAATGTCCGAGTTGGCTTGGATGCGTAAAATCCCCTGTGACCAAAACGTCAACATTTAATATCTGTATTTAGATTTGCCTAGATCTTGAAATGTTCACCTTGGAACAGGGTATGTAATGGGGAAACGACTTTCTCTCTTTATCCTCTCGTCTCTTTTCTTATACCTCCTGAAAGAAATTTACTTCAATTTTCACTTTTCTAATAAATTGTTTGGATGGCTATCAAAAAAATTATGTTAAGGGTGATACTAACCCGATTTTCAGACGTCTCGAGCTCGTCCGCACGCTGTCTCCCCCTCAACGTCTGACGACACCTTTTGTTTCCGATTGAACAATCGCAGATAACTTAATGTATGCAAGAAATGTTTAAACATATGGCTGAACGGCCCTCGGAGCTGAGGCTGTTGAAAAGCGTCTGTTTAAATAATATTTAAAGGACAACGAAAAACACCACTTTTTCAACAGCCTCATCGAGTATCCCAGCCATTATTGTTAAAACATTTCTCGCATACCTTATTTCTCTGTGATTGGTTAATTGGAAACAAATAGGCCAGAGTACGAAAATTAGCTTGGTACATAAGACGTTGAGGAGGAGGGAGCGTGGGGACGAGCTCCGGAAGTCTGCAAATCAGGCTAGGGTAATACCTATTGTTACACTCTGCGGGCGTGCTGGCTTTCTGCCCGTCTCTCTCAAACACCTTAAAATCATTAAATATCTAACATCACAACATGGTTTATAATGCTTTGCATTCTAATAACTACTCTGCATTCCCCATTGATAGGTATAGAATTATTGGAAGTATTCACTGCATTGTTCACGTTCCGTTGTGCGAAAATCGAGTTCGAAAAAGAAACACATGCCAGAGAGACTATTATCGCTGGGCTGAACAATACACTCAGCGCCTCATATAATCCTTACCAACTGACTCGAGCTCCATTTTATAAATCGAGATTCGTAATTATCTGTTTCTCAAGGACTACAACTTTCTAGCATACTGCAATATATGTTTCTCTTGGCAAATGGTGTGGTAACCTTCTGGTATTGCATATGTTTCTCTTCCGAGAACTCATCTTGTATCTGGTCTGGATCTTAAAAAAAAGGCGAGCCAACACAAGACTTTCGCATTGCCCGCAATGCATTTTTGCAATCTACGTTCCATCAAAATGCGACGAAGTGTTTCCGTGTTCACTCCCTTGCTCCTCGCCATTCGAAATGTCCTGGACAACGAGAAAACTCGGAGGGCATGGCTTTTGCAAAGACAGCAAGCTTAAGTCAAGCGGATTGACGGAACCCTTGTACTCGCCGTGTCTCGCAAAGACACGGAGACAGTTCAGGTTATAAACCCCAGGAAGCGACACCAGAGCCCGAAACTGAAGGTTAGATGTTTGGTTTGGATTTAAGTGTAATCTTCGGGATGTCTGTCCCACCCAAACGAAGGTAGCGGGAGGGTGGCCGGAGCTCGCATCTGTTTCGCTATCAAGGGAGCCGGGAGGGTAGAAGGGTTGAGCTCTCGGGTCTTTTGAATTGGCAGATGAAGTGCTCCACCTACAGAAGCAAAATAATTTAAATCAGAAACGCAGGGACCAGTTCACTAAGGCCCAGGTCAAACGTCGAACTTCACATGAGTCGAACTCAATGCAAATTAGCTCAAACAGTGGCTTTTGCTCATTTGCATTGAGTTCGACTCATGTAAAGTTCGACGTTTGACTTGACACTTTTACAAGTGCATATCACAAGTGTCAGTTGGATCACTTTCCGTAAACGTTAAATACAATTAGCGTATTACCATGGCCAATTACTGTCTTGAAACTATTATTATGCATCTATTTATTGTGAAAAATTATTTGTTTATGTACTTGACCCTAGCAATGAAGTGTTCACTCGTGAAACGGATAGTAGCTAAATTCAACATGTTGGCACAACATCGCCCAGCAGTGTTAATCAAACACTCTTTGCGAAACTACAGTGTTGTTGGAGTCCACAATTATGAGCCCGATCAAAATAGACGATGGAAAACGCGAAAATGCATCGCAATTGCCGCTCTTACCGTCGCATTCAGTGCACAATGTTGTGCCAACGTTGCATTCGCTTTCTCGGACAAATTGCGAATAGTCACCGATGCTTAAATGGGTTACAATGTTGGAAAAGGGTTAGAATATTGACATCAAATTGATGTTATTGAAGTTAGAATCTTAGTTAAAAAGAAAAAGATCTTCTCACCCACCTTGAAATTAATTCAGTAAAGACATCTACTGGATTTGAAGAGCAGTTGTGTAGCACGAGTTCTACAGCAACACTTGTTAATCTGGTGGATAAAAAACAAATTCGACGTAATTCCATGCACATTCCTTCGCGCATACTCGCATGCTTACGCGCCAACAGCAATCTCGTCTGATCACGTGGACCGTAAGTATACAGTGGAACCACCCTGAGTGACCACTTACCAAATGACCGATTGGTCCCTCAGTCAAGTTACCATTAGTGAAACCTCTCGCAAGCGACCACCTCTCGTAACCACATTTGATGCCTTTTGATTGCTTTTTACCTCCGGTAAGACCTGTATCAAACGTAGCCGTTCACACGCGTCGAATACAATGCAAATGAACAAAATCTATTGTTTCAGCTCATTTACATTGTATTCGACGCATGTGAAGTTCGACGTTTGAAACAGGCCTAAGCAACCACTCTGTGCTTCCAAAGAGAAATTTTCTGCGCAAGGACTAACTTCCCTGCAGAAACCAGACTGGACAAAACACTAACATAATAATGTAATGTACCGTGCAACAGGACCCAAGGTTATTTTTCAAAATATAACGTGTCATTCATTCTCTAAAACTGCTTTTTTTTGACACTGGTTGCAAATCAAAACTGGATCTCACTTAGGCCTCCCATGGTGAGAAATTCCCGTAGGCGACCACCTCCCGTAAGCGACCACTTAAAGTCAAACAAAGGGTAAGTACATGGTCCAAAGTTATGTCTTTCTCTGCTCTATAGAGTGAAAAAAAAAAAAAAAAAAAAAATGTGACGTCCTGCTTTTTGCATCACCTTTCAACTTTACATTAGATCCCTTGAACAACATCATGCTATCTGTACAAAAGTTCCAATCGGTAACACAATTGCAAGTAACTACATAGGTCTGAAGGTCAAGACAGTCCCGCAACTAAACTCTCTTCTCGGGAACTGACACTAAAAATTAGAGTTCATTATGAAGTAATTTGAACTTCAAAAGCCCACATATCTCCGCTGTTAATTGCACTAAATACCATTATTTTTTGCCTCGACTTTTTTTCCAAACAACTGGACAGAAATTCAGAAAAATTGTGACGTCATCACTACCAGTATCACAAGACATATATAAAATACGTAACCCTGTGCGCTTAATCTCACCTTGGCTTTTTGACGTTCACTTGCACTGAAGCTGGATGATGCAGTGAGTACTTCACCAGGAGCTCTCGGCTGTCCTCTGCCGCGGAGGGACTGGGATTAAGATGAGCAGGTACGCCAACGTGTAGGGTCTGGAAACAAGTGGCAGGAGATATTTTGCTGTCAGTGTGCCTCAAGTGGCATAGACGGCGGTAGTAACGCTAAACTCCCATTGGATGTGGACTGTTGTTGTGAGAATGCCTTGCGCTCCACTAAATTTTCTCATACAAATCTTATTTATAAAATAACTATGATACTACGCGCGCCCTGATTGGCTAGATAACCGTGTTAGATGAAAGTATATTACACGTTTTTTACTTGACTAATTATTTTATAAAAGAAATGTATAACGTGTTCTCGTGTAATATAGCCTCATCTAAACACGCGGGGGGTTGGGAGAACACGAGAGTAGCGCCGGAAACCACTCGGCGGCCTCGTGGTTTCCTTACGCTACTCTCGTGTTCTCCCAACTTCCCGCGTGTTTAGATGAGGCTATATTACACGGTGACGCGTTACATATTTCTTAAATATATATCAAAATATTTCAAAATATGAACAATGTTCCTGTCTTCAACACTGATTCTTATTCGTAAAAAAACATATCGTCGCAGGGACGGTACATGAAAACAATTTGACTCACAGGAAGATGCGGTGCCGATACAGGTTCAGCGAGAGCGTGAATGGCTGCGTGACTCTGGCCAGAAACTGTCCTTTTCATTAATTTATCGTCAATGTAGGAAGACTGAACAAAAAGAAGAGAGAATGAATAAGAGGAGGAGAAGGTGAGAAACAACACCCAAGCAATCATTGATTGATGATTTATAACAACACTCAAATAACCAACTGAGGACCCGTTCAGTTTGAGACCAATATACAACCGTGGACAACACTGTTGACACATTCTCCCCTATCCTCCCCCATGCAATGTTGATAACTTTATTATTTAGCCACGGTTTTCCGTCAAAATCTTACAGAAACTCTTCCGCTACAACGGGGAGGGGGGATGGGGTTGGTGCTCAAAAGCAGTTTTCTCTCGAACTGGATGACTACAGCATGGTAGTTTAAAAAAATATATACGAAATTTAAAGCATGTGTCAACACATTTTGTCCGCCATTGTAGGCCTATTAGTTTGGGTCGAGTTTGGGCCATTTGCAATTTAGTTCGACTAATGAAAAGTTTGATCAGTTTGTCCCTAATCTTAGATTGATCTCACGCACATACAGCGTTCAGATGTACAGATGTAAAAGCACAAAGCGGTACGAATCTGCTGCTCACCTCCCAGAACACGACCAAACCAATGCTGACAGTGGATATGTCATCAGACCGGGCACCGCCTTCAGACTGCTCCTTCATGTCCTTCCAGACTCTTGAACGAAAGAAGAAATCCACCGAGGGCGACGTAGAGGCATCGATCTGATGAAGCAATGTGAGAAGGCGCGTGAATAGTCGAACGCATCCCTGCGCAGTTTCTACGAGTCCTTTCTACACACAACAATCAACAATACAAAGACAAAAGTGTAACAAGACAAATATTTACCTTCTCGTCTCTGAATGACACGTGGCTAACATGCAGATTGTTTTGCGTTGATTCGGGAGACCCTGAAGACAAAACGATGATCTATTAAAATGTACACTTAAAGAGGGGCCCAAGATAGCCAAGCTCCATAATCATAGAGCCGTTTTCGATTGACTGTCGAAATAATCTGCGTAGCAAGTGTTCCCTTCGTTACGAAGAGTATAAGACGACTTTCTTCGATTTTGGCCATGCAAAAATTCGGGCGAGTGCAAAAAATTCTGGGAGCAGTTTCCTTCTCTCCCTCCCCCTTCCCTTTTCGCGCGGTCAAAAAAAAAAAGGCAAAAAGGTCTTTGTCACGGAAACGCTTGCTACGCAGGCCAGATATTTCTGACAACAGTTAAACAAACAAACAAACAAACAAACAAACAAAGTAAACAACAAACTAAATAATACGACAAAAAAGCACGAGGAGGTGGATCCATAACTTCAAGGTATCAATCGTAATAAAGAGCTTTATGGGGTGAGTCGTTTTCACTCACACTCGAGACTCCTACCTTTCCGTCTGGTGGCTTTGAACTGAGTCATGACTGTTTCGCCTGGCTTCACTTTAATCAGTCCATCTGATAGAGGAAAAAATAATTTTAGTAAAATTATTCGCGACTAGAAGAGGACGACAAGAACGCAAGTGTGATTATATATGAACTACTTATAGATATTCACTATTAGTGGTCTTCCAGAGTATAGAAACAAGTTGTGCTGGAAAATAGTTGAACGTCGAATTTCCACATGCTATTTAGAAACACGCCGGCAGACGTTATAATTACTTAGAAACATCCCTCGCACACATAATCATTTCTCAGAAACATCCCCTACAGGCGTAAATATTTCTTAGAAACATACCCTGAACGCATTATTTCTTAGAAACATCCCCTGCACGCACATTATCTCTTAACAACATACCCTGCACGCACATCATTTCTTAGCAACATCCCCTGCACATACATAATTTCTTAGAAACATCCTCTGCACGCACGTTATTTTTTAACAACATCCCCTGCACGCACATCATTTCTTAGAAACATCCCTTGCAGGCGTAAACTTTTCACAGAAACATCTCCTGCACGCATCACAATTTATTAGAAACATCCCCTGCACGCATCATCATTTCTTTGAAAAATCCCCTGCACGCATCACCATTTTCTCAGAAGTATCTCCTGCAAGCGTAAGCAATTCTCAAAAGCATCCCCTACACGCTCACCGTTTTTATGATGACTCAATGGCTGCAGCTTCCAACTCTTGCTTACACAGGAGACCTGCACTACGCACAACTCATTGTGCTTCTTGGCGAGATGGCCCTGACATCAAAACACGATTGTACACTCAATTATCCTTAGTAGGGGAGGGTGGGAAAGCGACAAGCCCTGTTGTTCAAATAATCACAAGTCGACTAAACGTCCTAGCATCCTTTATTTTAGAAACAAAGTTAAATAGGCAAAAATAGACCACTGTGCATTGGTTTACCTGTAGGAGATTCTCAATGTCCACTGCTACGACTAACTGGTCTTGTCCTTCCGAACTGTACAAGCAAAAATCACACCAAGGTAGGTCAAGGACGAATAACTGTAGGATGACGAGACAGGGACAAGGAAGGGCACAGATCAAGCCTGAGTCAGCATGTTTTTCAGAAGATAAGGGTGCTTTCTGTTCTACACCTCATCCCCTCCTCCCTCCACTCTCCCTCTCCCCCTTTACCACGCATGCCCGTACGAACTTCACAGAACACGTGGAGGGAGCTGAAAGTTATCCTGTTTTTCTAATTGAACAGATGACCCGAATCATGTTTCATTTCAAATTTATTGGCTCTGATAGCTTCCCACACGTTGCACCATTTTGTTTAGTAGCAAATAGCGCGGCTGCTCCGCATAGTTTAGGCGAATGAAACACGCTGCCTCCAGATTATTTTTCCCCTCCAAGCTGCTGGTTGGTCTGGCTGAATAGAAAGCGCCCCAGCTTACCCATCGATGGGAGTCGTATCGTGCTTGCTTCTTCTCGCTGTCGCTCTCACCGTCACGGAATTCGAGGTGTCCACGGAAAAGGCATGTTGAAGAACTCTGTAACTAAGAAGCGATAAGGAGAGAGAATTTAGGGGGTAACAACTACATATATTGAAGGGCGTGGCCAAATTAGTAACTGCCATGTCTTGTCAAAACAAAACGGGTGGCCTAACCTCTGTTGACCACTGCAGACAAGAAACCACAAAAAAGGATGGGGGGGGGGTCTAAAGTCTTAGTAAGTTATCTTATCTTTTTCTCATACTCAAGTGTCTTGTTTCCTACTGTTCACTGTTCGTTAAACCAGACAAATTCACATATGTTAGGGTTACTAGCTTGGATACTCTCTTTCGATAATTATTGCTAAAGTTGTCAATACTGAAACGAACAAGACTACCGGATCAGGTTAAAAACAAACAAAAACAACAACAACAACAACAACAACAAAACACAAAAAACACTGACACTTCAAAGCCAACACTTGAGTAACACCATTACTTCAAGTCAACATTTGAACAACACAATATTTCAAACCAACACTTCAACAATACCTCATTTGGTTGTTCTTCTCCACGGATTCATAATAGAACAGCACTTGGTGTTGGTGTTTTCCAGCCTTTTCGCTTCCCTGCATCCAGACAGGCAGTTTGACCGAGGAGCCGGGCTGCAGGCAGCCGCCGGGTATCGGCACCTCAGACACCCTCCTGACGTCCGACACGGGGAGGGGTAACCCATCAGCAGCTTGGAAAGGAGGGATGTTGGAGTTGTCTCCATTCGGGTCTGCTGTCCCAAAGGAGAAAAAGTCTGGAGACAATGAAGCCACGTGGAGTTTGTCCAGCGGACATTGGCCGCAGTTTGTGAACTCCACGGTAGTTTTTACCACTTCACTGCACATGAGTGAACTTTGGAAACCATAAAATCGAACCTGGTGACGGTGAAAGAGACACAACACAGGTCAGACAAATCAATACGCGGTCGTTTTCTGCCGTGCTCTAAAGAGATCAACCACCTTTCACTTTAAAATATTGGCACATCTTACACGTGTACTTTACAAATAGGACTATTATTCTAACCAGCCAAGTCTAAGATCAAATGCAAATTAACACATGTACAAATGTCTCAGGTGAGCTACATCAATTTTCCGCTCTTTTCTTTCACTTTTGTTACTTATGGGCTCAGACAATTCAAGGCAATTCCAGGGGATAACCTGAATCACCACAAAAAGTTTAACTGAAATACTGAATCAGCGTCTTGTAAATATATGGAAACAAACAAGCAAACAAACAAACAAATAAACCCTAATTTCCATATACCAGATATGTAAATATATATTAAACCATTTTGGGGGGTGGTCAGGGCTCTTACCTCTAGTAAGGGCATGGGAGGCACAACTGTAAGGTCCAACCTCAGGTCCTGTCCGTACACAACGCCAATCTTCTCAGCCTTGGTGCTGTTCATCCGGGGACCCTGTATCGACAAGTCGAGGCGGCCCACTATACTGACCGCTGACATGGCGGAGTGTGGCTCAGGCGGAATATTGTACGAGTCCTCCAGTGGCCCACTGATGGCCTGGCTGCTCAAGTTGTACCTGACACCTGTGATTCGGAGTTGACCAGGCTCTTGAGGAGTTAAGGTGAGTTGCGCCTGCAAGAAAACACAGACATAAATAAGTTATGACGCGTCGATCTAATGCCGTGTTTGAACGAAAAAAAAAAAAAAAAAAAATTACCGCGGTAAATTTGCATTTACCATGCCCTGCAAGATGGTAAATTAGCATTTACTCGGTAAATATTCTATTGTTCTGAACTACATTTACCAAGGTTTTGTAAAAAAAATTGCCTACGCGCGTGGTACGTTTACTGCAGTAAAGTAAATGCTTTCACCGAGGTAAATGTGCCTCGTGTAAACACGGCATAAGGTTAACATGAAGTGTGCTCATTACCTCAAGGCTTACCCTTCAGCGACTTTTCCCGTTCAATTTTTCTTAATATTTGTATGCCAAATTTGATGTTTTTATGCTACAAACCTCAAATTTTGCACATCTACATAAAGATTTTTTTTAATGCTATTTCTATTTATGGTACTCAAAAAACGAATTCTCATAAAAGTCGCTAATTTTGGGACACGTGACCTATTGAAAAAGGACGATTGCCTTTCGTAAACTCAAAAAGTATTTACTCCCGCAACAAATAATTGTGAGATAGAGAAATCTAGCGTGATACCCCGCAGCCGGACCTGCTTTGAATGGTCCTTATTTTTGGTTAGTTCGGTGTAGCGTGCAATACATCCAGTGACAAACAGAGAGAGAGAGAGGATCAGAAAGGAATAATACTCCCGTCGTACTTACTGCTTTAGATTCGCTTCTAGCGATTGCAAAATTGCTGATGACTTCTGTTTGGACTAAGTCTTCTCTTGAAGAAAACTGGAAAAATACAAGACGGCGATAAAGGTAAAGTCAAAGAGAAACCGATAAATATACAGATAGATCGACGGGTACATAAGCGAAATCCAGGGCGCGACAAAACCTGCATCCGCTAGCTCGGGCTACCAGATCTTCCCATCGGGCTAGTATATTTTCCAGATTCAACTAACGTGCGGCATGAAACTTTCGCGGGATCTAATTTTCGCGAATTTTCCAGCGATTCGCGAAAGTTAGATCCCGTAAAAATTAACTCCTGCGAATCGCGAAAAGTTATTCATCTTTTAGATTACTGAATTTCAACTCAATTGACCACAGACAATATTACGACCTTTTTCGACAGGAACTTGCCCGGGATCCGTAAAAAATAGGTTAAGGTCTGAAATCCAAATTCACGAAAATTTGTTCCCGCGAAACGCAAAAAATTGTCAATCCGCGAAGTTAATCTCCCGCGAAAATTTCACGCCACACGGTATATGGACTAAGAAGTCATGACTTCAGCGTGCCTAAGCTAAAAATAGAAGGCTTGAAGTTAAAACACGAACGCGTAGGAAGTTAGGTAAATCATTGGTTGGTAAATAAATCACAAACATAGGTACGTAGGCAAATAGATGAACTGGGTGAAATAGACACAGGTTGGAATGATTGACAGGTGAATGGAAGGACGGAAAGCCAATGACATGGGTAGTTAGGAAGTTAGGTAAATCATTGGTTGGTAAATAAATCACAAACATAGGTACGTAGGCAAATAGATGAACTGGGTGAAATAGACACAGGTTGGAATGATTGACAGGTGAATGGAAGGACGGAAAGCCAATGACATGGGTAGATTTTCACTTTCACTTCCAAGACAAGGGGAACCTGGCTTGTCCACGTTTCTTACCTCATTTGACACCGGGGTGGCATTCTCTTCACAGCCCCGTGAGAACTCCCAAAGTAACGACAAGTTGGTCAGGTTTAACGGGATCTTCAAAGGGTTGACAAAGCTAACTTCCACGGCAACAGTTTCTGAGAAGCAAACATAGCGGACACTTGATGAATGACACTTCGTGGTAAAACAACTAATAATACTGTAGGTACTACAGAACTCCACCCAACAACACTCTCTGAACACTCTCTGCTATGAGCCCTTTGCAACGAAATGACACATGACCCAAGATTCACCAAGTGACTGCAGATTCATCACCTCGTACAAGCAACTTATCCCATACAAATCTTCTCAATATTTTTTAACGTTAAAATTCAGCCAGATTTGATATATCGATACTACGGACCCGAAATATTACATCTCTACGTATACTGGCTCAGATGACCACGTAAATGGCGGTCCCGTCTCCAGATAAATACACCATAGGGACGTAAAAAAAAAAAAAAAAGTGGAAGTGACTACCCTCGGTGCTACTCAGTCCCGTTCGTGTCCTACCGTATTTGGCCAAGTCCAAAAAGAAGTCGTTAAACATAAACATACAAAATTACGGCAAACGCGAGTTACGAATTCTGCGGTTTGCGAGCTGCGGGCTGCGGGCTGCGGGCTGCGGGCTGCGGAAAACGGCAATCTTAAACTGTCTAATTTACACAGCAAAACTCACCTCTGACAACACAAAGGGGCCTGGAGTTATTCCTAGTCTTGGAACTCAGACACGGAACATGCGAACGAAAGAACGGTGGTACAGGAGTAATGTTCACACATTCGTACGTTTCCTCCTCAATCTGCTGCCACTGAGCAGCTAACCTGGGATTAAATTTATCTCTAAATGAAGCCAGTCCGACTGGAGTGACCTGCTGAGACCGAGCCATGCTCTCCGTGGCTGCTGACTGCGTCTCTCTCTGTTCAAACAAGTGTTGCGACGTTTGAGTGGCGGTTGGTCGGCTTCTCAGTAGATCGCGTCTGTAGCACAGGATCACCTTGGTGGAGTTTGAGTTTAACTTGGGCAGGGGAAGGAGTGGAAGGCGCGGCTCCTTGCTCTTTTCCTTCTCTTTTAGTTCTGTCAGTTGCTGCAGGTTTAACATGACCGATCAATCACACACACACATTACTTTATTACTCGGTGTAGCATAAAATTGATTTGTGGAGGCGTCATTTTGCTCTAGGGCCATCGAATCCAGTAACTTTGACTGATGAACCAGTGGATATTTCAGTTAGGTGGTTGCGAATACTATGTGAGGTTACCCTGTACTAATTCACATGGTACAGTCGAAGCTCCCTGGGCGGTCACTCTCGTAAGCGGACAGCGCTTCTTACGGACGCCTCTACGAAACCCGTTTAAACTCTAGCTCAGTCAAACTCTGTATTTACACATTCTCGTAAGCGGACAGTTCCAATTACGGACACTTTTCTTTCTTCCCAAGGGTGTCCGCTTACGAGAGCTTAAATTGTATCTCGAATTTGTTGTCAACTCGAACATCGAGTCCATTTCCACGCGTTGAAAACTGCAACAATTGAAAATACTACATAACATCACTGTGATCCGATACCCAACGAGGTCCCAAATGGTAAAATATGCCACTTTAACAATCATGCGCACTAGGAAATAGCACTTTTCATTCCCCACATAAACGCGTCTCTACTGAGCTTGGTTTTGTTTCCATACAACTGCATTATAACCACAGAACAAGTTCTACACTCTGCCCGCCGCGTTTTATTGTCACGTGACCCGCCAGAACATCTGCGCTTCGCGAACTGCGCATGACTGTGAAAGTGGCTTATACGTTTTAAAGTCATCGAACACTTTCCAAGACAAGAAACTCAGAACTCAAAAACGGGGCCTTGAACACGACGTGAAATTTGGCCTTTTGTTAACTAATAATAGCGATGACCGCTGACCAGGTGACGTCACAAAACGTTCGAAGGCTCACCTTGAAAACAAAAAGGAATTCCCTGAGGTACGAGGCTTCTTGTTCCGGTGGTTGCGCGCTGTCGTGTACTAACAGCTGACGGAAGAACGCCAACGCATCATCCATCTGGCGGAGGTTGAACGACTGTCTCCCCAGGGTAAAGTTGATGTGATCCTGAGCAAAAAAGAAGTACAAACATCAATAACAGAACGAATTAACTACAGTTGGGGCAAACAAAGTTCAGCCGACTGGAGTGCCTAAAATCGCTCCACAACGCGTTGTACGCAGGCACATGTCATTTCACACAAAACTATCGCTAAATACTGTATGTTTAGAGCTTTGGCAATTCGGAACGTCTAACATCCGTGTATACAACGTTTGATGGGATGCGCCTGCGGAACTTGGGAACTTGGCTTTGAAAAACTTCGGTAATGATGAATTAGTTGCTTTCACAAGTTCAAGACTCGCGTGGACCTACGCAAATCCCCCCGGGGGAGGGGCGACGGAGACTCCCATATAAGAAAGGACGGGGATACTCGTCGTACCGTTTAGGGGTCAAAACTACGGTTGGTACCGCTCAGGGTGCTCAACATCAAACGCTAACATTTTTATGTGACGTGGTACTGTTTAGGGTCGGGTGTCAGTCGAATAAGCTCTTTTTGTTTGAAAACAGCAAGGGACAAGGTGCTTGATGATATCCTCTTTACAGCAATTAAAGGCATCAAAACTTTAAATTGTTGGTATGCTTTTATGGGTCAAAGCTCGAGCCACGCCCGTTTTAGTACCTTTTAGGGGTCAAAACGAAAATTCCCGATGAGCATCCCCGTCGCTTTTTTTATGTGGGAGTCCCCCCCCCCCCCCCAAGGGCAAATCCACAGCAAGCAGTGCAGTGTGTGCGAATGTTGTTACAAGTATAGACTATTGTAAGTTTAATGTGTTCACTTGTGGCTGCCAAACGTAAAGTCGTTCTACCTTCAATCTGGCAGCATAACTTTGCTGAAAGCTAATGGTGAATGTGAGGCCCTTACCTCAGCAAGACTCCATGATTTGTCTCTGTACACATACAAAGCTTGCTTGTAGCATCTGAGTGCATGCTTTCTCTGATTTCAGGTAAATAGGAAACACACGTCAAGCAGACACATAAACTGAAAAGATTACAGTGTGACAGAGATAGTTCAAGCGCAACGGAATCACAAGATATTCAAACAAAATCACACACAACAGCACACGTAACGCCACAGAAAATAACACAAGCGCGCACGAACGCACAAAGTGCACAATAAACAATAACACAAACAAAATTGCGCGCACACGTACAACAAACAATACATAAAGGAACTTATGACCCATCAAATATTTCCTCCCGCGCGTGATTAGTAGAATCGTGACACGTGACCGAATAACGTCCGCTCCTGAGCGGACGTTATCAGCGAATAACCCCCGCCTGGCGAACTAACGCTGTTTATTGACAATATCCGAACACAGTTCTATTTATTTAATCACAAAAATCATTCCAAGATGACTACTGAGGAGGACATCAATTTATTGGGCGAAAAGTTCCAGAAAGCAATAAAAAGCTTCACAGTTTCTGCGCCGTTATTTGCGCTGCGAGAGGAAATATTTGAAGGATAATAAAGACAATAAACTACTTTTGGCTTCGGAAATGTGCACAAATAATTGTCCTTGGACATTATCTGTTCCTCGAAGCTCACAGTTGCCCTCGAGCTTCGCTCTCGGGCAACTGTTCGCTTCTCGGAACAGATAATATCCTCGGACAATATTATTCGTGCATATTTCCTCGCCAAAAGGTAGTTTATTGTTTATATATCCATACAACCTATGTAAAACAAATAACACTCGCAAAGGCACAACAAACAACAAAGAAACACATATACGACCGACACTATCACAAACAAATTAAATCGTGTACACACGCACACAAATATTGAACAAACGCATACCCACACAACAAACATGTTCAACAAACAACAGCAATGTACAACAATAACTCGAACACAAGCACACAGAGACACAGAGACACAAAATACAGAATAACACGTACACGTTTAGTATTGAGGCTCTGCAAATCATGTACATAACACAACCTAGGCTTGCAACACAACTTGCGCCTTGATTAAGATAACAGTTTCTGTAAAAGCTCGTCCGTATTCTCTGGTGTATGCATACAACTATTATTTGCATCCTGATTGGCTAAGAGCATGTCAATTTATCCCAAACAGTGTAAAAATGTGAAATCAACAGTGCAGAAATGTGAAACTGAAAATTATTTGTCAGCTGAACCAAATACAACAAAATGACTGACAGATTTGACGGAAATTATTGTATGGATGTTATTATCAAGTAATCACATGATGTCGTGTGTAATTTTGGAATAAATGAGCACTCGTAAATTCTTTTCAAAGACCACAAATTGTGGGCATTGAAAAATTTAATCTCGCTCATTTATTCCAAATTGCACTCGAAATCATGTGATTAACTACACAAACAACACCGCGCATCAGCTCTTACTTACTTGAGCGGCTTTGCTGTATCTATGGCCGGCCAGGATCATGTGAAATGCGTACTTTCTGATCATAGGAGGGTCGATTTGGAGGAAACAGTGACCGGATTGCTCCAATAACAGAGCACACAACAGGTCTGACTCCTGTAGAGAGGAAATGAGCGTTTTACAAACCAAAACAAACTATTTATGACAGTAGTAAGTGATAACGGTATCGCGACGGTCATAGGTTCGACTACCATTGAAGTCGGGAACGCAGGAGCAGAGGGAGGCGGAAGTCTTTACGGGAGGCGGAAAGAAGAGGGGGAGAAGAGAAGGTGGAAAGCGGGATTTCTTAGTGGCGAGATACGGGATATCCGTCCCAAAACGTAGCTTCCGGTAAAGTGGCAAATCGCTTCCGGTGATTGTAGGGGGCGGGAACCGGAAGTAAAGGGTAAGAGAAGAAGGGAATTTTAGACCCCCCTCCCCCTCTCCCCTCTTATTGGGTTTATCCTGATTAGCGTTAATGGAGTTTAACAAGAGGGGCGTGCCTTTACCTCTCCTGTCAATCTCATGAGTTGCACGGCGGCCTCCAGGTGCATGTCTTTAGCCTTGAGAGCTTCTGTACTCAGTAGAGTCGCCCTGATGGCAAACTGATGTTGCCTGGGAACGGTAAACAACATTACCAAATTACCTGTATTCACAGAGAGTCTACCAAACATTAGATGCGTGCCCTCACGCATTACACACGCACATATTAACATTTACATGTACGTTTATACATACTGTGGTGGTATACGTTTTTTTTTTTTTTTTTTTTTTTTTTCAATTTGGCTCCGGTCGCACTAGTATCGACATTTGTATCGTTTGAAGTGCAAACAGCGCTTGTCACCAGAAATTTATGTCAGCAAGTTGCTACCAAACACTGAAGAAGCCGCCGTATTGCTCTCGATGCTGACTTATTATCGACTAAACTTCCTAGTGCGACCGGACCCTTAACTACAATGTAAATTTTGACATTATTGGTAATACACTTTAAAAAAACAGTCGAACCTCGCTATTTCGAACTCGGATAATTCAAAATTCCCGTTATTTCGAAGTCAAGCCGAATCCCCGTGGATATATTTTTCAGTCATTTACTATCGGCTATTTCGAAACCTTGTTATTTCAAACTTTTTTTCATGTCTCGTGGGACTTCGAAATAGCGGGGTTCGACTGTATATAAAATAGAAGGCTACGTTAGAAACTCGACATTTTCCAAGACGAAATAGTACTGCTTTGAATGAACCAAGCTGTCTCAAACTCTCAAGGGAAGCAAGAAATCGGATTCTGTTCGAGATAGCGTAGTAGGGTGTACTGCACGTGTATTCATAGCAAACTTGTAGAACTGTAACTCTGCAATTTACTGCGTGTTGTTCTAAATCTGTCAGCCCTTATGAGTGTGCATATCGTATCCGGTATCATACAGTACACACCTGCATGCATTAAGGTAGGTAGAAATTGCTGTTTCCATGTAGTGAGCAGGATATGGTCTCTGTAGTGTGGCCATAAACACTGAAACTGCTGCCATCTCCTGAGGGAGCACAGAAACGAAGTAAACTGTTATGATAGTTTGTGCAGCTAAATGCACAACTTTTTAATAGTTTTCCAAAAAACACCCTTTACGATGTTTTACATACAGTAATAAAAAGTAAAACTGGTCTCGAGTAATTGAGTATCGACTCTAAGTTTTGAGTTTCTGGGCCAAGGCTTGAGGTTCTGCGAGCGCCGCACGAACTACGACATCTGAACATAAATTGTTGCAATACAATACAATACAATAATACAATAGTTTATTTAACCACGTAACGTTTAGGAGTAATAACTCGTTAAAACACGCACGTGAAAGCAATATGAAAATATTAAGGTAAAATAAATACTAGATTTTGTTAAAATTACGAAATAAGCCGGAAACTACTATGCTAATATACATATCTAAAATACAGTGACTAAGTAATTGTATATAGAAAAAATGGCGATTGACTAAAAATACTGGCTAATGTACTATCTAATTACTTTTTCTAACTAATTACACTAATATTACTACCTTACAAGTTATTGAAAACTCCGTTTGTGTCCGTATTAATCGGAGCAAATAAAACTCATTCTTGTGCACTGACCGCTGACTCGTAAAAGAAAATGTTATTCCGAGACGCCAGGAGAAGGACAAAGAGTACACTATAATGCTAACTGTTCCTCACCAAAGCTCCTGCAAAGTAGAACCACACGTGCTCCCCATTGAAGTCCCTTTTGGCCGTGTGATAACACGTGTACGCCAGTTCGTAATACTGCACTAGGAACGCCAGGTCCCCTAACTTTCTGTAGAACAGTTCTGGGGCGTCATTAGCGTAGCTACGGAGAAGAAAAAGTACACGCAAATATTAAAATAATTAAATGTGGGCTAAAGAGGAATCTCCACTACAATTCCGAGTATTGATTGCCATAAAACGAAACAAATCTTTTACCACGATATTTTACTTTACATTTTCGCCTGTTTTTTTTTTTTTTTGGCAGATCTTCACAGTAATGACGAAATACAACTCGCAAAATTCTCCCAGAAACAGGAGGAAAAAATAATGCTCCTATCAAACTATTTATCTTCCAATAATTATGCACACATTGTCGCGCACTTTGTGAACAAAACCCTTCATCTTCCCTTGAACATCTTCACTGATCTCGGGGTTATTCATGCGTGATTATCTTATGGACCGATCAATTCCAGCTGTTACCATCCCCCTTGGAGTGTAGGTTTTTTTAAGGGTGGAGCATATCATGTCAGCAGTTCAATTATGTAAAAACTTTATCATATTTCACAATGTCTGCATTACTATTTCCACTGAAGTACACCATGAGCTTACACTATCCCAGGAACAAGGCCAGATGCTAGTCCTGCAGGCTTTCCCCCTCCAAACCATTTCTTTGTTGCACTGAAAAATGATCTGTGGAGTCCTTTGCGGGCCAGAATCTACAAATGTAAGTTTCACATAACAGGAAGAACAAACAAATGAACAAAGAAGTTAGTTAATCAACAGCTTCACACTGTCGCACACTACTACATATTACTACATATCACATGTGTTCATTGTGGGTTCACAGATGGCCAAGTGGTTAGCATGGCAGTCTCTGACCAATGCAAGCCAGGTATGATTTTCAGCTGGGTATCTCAGATTCTGACAGCATACTGCAGCTACTGCTAATACCATGCTACAGGTATTGCTACGGTGGCACCTAAAAGTTTTTGGACACTTTGTCGCTCATACATGCCTGCAAGCAAAGCTATAATTATACAGACAAAACAACTTTCAGTTCAGAGCGCTGTGCTGACTACACACAAGAAAACTTGAGAAAAGAATCATCTGCAGAACAATAAGAAAACAGAAGTAACACGTATTACAAGTTTTGAGTGTGATACAGCTTTGGCGTGTAGTACACTTACATGCAGTGCACATGCTTTATATGCGTGGACATGTCCTAAAACTTTCAGGCGCCACTGTATAGTACTACTACCACTACATGCACATACTGTACTACAACTACCACATGTAGATGTACTACAGTACTACTACATAATACCTACTACTACTAGATGTAACAATTATTCGCCGAAGTGGAGGTAAATAGCAGTGGATATTTACCAAGCCGTTTTGGCGAGGTAAATATCCACCGCTATTCATCGACACTGAGGCGAATAATTGTTTTAGTATATACCACACAAGTTTAATAGCCAACTCCCAAATAGCTATTTTATTTCCGATGAAAGTGGGCAAAAATTGGGTTCGCGCGCCATTTTGTTTTACCGGAAGCCGCCGGGAGGTGAATAGTACTTGATATTCCGAGATTGAAGAGCCAATCAGAGCGCGCGAAAAGCACTATTCACTTGTGTGGTATATACTAATACTACATATACTACAGTATTATGACTATGACTACTATTGGGTAACTTATTAGTTACATTGATACGGTAAAGCAGTATGCACACTAACTGACCTGGTCATGAAGATATCTCATCATTTTCTCAATACTGGTAGCAAGTCCCCTGCAGGAAAACTCATGGATGAAAATCTTGATCCGATCATGGTCACTTAGGCTGAGACAAAGTCCATGAGATCTGTGGGTGGAGTGGCTCCGTACAGCACTGGAGAAGTTACGAGTTGAAAAGCAAGCTGTGTAGTGATGGTGACTGGACAGATCTTTCTCTCTATTGCTTGTCTTGGTTTTGTGGACACTAAGATCATTGAGTTTTTTATCCTCTGGTTCAGGATCATCCTCAAATGTCAATGGTCCGATGAGAATGGACGAGCTACTTTTAGGCCTGCCCATGTCTTCTTCATCTACTGTTGCTTCAGGGTCAAAGTTCTCATCAACAGCACAGTTCTCAGGGTCATCATCAACTGACTCGGTTTCTCCATCAATTTCGTCGTCATCCCAGTCCTGTTGGAGTAGAAATCAACAGCTACAGTCAAACCCCGCTATTTTGAACTCGGTTAGTTCAAAGTCCCTGTTATTTCGAAGTCAAGCCAAATCCTCTTGGATTAGCTTGACTACCTTGACTGACTAGCTTGGCTGTTTTGAAACCCCACTGTTTTGAACTGTTTTTCATGTCCTGTGGCACAATGGACCTATGTATTTTTACAAAGGATCCCAAGAAAAAACTATTTTTGTGCACAGGTAGGCTAAGTGGAATACAGACTAAAGTGACTATTTACTTGCTACTGATCAAAAATAACCTTGTGTACATGTACTGTAGAGGACAAAGGCAATGAGGACAGAAAATTGTGAAAAAAAGAAAAAAAATGGGAGAAAAGTGTGTTTCCTCGCTGATTCAAACATAAATGCAAAAATGACTGCACAGTTTTGGAGCATAACAACAACAAGCTTGGAAAAAGAGAACTTAGCAGGATTCCAGAGAACTCATGAAAAACTCCCTAAAATACTGAAAACTAAGGTAATCTCAGTTGCTCCATTTATGCTTTGATAAGATTCTTCTGGCCCAGTTGGTAACAAACAACACATTGAAGCATGTTTTCCACAGGAAAGTTCACTGATAAAGTCTTTTTTCAACACAAATGTGTAGGATACATGCACACACTGTAGCACAGTACTCACCAGAGTGTCTTCACTTGCTGGTATTATGAACTGTGCCCACGGATCTGGCAAGTTTGGTACTGGGTTGTTCTTTGACAAGCTGACTGAATTCAGCTGAAGCAGGTGGCATGCGTTTGTACCATAAACTGACTTCATGCTCTGGTACACTGATTCAGCCCTAAAACAACAGGGAAATTTGATTAGAAGATTGAGGTGCATGTTAGAGAGTAAAATAATTTTATAACAGAAAAAGAACAAACAAACAAACAAACAATAAGCAATAAAGACAACAACAACAACAAAAAATCCATCATGCAAACCAGTCAAAACTATTAGCCATAGCTTCACAAAGCCCTGAGTTATGGGTCTTTTCAAAAGAAAACTCTTTTCAAGATGTGTGACTGTAATTCCCCAGCTAAATTTCCCAAGGGAATTTCCATGGATACCATAAAAAATAACAACAGAAAATACAAAGCCCATGGCACTAGCTAGTGAGCTTTGGTTTTCTGACACCAAACAAAAATAGACTAATGGTAATCATAATTTGACATTCCAGGAGATTTGGAAAGAAAGTGCAAGTGAAATCCAAAACTCAGTTACAAATCCCAGCACAAGGCTCTGTATCCCTCACTTGAACTCTTCTCCTTCGCTGACGTCATGCAGCAGAACATAGTACTTGAAGACATTGTTGCTGAACCACTTAGTGTGACTGTTGTGTGTCTGCTGCACCTCCAGCTGCTGAGAGCTCATTGTGGCGAAGGCATTCATGATATCAGGATGCTGTGATGAGACAACTATCAGGCCTAAAAACATGTTAAAGAAGATGAACATTGCATGGCCTGGCATATATATATATATATATAATCACAATCAACAAACATATTGCACCATAAAGAAAAACATCTGTAAGAGAGTATTCTAGAAACTTGTGGTCAGAAGCCTTTCAAAACTGCATGTATTTTCTGATGTATAGTACAAGTATATGGTGACCCAATTTGTAGAAACAGAAACTGCCAGTACCCTCTCCCCCTTCTCCTCCTCCTTACCCTACTTCAAGCCTAAAGTACTGTATAGGCTATGCACTGACCCCAAATTTTACATATCTCAAATAAAGCTGTATATAGTATCTGAGGAAAAACATTGAAAATGCCAATATCAACCTTTGTTGAACATTACCTGGAAAATACCATTTTATACTAAACTTTTCTGATTAACAAGATCCGCAACAACCATGATATTTACATAGAATTTGTCCGAGTTATATAGTACAGTAATGGAAACATTAATCGCTGACCAATGGAAGTGCACAGTAGTGAGAAAGGATACAGGCCAAAAAATGCCGCATGAATTCATGATCTGATGGCTTGACCAGTTGGAAGAAGCAGTCCCTGTATGCTTCAAACCATGGTGTTGATGCTGAAACAATCAGACAAATCATACATTATATCATAAACTAAAAAAGAAGTTTATAAATTAACTTCAGAACAATTTCCATAACCATGTTGTATGTAGTATATTGCGTGATAACCAAAAGCTGTCAAAACAGTCAAGCAAAAAATATTAAAATACAGTGGAACCCTGCCTTACGGCCAAACCGTTATTATGGCCATCCTGTTATTATGGCCACGTTTTTTTTTTGTCCCGATAGTGGCTGTAAAGATCTTAATAACTTATTGGTTACTCTCCAAAGCAGGATCTCAACTCCAGGACAAGGGGTCACCTGCGAATATTGTACATTATGATCCATCAAATATTTCCTCCTGCAGATGATTGGTGGAATCGTGGCATATGACCCAATAACTCAACCGATATCCCCTGGCTGGCAAACTGCAACTAGTTATTGTCAATACCAAACACAGTTTTATTTATTTAGTCACAAAAAAAAAAAAATTACGAGATGGCTATCAAGAAGGACATCAATTATTCAATGGTCAAAAAAGCAGTCCCAGAAAGCACCAAAAAGCTTCAGAGTGCCTGTGCCATTATTTCGCTGCGAGAGGAAATATTATTTTGAGGGATAATAGAGACAATAAACTACTTTTAACTTTGGAAATATGCATGGATAATTGTCCTTGGACATTATCTGTTCCTAAAAGCTCACAGTTACCCTTGAGCTTTGCTCTCAGGCAACTGTACGCTTCTCATAACAGATCAGTAATATCCTCGGACAATTATATAATAATCCGTGAATATTTCCTTGCCAACAGTAGTTTATTGTTCATTTGTTCTAGTAAACAATAATAACAAGTTGTGGTTCCGATCATCTGTACATGTAGTGTGCTTTCTTGTGCTGAATACAAACCTTTTGACTGGGCCTCTGGGCTCAGGTTTGCTGGATCAGTGCTGAGGGGTTGTGCACGTGAGACAACTTCACTCAAAAGCTTGTTGACTACATGCTGGGGAGGGTGAGGGGTGGACATCTCCACCAGACGCAGCTTCCAGTTCTTTACCGCGTGCACTACTCCGGCTGGATCTCTTACATGAACTGAAAAGAGAGAACAGTAATCGTGTGATTTGTTTTGCGTGTATATGCTTTCAGATTGGTCAAAACAAGTTTCAGTAGGAGCATTCTCGGCCAATCAGGAACAAAAGCAAAACTTAAACATGACTGCAATCTTCTAATGCAAGCAATCAGTGATGGCACACTTCTGATTGGCTCTTCTTCAATGTAAACCAACTGTGAATTACTGTATGTACAGTACTTTCACTTCTGATTGGTCAAAAGTGTTTTTTTTTTTTTTTTTTGCAGTCTCTGTGATAAGTTGAGTATTGTAATTTCTTATCTTAAGCTCTTGATATCAAAAAACAATCAATTAATAAGAACACTAAATGTTGTGCCTCGTCAACTGCCAATATTTGAGATCCGCAGATTAATGTTGGTATTTTGGTCATTATTTACAGGTTTGATCATACAGTACACATCAAGTACAAAATTGAACAATATTTACTTCCTTCCACAAAATGTTTGAACAACAAAATACATTCTAACCACAAACACAGTGGTTTAATGCTAATCATTTACATAAGTTCCCATCATTGCTTTCATGTACAAGTTGTACATTGTGTTTTCATATACACTGTACATTGCACATGTAAGAATCCTGTACAATCAAATTAAATAATGTTCAGATTTTATATCCCTCTATATTTCATATTCTGATTTTATATCCCTATTTACATTTTGGATATTGTGATTTTATATATTATTATATATTTTTATAACTAGTATGAGTTTAAACCGGAATTGCAGTGACAGGAATTTATACAGATTGTTATAGCATCAAACTACTGTGTACCTCTGGATTGTTTAAGTTATGAGAACTATTATATTATATTATATTATGTTATGTTATAAATACTAAATCTATATACTCTTGCTGCGTCGTTGTAGCAAAGCATTAAATTGGCACAAATGGCGGCCACACATTCGTTCTTCTTCCTCGTAACTTGATAGCTTGATGGCTCGTCCAGGCAAGACGACGAACATCCTTACCTTCACTAGTAAGTTGACAGAACGGACGCATCAGCTCCACAAACGATAGGTTGTTTTTCTGGCAAATCCTTTCAGCATCTTCACTGCATAGCACGGCCACGGACGGGCTGAAGGCACTTTGAACAAATTCACCCGCACTCTGTGAACACTGTGCCATTGTGGAAGCAAAATACACTGATATATCTCAAATAAATACTGCTTTAAGTGCGGCTCGTCGCTCCATTTTCCTGATACACATGTCAGCAAAGGCTCAAACCGAACTTTCAAGTCGAAACACGTCGGTCCGCCATTTTGATCCAGATTTCAATAATCTCCATTGCGCACGTGCGGAGTGCTGATACCACAATGCAATGCGTGGCCGTTGAGATGAAAGGCGATTAGAAAGGTTTTTTTTTTTTTTTTTTTTTTTTCGCTGGCAGCAGTTGATTGTGCTAAACTGGCTACGCTAACCGATCAGGCCCTTCAGTTCTCTCCTCGCCCACCCCCTGTGGACTGAGACCCCAGACCCTCGTCCCCCTTTCACTAGTTTCTTGGGGACTGGGGAAAGGATCTGACACCAGAGATCAAGTTCATTAAATGAACTACAATCAAACCGTTTTTTCACTGTAAAAAGTCGAGTAATTCACGCAAAAAAAAAAAGTCTGTAATAAATAAAAATATCACCATTTCTGTGATTTTCGATTTGGCTTAGATGATCATTTACATCTCTCCGATCAAGGAGCGCAAGGGAAGATGTGAGTGTTTTTGGTCGCCTTCCTAGCTCAATAATGCGCTTTCTAGCTGCAATAATGCTTTCGATAATAGTTACTGGCCCGAGAAGCGTACCGGAGTGACGTCAAGTGATATGAGAGCCGATTCTCTCTTAGCATATTTTTCTCTCTTTCTAACGTATAAGGCATTTAAGTAACAATCCGAGAAAAAAAGGATAGATTCGGCAACGCAGCAGGGGACTGGAAACTGCTTAATTCAATCAAGTCTTAAAATGACGTCTTTTCATTGAAAGCTGCCACAAACCCTCTCGACAAGATAACTCTTTTGTTCAGTTATGTCGAGCCAACTTTTTTTCAGTCCTCACTTTTTTCTCTTACGACAAGTGCATCCGTCGCTCACTGGTCGCAAGAGAAAAACACTGAAACTGCTTTGTGCGGTCTTGTTCTGACGTAAAGGGTCACTTATCGAACGGATAAGAAAACCACATTTTCAGCGGATACAAATTTAATTACGTTTCATACTTTTCGATAACGAAAATGATGTCGACATTTACAACTGTTCAAGTGTAAAGAAGGGTGCTTTGGCGCCAACGAATATACCGATATTAAATTTGCTACGAAACTTCAAAAAGCCGTCGTTTCGCTCGGGCACTATAGTGCAAACCGGCTTATGAAGTGTAATCCGCAAGGGTCATCGCCAACAGTAAGTGACTGTTTCATTCGGTCTTTCAAACATTTTTGAATATGAAATGATTACTTTAACCACCTTGCACCGGCGTAAACTATTCATATTCATAGCATAATTGATTTATGCTATGAATAGCTGCAGCCATAAAACCAGATACGGCCGGCGCTCCTCTATAATCAACGAAAACATGGGTATGTGTTCATCCAAGAGACCAGCATCCTCCTCACAAGCATCCCCACGAGGAGTGCCATTCAGTATGAGAAATATAAGAGTGGTAAGATAACCTACTATCTAGCAACTACCCATATAGCTGGACTGTATAGGTAAAACGCTTCCGTTGCTAGTTCGTCTCCGCTTTTCGCGATACTCAGTCAGTAACTCAAAGCGGAACATTTTTCAATAGCGCCGCTCAACCCTAGATTTTCACTACCACTTCACACTAAGAGCAAGCAGACTGTCTATGTGCTTTAAAACAGAATCTAGCTGCTTGCGCAGTGATTTTTTTTAGTTTTATTGTATTTCTAAGCACGTTTTGTTCAGTATGGCCACAGTAGGCTGCCTCGTATGGGCTTCCACGTGGGGTAACCTTAGCTCCGTCGCAACTGAGCCGTGATGGCGGCACGGTTTCATATCTCCGTGACAAGAAAAAGCTTTCGGGAGCGTAGTGGTGAGATTACACAAAACAAATCATGACACAAGGCTTAGTTCATTTTGCAAAGAAGAAAAATTTGTCCTGAATTTTTATCCCACGGCTTCACATCCTCTTGAGTTTATCGATAATTCCCTGCACCATCCTGTCATGAGAGAATTCTTCCCTAAAGGTATAGATAAACTAAAGCACGCACATTGAAACAGTTGAGTCACTCGGTTTTCAATAAATTTGCTCTTCTCAACTTTAATTACCATCAGCATGAGTTAGCGTCGAAAATGTACTGATTATTCCTATTGCGATTTGTATATTTCTATATTTTGATGGTATGGAGAAGTGGAGAGGGGGGGGGGGGGGGGGGGGGGGGTGCAGGGCCCCTCAATTATTTGTCGACGAAAAGGAGAGGTGTATGAAATTTGAAGAACCCGGCTGAAAATGCAGGAAATGCCATTTCACTAAGACTAAACACCCTAGAAACATTGTTTTTCCTTTTTCTATACAAAATAGTGCCAATGAAGGTTAGTATGCTTTTTCTCTTTTTTTTTTTTTAAGCTGGACATGATTCTGTTTGGGGAACAGACAAGTAGGTGACGACGAATACAACGACCATATTTTTTTTATGATGGCCATCTAACGTTCAGACTGAATAAATCAGCTAAAAAATGTAATACCAGAAGGCTAATCTGTGCATTTAATTTTGCTCAAACTGGTACAATACCCTAAAGAGCGGCAAACGTCAGTCAGTTCTCTCCATTCAGCGACCATGATTCCGACCACACATCGTTAGCCAAACCTCAAATAAAGTGGTTTTCCTAGATACAGCTGATTGCGGTTAGCTGGGGGATAATAATTTGTGTATATGTAATTCATGGATGACTGTGTTTTCACTCGGTTTTGTAGACGATTCAGGGACATTTTCTTTGCACGCAACTGAAGATTTGACGAATGTTTAGAGCAGGTGTTCAGATCCCAATGCAGTGGGGTTTGTGTTAGGAAATCGGTACGGATCAAGAGGGTGTATTTTGTTGACACTCAAAAATTCCGTAAGTAAGCCCTGGGCTAATATTTGTTCAAAGGGACTATTAACTCGTGCGCTTGTTTCCTGGAGGGCTCATTTTCGAGAGAGGGGGGAGGAATCGGTAGAGGGAGGCTTATTACATTACACTATATATATATATATATATATATATATATATATATATATATATATATATATATATATATATATATATATATATATATATATATATATATATATATATATATATATATATATATATATATATATATATATATATATATATATATATATATATATATATATATATATACAGTCATTCCCGAAAAGGTTGTCCAGTTGAAATATATACTTAGGCAATTATATCTATCACGTGACCACTGAAAAACACCGTATAACTACAAAGAAATACATTAAGTCAGCATGTTTATATAATTTTATGGTTGCTAGTCATTAGAATGATAAAACCAAGAGCCTATGGAGTGTTTTCAGTTTAAAACACGATAGTTTTAGGTGGTCACGTGACAGATATATCTGTATATTTATGCATCTAGACTGGACAACCTTTTCGGGATTGACTGTATATATATATATATATATTTTTTTTTTTTTTTTTTTTTTTTTTTTTTTGGGTTTCTAAAACAGTGATCTCTTCATAGTCATGCGGCCAAATATATCAATACGCTGGTAAAACCGCTGTAACTTTGAGAAACAGAAAACTTCCGGAAATTTGAATACTGATTACTTTGGGAAGGGATTCGGGATTAAAAGGATAAGACTAAACGATAACGTCCCCATGCGGTATTTGACCATGGGTATTTGGGTGCTAAACCTTTGATATATAAGCCGTTGAGCTTATATTTGGGGAGGGTTAATTATCGGAGGGAGTTTTGCCGGTTTACGATGTGAATCTCGCAGGGTGGGGTAGTTGGGAGAGTTCATGTTCGGGAAGGTGGAGGAGGGGGGGGTGGGGGGCGGGGGGGGGGGGGGGCTTATTTACGGAATTTTACAATATAGTAGGGTAACTAAATCCCAGAGCTGTACCAAAAATCATGTATATGTGGAGAGGATGTCCTGATGAATTTTGGAGTGTGTTGTGTGGAGAGGGGCGAGGAACGTGCATAGTGCTTGACAGGTTCGTGCAGTTGGTTGTAGGTTGGTATGCACAGAGCGAGGCGGTGACATGATGTGAGGTTCGGTGAGCAGGGATGGCACGTGGTGGCGCAAGAAAACGAATTCAGTCGCCGTGGAGGGAAATAACTCGATATTAGAATAGCACTGTTATGATGCATGATGTAGCTGGCACATCTGGTGGAGTATAACAATGTGTTATCATGGCAAATGGTTTGAGCCCAGGAGTGTGAACAGTAGGTTGGTTGTGATCGTCCGGGTTAGAGTAGTCTCCAGAAAAACTGTTGGTGACTGACGTTTCGACTACCTGAGCGGAAGTCATCTGCAGAGTCAAGTGAAAAGTATTCGTCAGATGGCGGTATACATGTCTCTGGTCGTAGAAGTGATTGGTCCGTTATGTCGGCCTATGGTTGGTCGAGTCAACAACCAAGGTCGAGTACAACCAAGCCGACTCGACCAACCATAGGCCGACATAACGGACCAATCACTTCTACGACCAGAGACATATATACCGCCATCTGATGAATACTTTTCACTTGACTCTGAAGATGACTTCCGCTCAGGTAGTCGAAACGTCAGTCACCAACAACAGTCTTTCTGGAGACTACTCTAACCCGGACGATCACAACCAACCTACTGTAATGTGTTATCATGTAAGCAGGGTTTTCGCCCATCGAACGTATCAGCGCACGGGTCTGTATTCGCCAAGTGTGGAAAAACGCAAACAGTATCACTTTACTTACAAACTAGCAAGCAAGTTTGACAATTTTTGGAAACATTTAAATAATATTTAAAAAAAAATGTTGCTACCAGAAATATAATAAGTGGCGTCGGCAGAGTGAGAGAACGAAAGCAGAACATAAAACACTATCGTCCGTCTAAAATGGCGACACTATGGTGTATATGATTTTACAGGAAAGTAACGAAACATTAGACTTAGGGATCAGTTTGGACCATTTGAGCCGCACAGATGAATACGAAACTATAGAAACAGTCGCCATTAACGTTAGAGATATGCCGAGAAAATAGATGCGAGGAAAAACTCCCAGCATGCTGTCGCTTTTCTTTGCGTGATTGTCTTGGTCAGTGGTCAGAAAACTCACGCTGACCACACTGACATAGCGGGCTCAGCTAAATTCACCCGTAAAGTTGATGAAATAAGAATAATAATAAATTTAGGCACTCGCTGCAGTGGATTTTCTTGTTTGCCATGAGTGCTCCATTGTAAATTATGCACCAGTGCCCCTTTGAAGCTTTAACAACGGTTGAGCTTGATCTCTGAGAATAATATACTCGTAGACGCCTGCAGGAGCCTGGAGACAAACAAGAGAGCGACTGGACATTGTAAAGACTTTTAAATTCATTTGCCTTTTCTCTTCTAGGTTAATAACTTGACACCTCAGCAGAAAGAAGGTAAAATACCACATTGACAGAGTAAACAGTTTGGCCGTGTTAACGGACGGAATTCAAAGGATACTTGTGTGTGATCAGGAGAAAGCGAGACGGGTACTCCGGGGGGAGGGGAGGGGAGGGGAGACACTGAAGGATAGTTTATCGAAGTCCAACGTCATATTTAGCCTGAGGCCATAGCTGTCGGTAGGCACGTAGCTGAGTGCTTATTTCTGTATTATATTCCGGGAAGCATGTCCCAGATCAGTTTAGCACGTCACTGAAAACAATTTCCGATACAACAGGTGTCACTAATTCCACGCATCAAGAATTCCGGCTTTTGGTTGGATTTCACTGTATTCTGGGTTTGGCTCAGGAAAGTGAGCACCAACACCACAAATATCCGCCATTTTGCACTTCATGCTTGGAGCTCAGTCAACTTCTATCCGTAAGTTGGTGCTCACTTTTTTAGCCAAACCTACCCAGGATACAGTGCGATCCAAGCAAAAGTCGTAACTCTTGACGCATGTATAACTGACTACCAATTTTCTTGATTTTGTTAGCCTAGCTATCAGAATGGCCCACACATCAACGCGCCCAAGGGGATCGGAGGGATGGGTGGCTGTTTTGGATTTGCCTTTTGTCATTGGGACCTGGATTAATCCAGAAAATAATAATAATAATAGAAAAAAAAATTGCGCAGCTAGGCCTCCTTCTACATGTGAGTCCCTTTTGCTTGCCTGTCAGATATTCGGGCGGCTTTTAACAAGTTCGACAGGACCGACGACGGAAAGATTGCTATTGAAGAACTCGGTAAAGCCATGACAGTGGCGGGGTATCCACTCGATAAGGAAGCACTTGATTACATGAAGAAAGTAATCAACTACAACGGTGAGGAACTCAACTTGACCTTTAGGGGGTCCTCTCAACCACAATCCTTTGCGCGTCGAAATCTTTTATCCGCCATTCATTATAGGGTTCCCGAGAGTCGAAAGATGAATTAGCAATTTACATCCGACTCGTATGGAAAGAATATTAGTTTCTTTTTGCTTAGAAACATTACTAACTATTTTACGATTGATTTGTTAGTAACGCTGTTTCGTGTTAGAAACCAAATTCAACCTTCAATTGTTCTCCATCGTTTCCGCGTAAACAAAAACTCTGAATTGCTTGCTTTAATTGAAATTACAACAAAAAAAGCACTTGCAGGAAAACACCGTGAACGCAAACTATGTTCCAAAGATGCGCTGCCTCTTGGAAGGGATTTGGGAAACGTACAAAATAGTCGGCCCTTTAGTTTCCGTGCGTTCTTTTTGATTAGCTCAAAGCAGTAACAGTTCTCTGAAAGTCCTAACGATGAAAATAATTCTTGTGATTTTCATATCTGACTTTACTGTCAATAAGAAACACTCAAACAAGAAACATTTTGGAACTCACGGTGATTTAGAACGGGTTATTTGAAACTGATTTACTTCTTGATCGACTCCATCGACACCTCTCCTCCCAATAGTTGACCAGAGTAGAAACAAATAACTCATTTTCAACACTTTAATCATGCTTTTATACTTTAGGCGACGACAAAGTCCAATACGAGGATTTCGAGGCAATGATGGCGACTCAGATGCACCAATATACCATATCCGATGAGGATCTGAAGATGTACTTAAGACGCTTTAATAAAAACCGTGACGGATTAATTACCCAGCGCGACCTCAAGGACGTTTTGACTTTGAAGACATTTGGTAAATGTGAGTTAAAGGATGAGGACCTGCAGGCTCTGGGATTACCGATAAACGATGAGAACAAGGACAAGGACAAAAACAAGGACAAGGACAAGGTCAAAGAAAAAAGCAAAGACGAGGACAAAGACAAGGATAAAAAGAGCAAGGACAAGGACAAGGACGAAAAAAAGGACGAGGACAAGGACAAGGACAAGGACAAGGACAAGGTCAAAGAAAAAAGCAAAGACGATGACAAAGACAAGGATAAAAAGAGCAAGGACAAGGACAAGGACGAAAAAAAGGACGAGGACAAGGGCAAACCCAAGGACAAGGACGAGGTTAAAGAAAAAAACAAAGACAAGGACAAGTACAAGGACATGGACAAGAACAAAGACAAGGACAAGGGCAAAAGCAAGGACAAGGACAAAAATAAGGACAAGGACAAAAATAAGAACAAAGACAAGGACAAGGACAAAACTATGGACAAAGACAAGGAAAAGAACAAGAACAAGAATAGCGACAAGGACAACAAGGATATCAGCATTGACGGTAAGACGTTACATGATTTTACAACGCGTCGTACATAGCATAGTTACAGAAGCCGTCGTTTTATAGTGTGCCGTTTGAGTACCGACATGAGGCAGTTTAAGATTGACACATATTGCAGCCCCCAAACCGCAAAAAGTCACATGGCCTGACATACACGTCTAGTTTAATTGTTAAAAGGTAGCAAATTCCGAAATATCTGAGCTTATTGCTACGGTATTTGACTTCTGGGTAATGCTTTCTGGTATTGAAAACATGTTAACAGAAATACGGCAGACTTGATTTGTGACTTCTTCCGGTTGAAGGTTTGCGAGCTACGGAATACGGCAGTCTTAAACTCTCTACATGAGCTTCACGACGTAATTCATGACGTGAACTGAGGGACGGATTTGTTATTATAATCACTTTCCTTGTTCTTCCTCTGCAGAATTCGTCGCTTCTTTGAAATCATGAACACGGGAAGATGTTTCATCAGCCTGGCTGACAGATACTGCCGAATCAATGAACTTGAACTTTAGTTTCATTAAACATCCGTATAGAATTATTCCGCAAAGAGACTTTAATACACGCAAGATTAGATCACGTCAGGCTCCTGAATTACATCACATTCGTCACCAGTAAGTTATGGACTTCATCAAGCGAAACACGAAGTGTTGAAGCTTTCGTCCCTTGTAATTATTTATACTTAGTACGCGTCATACCAGTTAGCCTGCGTATATATAGCTGGCGGTCTCATTCGATGCGGTTGAACAGTGTTCACGGGTGCCATTTTGTACTGGATGCAGATGGGAGACTGAGAGCAAGTGACAGAATTACGCTCCCAGTCTCCCATCTGCCACAGTACAAAATGGCGCCCGTGAGCACTGTTCAACCGCATTGAATGAGACCGCCAGCTACACAGGCCACATTTGTACATATCAGTATTTTAGTACGCGCGTATGCTTTTGTGCGCCCGCGATGAAATTGTCTTGCCGTACCCTTCATGTAGGTCAATATATAGAGTTTTATATATTGAAAAGTAAGCGAACTCCTGTGAGGGTTACTAATCGTTACGCTATCTCGAATCCTTGTATGGGAGATTTTAGTCGAATGAAGCTTAAACTTGTTCACCTTGTTATTGTGGTGGTGTTCTTGCTGCTGTAGCGATTTTTTTGCGATCCGCTCAGTTTACTGTCTCCAGCAGAAAAAAGAAATGGTCCGGCGACCTGGCACCGAGACGGGCTCGAGAAAAATGTCTCAAATATGACCTCCCAGCCTCCGCATGGCCACAAAACTCAGGCATACATCTACTTGAATTATTTTTCGATAACACTGTCGCGCAAAAACTTCGAAAAACCTGTTGAGTCAGAATGAATCGGCCGCCAAAATGATTTCTGATCAACCGTGGGCCACGGTAATGACATTTGAATTTCATGCCGAGCTCAGGTTCGCCGCCTCTGTCGACATGTTAACTCGAAATACCGCGCAACCCAAGATGGGCAAGGCAATTTGATTCCGTGCGTGTGACGACTTTATTCCAGGACATCCGGGACATCAGTGTCTAAACCGTAGAACAAATGGACTGTACAAGGGGAACAAACTTTGCATGCATGCGAGTTTAATGGAGCAAACTATTTTTACTTAGAGTTTCTTCGCAATTGCTGGACAATTTTCTTGCGCCCGCTTGACTAGTTATTAAGCTGGTGTTACACTGGTCGATTTGCAACGCCAATTTGCAACGCCAATTTTCTACAAATTCACGCAACGGCGTTGCAAGTTTTTGAATCGCTTTCAAAAACTTGCAACGCGTTGCAGCACTGCAAACATCGCGAAAAATCGTTGGCAAGGGGGTGTTACACCAGAACAATTTTTAGCGCAACATCGTATCGTTGCAAATCGTTGTTGCAAATCGACCAGTGTAACACCACCTTTAGGCTGTTGTGACCGCGGCGAAATTCGTTCAAGCTGTAGCAATCTTTAACATGTAACATGATCCGCTGGTTGCTCTAGCATGGCTCACTTGTTTGGGGCTGAAAACCACCCATAAGACTTTGTGATACAATTTTTAAACCAGCATAAGGCAAGTCGGTCGCACCTATGCGAACGAAAATAATATCGAAATTTACAATCCCCTTTTCAAGCTGTGCAAATGGCGCCTTTTGGCGCCGTGACGAATGTGCCGCTGTCGAGTTACCACTCGAGTTGTTACCAAGTTCGAAGTATCCAGCCAAGTGCGAACGTTGCACGTGACTTTCCATGCGCTTATTCAAATGTTTACGAATATTAATGATTACTTTAACCACTGGGCGCCCCTTTAGTCTTTTTGTGGCATTTGCAAACACATAATATATTCATGGCATAATTATTCTGGCGCCGCTGCGGTAAAACTCAGGTGCCAAAAACTGACTGCACACTCCTGAACGATAAAAAGACATGAGTTCATCACAAGCATCCGTACCATTCAGGTTGGAAAGTACAGTGGTAAGACTACTTATAAATCCAACAATGTTTAGATAGCTAGCAGGTAGAACACTTCCGTTATAAGTTCGTCTCCGCTTTTCGCGAAGTGCTCATCAGTAATTCAAAGATATTCTTTAATAGCGGTCAGCCCGAGGTTTTCGTTATCATTTTACATCTCAAGAGAAAACGGATAAAGTATGTGTTTCAAAACAGGATCTGTTTGCGCAGTGGTTTTTCTTGACATCTTTCTGAGCACGCCGTTCTGTTCAGCAAGAGGCTGAATTCGTATGAACATCCACTAGGGGAACTAAGTGTTTCTTGTCACTGTGCCAAGGAAAGAGAAAACTTAACGGGAATTTATAAAAGTGAAGCCTTGGCAAATGATCTTGGAATAATTCAATTCTGAGGCAAAATCAGCTTGTTCGTCAAGATTTGCATTGCGCAAAGGCGGAAACTTAATCTCCATAAATATTCATCCCATCTTCACTCCATCCTCTCCACTTATCGTTAATTCCCAGCACCTGCTGAAGATTATAATTTCGCTCTTCTAGAAACATAAACAGTCATCTAATTTGCAGTCATTTTATGCAAAGATGACTAAGTGTGTTTACTTTTTTTTTTTCTAGGCTGACAACCTGACACCTCAGCAGAAGGAAGGTAAAAAAAACACACTTTCAGACTAAACAGTTCGGTTACGTGAATGGGTGGACTTCTAAACATATAGGGTCGATTTTTTAAACAAAACCTAACTTAGACCTGGTTTATCGCTAAATTGAAGTTTAAACGGACGCCGTGAAACAGGGTTAGCCAAACGGAAAATTGCATTTTTAGAACTATGGATCGGAGTCGATTTGTAAAGACGACGTTTAGCCGTTGTCCGTTAAGCATGGCTGTTGTGTTTTAATCTTGTTTAGACCAGGACTTTCTAACCGTGGTCTAAACCTTGTTTAAAAAATCGGCCCATAATGTGTGTGTGTTCGGGGAGGGGGTGGATCACCCCGGGGGGGAGGGGGGTACTGAAAGATAGTCTATCGAAGTCCAGAGTTACGGTGATTCTCATAGGGACGTCAGCGTCAAGCTCAGTCCCTAGTAGTCGGTAGGCGCCTAGCAGTGGCCTTGAGGTGTGTCTGTTTTTTGGTATCATACTCCAGGGAGCTTGTTCCAGACCAGTTTTCACCAAGTCACTACAAACAGGTCCTGGTATCACAGAAGGGAAAACTACTGATTTCTGTGATCAGCAAGTGGGTGGCCATTTTGGAGTTAAATTTTCTCGTGGCCTGGTGCACGGTCTTAATTAGTGATGCAACCAGGCCTTCTTTTAAAATGTCTGCATGTGAGACCCTTTGGATTATTTGTTAGATATTGAGGCGGCTTTTAAACAGTTCGACAAGAACGATGATGGAGAGATTCCAATCGAAGACCTCGGTGAAGCCATGAAAGTAGCGGGATATCTACTCGATGAGGAAGCCCTTGCGCACATGAAGAAAGTGATCAACTACAACGGTGAGAAAACTCAACTTGATCTTTAATTACAACAAAAGCAGTGACGGACAACAACGGAGAAGAGCCGAGCATTAGTTCTAATAATATGTAAGAAATATATAACGTGTTCCCGTGTAATATAGCCTCATCTAAACACGCAGGAAGCTGGGAGAACACGAGAGTAGCGTAGGGAAGCCACGAGGCCGCCGAGTGGTTTTCCTAGCTACTCAAGTGTTCTCCCAACTTTCCAAGTGTTTAGATGAGGTTATATCACATGGGAGCGCGTTATATATTTCTTTAATAAAATATCTAGTTAATAAAATACATAATCTTACACGGTTATCTAGTCAATCAGGACGCGCGTAGTATCATGTTATTTTATAACAAATAATAAAAAAGCTCCTGTGAACTCCCTAACAGAATAATTTTTAGGTTTCATCAGCTAACCTTACTGCCAGGAAAAAAAACGCTCAACAAAGAAACGTGTTTCAGAACTGGCGGATTTAGGAAACTGAAGGGTGGGGAATTGTTAAAAATTTGATCAATTCAGACAACATTGCCCTCCCCCCCTCCCTCCCCCCCCCGGGCTCCCCCCTCCCAGACATTTGATCCAGTTAATAACAAAATACATTTTCAACACAACTTCATATTTCAGATGACGACAAAGTCCAGTACAAGGAATACGAAGCGATGATGGCGACTAAAATGCACGGATACACTACGTCCGACGAGGATCTGAAGATGTATTTAAGACGTTTTAATAAAAACCGCGACGGATTCATCACCCCAGACGAACTCAGGGCCATTTTAAATTTGAAACCATTTGGTGAACGTGAGTTAACGGATGAGGAAGTGCAGTCGATAATAAACTCAGCCGATACAGACAAGGACAACAAAATCAGTATTGAAGGTAAGACGGAACTGCCCTACCGGGCATCATCATATCTAATTATGGAAACAATAATATCATCATCATCATCATCATCATCATCATCATCATCATCATCATCATCATCATCATCATCATCATCATCATCATCATCATCATCATCATCATCATCATCATCATCATCATCATCATCATCATCATCATCATCATCATCATCATCATCATCATCATCATCATCATCATCATCATCATCATCATCATCATCATCATCATCATCATCATCATCATCATCATCATGATGATGATGATGATGATGATGATGATGATGATGATGATGATGATGATGATGATGATGATGATGATGATGATGATGATGATGATGATGATGATGTAATATAAATTGTATTACGGGTATTTTGACCCTTGTGCTGATGTGTGGAAATTTAATAATGGGTGAATTATATATGGGGTTACGGGGGCAATAAACTAGCGAATATGATTGTGTAAAGAAATTGTGCATGTTAGTGCGTGATAACATGTTGCAGCGCTAAATACGGTTGGGGTCGGGTTGTTGAACTGTGGGAAACGTGGTAAATGGGCCGAAATCTGGAATTGGTAACCTGTGGTGCGCACGTGCGTTGTGAAACGATGGAAATAGGAGGCGCTGTGACAGAGAAAACCAAGCGAAGAGCGAAATGAAAGCGGCGAAACGGAGGGATCGGCGTATACGTGGAATAAAAACTAATAATATATAACTTGGGGGTGGGGCGGGTGGTTGGGGAGAGCGCTCGAAAAAATGTGGTGAACCGATGACCATCATGAGTGGTTCGTCCGCCGAAGCAACCGTGTTATTCTCATCAGGGGCATAGTAACGTGGTTGCTCCATGAAGGTGAAAAGTTCCTTCGATGGTACGTGTTTCGAAATGGTAGGCGCGCGCCATCCATGCCCGACACGTTCGGCGGTTACGAACTTTTGGCCCTGGCCGAGTTGAGGGTGAGGGAGAAAAACCGGGGGTCGATGGTCAAGAGTTCAACACAGGACGGGGAGGGGGAATAGGAGAAGAAAGTTACCTCGAAATATCCCCGAAGGCCGGTATGTTCTAACGGCGTTGAAGCGCTTTGCAAGGTCCTTCGTGGATTGCATGACAAGCAGCGGCAAATGAGGTCGTAACAGGGGCGCGTGGGACGCTAAGTTGCGTTTGGTTTGGGGGGGCGTGTGCTGTTGTGGCCAATAGGAAGTGCGCACCGATAATTATTAACGATTATGGACGGGGAGGGGGGGGGGGGGGGGGGGGCAGGGGGTTTTTGGTTCAAGGCATTACGTCATCCTGGACGGTGTTGTTCGTATGTGTCCGCAGTGCACACGATCACGGTCAGCGGCAGTGCACACGGTCATGGTCAGCGGCAGTGCACGGACACAACATTTGGGGCCGCCATCTTGTGTAAGGAAAGACTAATGGAGTTATGTTCGGTTGAGCCGCTTGTGGGTCTGTTGGTGATCGTATCATTACGAGGAATGACTTGGTTGGCCATTTTGTTCTGGGCAAGTGTAACTGTTCGTTTATGATAGATCGTATTGCGTGCATCGGATTCGTCGTTGAAGCCTTCAGTGTTTGAATGACTGTCGAGTGAGATTGAGGAGGCCAGTGTTGCTTTTTTGTGGATCGGTTGAATCTTTGTTGACATGTAACATCTCGTTGTGGATGGTAGAACAATAAAGAGGTAAGATTTGAAGGGGTTGGTAGTGTTTGAGTTTTGTAAATAACGTGCTTTTATTGATGCATAAATCGGTTGTTATAAATGAATTAAGTCGGCGATCATAAATATGTACACATTTGTTTTGCTTATTGGAAGTAGTGGAATATATACAGAGTGAAAATGGAAATTACATTGTGGTTTGCTATGTAGAGTGAAAATTTTGTGAGAAATTGTGATTTTGCATGGTTGCAGTGAGAATATCACTTGGAAACAAGAGTACTGATTAGATTTGATTTGGAATATTTCTAGTTTGATACAGTGTTAGCTCTTATTGAGCTATGGCTGGAATCCACTGGAGCTTCTGGGTTGTTGCGAGATTCTTGTGGGCTGTTCTTGATTTGGGCTTGCATGTTATATTTATGTTGTTGAATATGTTGATATTTATGTTGTCTATACTAGGATTTCATTGTGGGAATTTTTGATTATGGTTTCCGTTACAATATTGAATGAGTATATTTGTTTGGCTTTATGAAGAAAGTATCTTATATATAGTGTAGAATGAATGTTGGAATACCATTTGTTGACATGGGAGTAGTTGGAATAGTCCTATTTGGATCCGGTGTTTGCTGTTGCTTGGCTCTGATTGGGATCCACTTGAGCTTCTGGGTGCTGTGAGGTTTTTGTGGACTTTTCTTGATTTGAACTTGCATCTCACATTTATGGTGTTGGATGAATTTTTTCTTTGACTTTCTTGTAAATTGTTTTTCTGTTTTTCCCTTTCTTTTTGTCTTTTTTGGTTAAGTGTTTCTGGTTCTTTAGTTGTTCAGGTAGGCGGGCTGCTGGTTCACTTGTTTGTGGTTTGGCAGCTGGTTCGATAGATCTGTTTTGTCCAGGCTTGGATTTGGTGCCAATGTGTTGGAGGCAGTGGATTGGTTTTTTCTTCTGGGGCGCAGAGACCTCTTCGAAAGCTTTTTGTGTATATTGTGATGATTGGACTTGGTGGATGTTGCAATGGTACAGATTAGGGATGGCTGGTTTATGGTTGGTGGTGTGAGTTATGTTTGTTAGTGATCATGAAGTTGAAATCGGCTTTTGACGAGCATGTCTTTGATGTTTTTGTGTTTGGTATACGCAGTTAAAGGTTTGTTGGGGAAAAGTTGTTGTAGGGTAGTGTCATCCTGGATTAGTTGCCAGTGTTTCTGTAAAGTCGCTGAAATTGTAGGTTGATGTTTGTTGTAGGGAATTATGAAGGGTAGAACCTTCCCTTCTTTATGTTCCTTTGTAGTTGGCTGGAGGAGTTGTTTTTGGGTATATTGTGTGGCTTTCGTAAATGTTTTTTGTATCGTAGAGTGGGCGTAGCCTCTTGCTAAGAGTATTTTGTGTAGTCGTTCGAGTTGTTGTTGTAGCTCATAGTCATTGGTAATGATACGTCGGTATCGAAGGGCTTGACTGTAGATTGTTCCTGTCTTACATGAATGGGGATGGTGGGAGGAGTTGTGTAGGAGTAGTCCCTTGTCAGTTGGTTTTATGTAGAGGGAGGATTCAAGTTTGTAGTCAGGGGTTAGGCGGATGGTTGTGTCGAGAAAGTTTACTGAAGTTTGGGACTGTTCGTGTACAAATTTGATGGTGGGGTGGGATGAGTTGAGGTGGTCGAGGAAAGTGGGGAGTGTTGTTTTGCCATGCGGCCAGATCATGAAAATGTCGTCAATAAACCGTTTCCATAGGAGAGGTTGTAGTTGGTTGGGGGCATTTTGTAAAATTTGTTTTTCTAAGGCAGCCATGAACAGATTAGCATAGGAAGGGGCCATTCGTGTTCCCATGGCTGTGCCTTGGGTTTGTAGGAAGTAGTCGTTGTTAAATGAAAAGTAGTTGTTTTGGAGGATAAATTTGAGGAGGGTTTTGATATCGTCAAGGGGTGGTTGTTGGGGTTGTGGTGGGACCAGGGAGAGAGCTTCAATAGCTGCTTTGATACCTTCGTCATGGGGGATGTTGGTGTACAGGGAGGTGATGTCGATTGTAACCATGATTGTGTCGGGGGGTAGGGGAGTGTTGATGTCAAAAATGATGTTGAGGAAATGTGTTGTATCCTTGATGTAGGATGGGATTTGATGGACAAGTGGTTTTAGGAAGTAGTCGACAAAGGATGATAGTTTGTCGGTTGGAGAGTCACAGCCAGATATGATTGGTCTACCTGGCATGTTGGGTTTGTGTATTTTGGGTAGTAAATATAGAGGTGGGGTTCGTGGAGGGTTTTTGGGTAGGAGGTACTTGTGGGTAGTGTAGTCGATTTTGTTGTCAGTTCTCATCTGGTTGATGAATTTGGTAATTTGTGAGGTGAGGAATGGGATAGGGTTCTGTTGAATTTTAACGTAGTGGGCTGGGTTGTTCAGTTGTCGTTGGGCTTCAGTTGTATAGTCTTGGGCTGGCCAGAGGACAATTGCGCCACCTTTGTCAGCTGGTTTTATTACAGTATTTGGTAGAGTTTGTAGGGACTTAATGGCAGCTTGTTCGGATGGGCTAAGGTTGGTGGTAGGTTGGGTTGTGGGGAGGGTTGTTTGTAAGGACTGTCGTACGTTAGCCATGTATTCCAAAAGGTTGGAGTTGTCAGGGTCAGGTGGGTGCCAGTTGCTTTTGGTTTTGAAGGGATGGGGGTTGTTTGTGGTAAACCGGAAGTTGTAGTTGAGGTACATTTGTCTTCGAAATCGGGAGAAGGAGTTTAGAGTTGTTGTGTTGTTGGTGGGTGGGGGAGTGGGGATAAATTTGAGACCTTTTTCAAGTAAGGATTTTTGGCTGGGGGTGAGGTTGTGGTTGGTGAGGTTGACGACGTAGTTGTTGTGAACGTTGGTGTGGTTACGGGAGAGAAGGTATTTTCGTCTTTGGTTTTGTGTTGTTTTGGATTTGCGTCGGTTTCGTTTAAAGGATGGTCGGAGAATTGAGATAAGTGATCTTGGATGTTGTTGTTCGTGGACGTTGGTAGGTTTGGATAGTCATTTGCGTTTGGGTGTTGGGAAGGTTCGTGGGTTCCTTGTTAGTGTTTGGTAGGGGTATCGATGGGTGGGGATTTGTTGATTGTTAGTAGTTGTGGTTGGCCATGTTTTTGGGTAGTTGTGTTGGTTGGTGGGGTTTGGATGAACTGGGATGTTCATAAGGCTTGGGATTGGTGTGGTTGTATTGTGAGGGACTGTCGCTGTAGGGGTTTTTAACAACCCTCCCCACAACCCAACCTACCACCAACCTTAGCCCATCCGAACAAGCTGCCATTAAGTCCCTACAAACTCTACCAAATACTGTAATAAAACCAGCTGACAAAGGTGGCGCAATTGTCCTCTGGCCAGCCCAAGACTATACAACTGAAGCCCAACGACAACTGAACAACCCAGCCCACTACGTTAAAATTCAACAGAACCCTATCCCATTCCTCACCTCACAAATTACCAAATTCATCAACCAGATGAGAACTGACAACAAAATCGACTACACTACCCACAAGTACCTCCTACCCAAAAACCCTCCACGAACCCCACCTCTATATTTACTACCCAAAATACACAAACCCAACATGCCAGGTAGACCAATCATATCTGGCTGTGACTCTCCAACCGACAAACTATCATCCTTTGTCGACTACTTCCTAAAACCACTTGTCCATCAAATCCCATCCTACATCAAGGATACAACACATTTCCTCAACATCATTTTTGACATCAACACTCCCCTACCCCCCGACACAATCATGGTTACAATCGACATCACCTCCCTGTACACCAACATCCCCCATGACGAAGGTATCAAAGCAGCTATTGAAGCTCTCTCCCTGGTCCCACCACAACCCCAACAACCACCCCTTGACGATATCAAAACCCTCCTCAAATTTATCCTCCAAAACAACTACTTTTCATTTAACAACGACTACTTCCTACAAACCCAAGGCACAGCCATGGGAACACGAATGGCCCCTTCCTATGCTAATCTGTTCATGGCTGCCTTAGAAAAACAAATTTTACAAAATGCCCCCAACCAACTACAACCTCTCCTATGGAAACGGTTTATTGACGACATTTTCATGATCTGGCCGCATGGCAAAACAACACTCCCCACTTTCCTCGACCACCTCAACTCATCCCACCCCACCATCAAATTTGTACACGAACAGTCCCAAACTTCAGTAAACTTTCTCGACACAACCATCCGCCTAACCCCTGACTACAAACTTGAATCCTCCCTCTACATAAAACCAACTGACAAGGGACTACTCCTACACAACTCCTCCCACCATCCCCATTCATGTAAGACAGGAACAATCTACAGTCAAGCCCTTCGATACCGACGTATCATTACCAATGACTATGAGCTACAACAACAACTCGAATGACTACACAAAATACTCTTAGCAAGAGGCTACGCCCACTCTACGATACAAAAAACATTTACGAAAGCCACACAATATACCCAAAAACAACTCCTCCAGCCAACTACAAAGGAACATAAAGAAGGGAAGGTTCTACCCTTCATAATTCCCTACAACAAACATCAACCTACAATTTCAGCGACTTTACAGAAACACTGGCAACTAATCCAGGATGACACTACCCTACAACAACTTTTCCCCAACAAACCTTTAACTGCGTATACCAAACACAAAAACATCAAAGACATGCTCGTCAAAAGCCGATTTCAACTTCATGATCACTAACAAACATAACTCACACCACCAACCATAAACCAGCCATCCCTAATCTGTACCATTGCAACATCCACCAAGTCCAATCATCACAATATACACAAAAAGCTTTCGAAGAGGTCTCCGCGCCCCAGAAGAAAAAACCAATCCACTGCCTCCAACACATTGGCACCAAATCCAAGCCTGGACAAAACAGATCTATCGAACCAGCTGCCAAACCACAAACAAGTGAACCAGCAGCCCGCCTACCTGAACAACTAAAGAACCAGAAACACTTAACCAAAAAAGACAAAAAGAAAGGGAAAAACAGAAAAACAATTTACAAGAAAGTCAAAGAAAAAATTCATCCAACACCATAAATGTGAGATGCAAGTTCAAATCAAGAAAAGTCCACAAAAACCTCACAGCACCCAGAAGCTCAAGTGGATCCCAATCAGAGCCAAGCAACAGCAAACACTGGATCCAAATAGGACTATTCCAACTACTCCCATGTCAACAAATGGTATTCCAACATTCATTCTACACTATATATAAGATACTTTCTTCATAAAGCCAAACAAATATACTCATTCAATATTGTAACGGAAACCATAATCAAAAATTCCCACAATGAAATCCTAGTATAGACAACATAAATATCAACATATTCAACAACATAAATATAACATGCAAGCCCAAATCAAGAACAGCCCACAAGAATCTCGCAACAACCCAGAAGCTCCAGTGGATTCCAGCCATAGCTCAATAAGAGCTAACACTGTATCAAACTAGAAATATTCCAAATCAAATCTAATCAGTACTCTTGTTTCCAAGTGATATTCTCACTGCAACCATGCAAAATCACAATTTCTCACAAAATTTTCACTCTACATAGCAAACCACAATGTAATTTCCATTTTCACTCTGTATATATTCCACTACTTCCAATAAGCAAAACAAATGTGTACATATTTATGATCGCCGACTTAATTCATTTATAACAACCGATTTATGCATCAATAAAAGCACGTTATTTACAAAACTCAAACACTACCAACCCCTTCAAATCTTACCTCTTTATTGTT